>CAUYUJ010018653.1:110476-172976 GCA_963575745.1 Prorocentrum cordatum
GGCCTACGAGAATCCCGCAACTCGAACAAAAAGCTGCATGAACGTAGACGCTTTTGACCTGGATCGGCAAGCGCGCCAGTGGCTGCGCCCGAGGCGCCGCCAGGGTCCCCAGCGCCGATCCAAGAAATCTGCGCGGACTGTCGAAATCTTTCTTGACCACGAGCGTAACGACGAAACTGGGAACCATGACCAAGACTGAAAAGGGAAGCGTCGTTTCGATCTTGGCTACCGTCGATCTCAATCGGCGTCAATTCGTTGACCATCATTGCGAGTGGGCGAGAGCCGACATGAAACATGACTACCATCGGCATCGACAAGATCACCCGGCTTCTTGGTCATGGTACCCGTGTTTCTGCCATAGGGCGACGAGATCTATCCATGTCCATGATGGCCTTGCTTTCCACAACCACCACCATAAGTTGGTGGGGGAAAGGGGTCCTCCTCCTCCTCCTCCTCCTCCTTTTCCACCTCGTCCTCCACCCCCTTTCCCCCCTCCAGTTTTCCGTGGTGGCGGTGGTGGACACCAGGTCCGCCAGTCCACGGCCGCTGGCCATGGGCCCATCCTGGGCCCGGGAGCGGTGCATACACCTCCCTGGCAAGCCAGGGGGGGCGTACATACCGCTCTTGCGCCCGGGACGGAACTGGCCAGCGGCCTCCGGAGACCCCGAGCCCAGACATGTTGCCATCTCTCTGTGGCGCGTGTCTTCCTTTCGCCGCCGGCGGAGGCAGTCTCGCTCCACTTCCGCTGCCCTCCGCGGGACCCTTGCGAGACCTGCTGCCGAGGAAGAGATGCGGATTCCCTCAACCCTCAAAGGCGAGGGCCTCTCTTGAACGTGCCATGTATGGGTCTCCTCGCCCCGGAAACGGCAGGGCATTGTTTCACCGTCAGAAGCGGCAACGGTTCCACGATTGGAGCCGGAACCGAACAAAGAAAAACAAAGGAGACGGAACCAACAAAAGAACGGCGACAGAACTGGAAAGAAAACGGCGAAACGGAACCACTAACAAAAACGGCCAAGTCGTTTGCAGTCTGCGCCCTGTCGCGGAGAGGCTCTGCTCTGCTAGCGCCCTGCCCCCACCCGCGCCCGTCTACTCTGCGAGGGCCCCGCACCCCGCAGCGCCGGCGGGCCTTCCGCCCGTACGTCCAGCCCGAGGTGTGGCGCTCGATGATCTCCACCTGTGCGGGCGCGGGGCCCTGAGACCCCGACATCCTCGAGTTCCTCCTCCTCCTCTTCCTCCTGCTCCTCCTCCTCTGAGCCGTCCCCATCCTCCTCCTTGACCTACTAGACCTCATCGTCGTTTTCCCTTCTCCTCCCTCTCCTTTTCCTCCTCCTCCTCCTCCTCCTCCTCCTCCTCCTGTTCCTCCTCCCTATCCTTGTCCTCCTTTTCCTCCTCTTCCTCCTTTCCTCCTTTCCTCTTTTCCTCCCCTCCTCCGCCTCCTCCCCCTCCTCCCCCTCTCCCCCTCCTCCTCCTCCTCCTCTCCTCCTCCACCTCCTCCTCCTCCTTCCTATCCTTGTCCTCCTCTTTCTCGTTTCCTCCTCCTCCTCCCCCTCCTCCCTCTCCTCCTCCTCTTCCTCCTCCTTTCCTCCTCCTCCTCGTCTTCCTCTTCCTCCTCCTCCTCCTCCACCTCCTCCTCCTCCTCCTCCTCCTCATCCTCTGTCATTCCTAAAAATCTCAAAACGGAGCCCCAGACCCCATTTTCCTGCTGCAGCTCTCGAGCGGGGGTCGATCCATGATGGCCCCGAGAGCACAGGCGAAAACGCCCGGCTCGGAACGGTTGCAGGAGAGGGAAAAGGAGGGGGGAAAAGGGGCATGAGAGGAGAGAGGAGGAGGAGGAGGAGGAGGAGGATAGGATAGGATAGGATAGGATAAGATAGGATAGGATAGGATAGGATAGGATAGGATAGGATAGGATAGGACTCGGCCTTGCGCGTGCGCAGGGATGACGCAGCTCTACACCTGGTGTGATACGCGTGCAGAACTACAAACCCCAAAACGATCGCATACCTGCTATACGAGGTTACGGGTTACGCGCGCCGTGCAGCACTCGACACATGAGTATCGGGCCTGTACGCAAGATTCAGTGTCACACGCGGGCTGTGGGGGACACCCCTCTGGCCCCGAGGGGGCCGAAACCTCGCGGCACTGTGTGTGCCAGGCGGGCTCCCGAGGCATCCACCCAGCCCAAAAAAACAGTTATCAAAACAAAGTCTAAACATGTGCGGTCGGATCAGACGCCCCCCCGCGGGGCCCACACAACACCAGGCATTCGGGCCCCGCAGGCATCCGATAGGCAAACGTCGGGGTGGGCCCTCGGGAAGCGTCGAGCCGTGGTGAGAAGGGAGTCGACTGCACTGAAGCACAAGGCGAAGCGGACACTCCCGCCTGGTCGGACACGGCGGGCGAGGCTTCAAAGTAGAAGTGCTGGAGCCTAGCGAAACCGACCACGATCACGTCCATTACCATGCCCATTGCGGCGAATCAGGACCAGAGAGGCAGGTTACGATCTGGGTATCCGAACAGGCCTACCATGGAGGTCAGCTGGGAGTGGTCAGGGTCCGCGAGCAGCCAGCTCACGAACAGCATGGATACAACATATCCCATTGAAAAGAGGAGTTATTCACATCGTCCATCGCCCAGCGGCATGGCGACGACTGAACCTAAGCCGAGCTTAGGATTTGGAAGCCGTCCCTTTTGCCGCGATACGAGCTCTCAACGCCGCCAGTCGCGTCTGCCAAGCGTCTGGATTCATGGCGTTTTCTTGCCTTTGCCCTTGCCGCACATATGGTGCATGTCCAGCATCTTCCGCGCGAGGTTCTCTAGATGACCCTCCGGCGCCGTGCCCTGCAAGGGAGTTCCCCCCATGCCCCGTAGCAGAACCACCGTCGCATTTTCGACCATCAGCTTGGAGTAGGTCACGGGGTCGCCGCCGTCGCTCTGGAGCTGGACCCCGTCCACTATGGCGAATTGAAGTCGCGTCTTGTCCTCGTTGTAGCGCTTCTTGCAGCGGAAGTGACGGATCGATAATCCGAGCTCCCGCACCCGTCCGCTCCGTATGAACTTGGCGTAGAAAAAGCGTATCACTTCCAGCGCCTCGCCACCGACCTTGAGGCTCGATTCTGCTTGCACCAAACATTTGAAACTTGCGCGCGCGATGTGTAAATGTGGCGGTCCTTGCTTGTCCTTCACGTTGGGGGGCCCAGCTGCCTCTGCGTAAAGCTTTCCCAGCGGCCCTGGAAGCCTCGATAATCTGAGTGTCGGGATAATCACGCTGACCCAGGCCACCGCAGCCAGGTCGCGAAGCAGCCGCGAGCGCATGCAGAAGCATTTTAGGAGGAGGGCCAGCTCCGCTGCAACGTCTTTTCCGCGGAGCGCGTTCTCCGCTTGGTTCAGTGTGTCCTCGGCTTCGCCCGCTGCCTGTGCCACCTTGCGCCCCTTGGGTCCGCGTGCTCCGTCTTCGCCACCAGGAGCCTCCTTGCGTTTGCCGAGCTCGATCAGCACGTCGAGGCCCATCATGTCGATGCCCTGCCCCGACCCCGCCGCCTGCGACATGCTGCCGACGGTGTCTGACTTCAGGCTGAGGCACAGAACAGTGAGAGCGAATGTGTACTTGAAGCTCGTAAATACTTTGAGCCCCATGACTACATACTGGACAATGGAGTTCGCTGGGGATCTGGACATCGTGCGCCAAGAAAGAGCTCCTCCCACGACAGCATATATCTCGTTTGAACGACCTCATGACGTGCCTCTCTGCGTTCTCTTATGCGCTCAGGACTTGTGGGCATCTAAAACATTGGTTGGTCACTGTCGAAAGTGCTGCTCCATTGCGGGCGCGGTGGGCGCGACCAGCATGAAGGGGGAGCGCCTTCATGGTGCTGAACTTTTCGTTGCACTCGGCGCCCGTGGTGATCGCCATGTTGCAGACGAACTGGCCCTTAGGGGCCGTCTCCTCCTCGGCCTCAGGAACCTCGGGAGCCTCAGGGGGGTGTTCTGGAGGGCGAACGTCTTAGAGTAGGCCGCAGCACGCAGGACCGTGAAGTCCAAGAAGGCCCAGCCCCTAAACTCGTCAATGCAAAGCAACTTCAGCAAGGGGTAGCCCGAGGGGACGAGCATGAAGAAGACCTCACAATGTTCGTGGGCGTACCTAAGGTCCTCCAGGATCTGCCGTGCCCAGGGGTTAGCATTCGGGTGGAGGGTCCAGTCGGGATTGATCGTGTCGACGCTCCCCATGGACCCCAGGATGCACGCTCTGACCTGACGGTGTGCCTCTGGACAGCGAGCCCAACTCTGGTGCCAACCAAGACGACGCACCCGTAGCTCCTCCGACGCCGGCAGGATCTTCCAATGCTCCCAGACATTTTTTGTTTGCCATCTGCGGATCTCCCCGTCGCCGCCCTTGGTGGTCCCCTGGAGGCCAAGACCCCGACGCATGGCAAGAAGCAGCGCCCTGTCCGCCTGCTCGCAAAAAGGAAGCGCCAGGGACGCGCGCCTCCACGCCAGAGAGGAGTGCCGCCTGAACGAACGAGATGATCGCCATCCTCTTGATGGCACGAGCGGCGGGCTTGACCAAGGAGCATAAGATGAGCCCCAGACCGCTTTCCCCAGCCTGGACGCGCTTCGTCTTTTCCACGGCCAGGCACCCCGTCGAAGTGAGCCAGCCTCCCATTACTCTGATGCGACGGCCCCGAATACCTGACGTTTTTAGAGCTCCGCTGCACCACAGACGGCGTTGACCTGCACAGCCTCGACCAAAGATCCTAGCAAGCGTGACCCTCTTCTCGGGGTTCAAAGAGATGCCGATCTCCAAGAGGGCCTCTCGGAGGTGAAAGCTGCTCGACTTCGCCAGCGCCGCCAGGGGCGCCGCCTCGTTCCCGTTGGCGCGCGGTTCTGGCCCCCACCCTGGAATTGCTATCTTCGTGACGTCGTCGGCGAAAATCGTCAAGCCCACATCGCTGGCGGAACCGTCGATCTCGATCGCCTCAGCACATTGTCTCGAAGACGTCCTCGAACGATGATCGTGAAATCGAGCGAGGCCTACCTCGTAAAAGTACGGAAAAGCTCTGGCTGGGTTTGGGTGGCCCATCATCTCCCCCGTCGACGGTCTAAGTGTTTTTGGTCCCGATGGTGATTCGATCTGAAGGGCCCCCTGGACAGCGCGACGACGTTGGAAGACGACGTCCTCCTGGAGGTAGAGGGAGGGGAGGACCCCGAGGATGGCGTTTCTGCCCGTGCTCGCGGAAGCGTTCGTCGCATCCTCGTTCACGATAGGAGGAGTCGGCTTGCGGGGGGGGTCGGGCGCGCGGGAGGCGGGCGGAGGCGTGGCCGGCGCCCGGCGCCCCCGGGGGGCTCCATGTTGGATTTCCCAGGCTGCGCCAAGCGCGCACGCGTTACTTGCCCGCGCGCTCACTTTCGCGCAAGCGCATCCTAAGAAACTATGACTTGGATCGGAAAGGGGCGACAACGGGCATGGGGCGCCTGTCAAGGCTGCTACTGGGAGCGATTGCTGCTAGCTCGGCACGCGCAATATGCATGTAACGACTTTTGGAAGACGGGCGCTGCGCCGCCCAATCCAGCGCGGCAATGGCGCGGTCCGGGGCGCGCGGCCGTCGCGGCACACGGCGGTCGACGTGGCCGCATGGGGCGCGCGATCGGCCGCGCGATATTTGCGGGCCATTCGGCCGACGCTGCCGGGTCGCCCTCAAACAGCCCGCCAGGAATACGCAAATGCGCAATGCGCCAGCGCGCCGCCAGGATATCGCCCTGAAAACAACCTGTTCACTCTGAACGCCGACTGCGCGCCTCGCTGAACCAGCGAAGTCGCGCGGCGCGCCCGCGCCGCGGACCCGCCGCAATGAACTCGCGGGAAAAAGGCCTCTCTGCATGGGTTCTGGCACCGATTCTGGCTTACTTCCCCGATCTGGCCGATCCTGGTTCCATCGCCGATTTCTCCTTTGAGTCCGTATTGATTCCGTGCTGATTCTTTTGATTCCGCTAGAATCAGGGGTCGCAGTTGTGCCGACTCTGTTTTGATTCTGCACTGATTCCGTACTGATTCCTTTGATTCCCCTGTGCCCAGGGAACCATCAGGCCGCGGCCCGAGCTCCCGCCTCGGCGGCACGGCTTTTCCATGAGCGCGGGAGAGTCATGAGGGGGAGAGTCCTCCTCCTCTTCCTCTCCCTCCTCCTCCTCCTCCACCTCCTCCTCCTCCTCCTCCTCCTCCTCATCCTCTGTCATTCCTAAAAATCTCAAAACGGAGCCCCAGACCCCATTTTCCTGCTGCAGCTCTCGAGCGGGGGTCGATCCATGATGGCCCCGAGAGCACAGGCGAAAACGCCCGGCTCGGAACGGTTGCAGGAGAGGGAAAAGGTGGGGGGAAAAGGGGCATGAGAGGAGAGAGGAGGAGGAGGAGGAGGAGGAGGATAGGATAGGATAGGATAAGATAGGATAGGATAGGATAGGATAGGATAGGATAGGACTCGGCCTTGCGCGTGCGCAGGGATGACGCAGCTCTACACCTGGTGTGATACGCGTGCAGAACTACAAACCCCAAAACGATCGCATACCTGCTATACGAGGTTACGGGTTACGCGCGCCGTGCAGCACTCGACACATGAGTATCGGGCCTGTACGCAAGATTCAGTGTCACACGCGGGCTGTGGGGGACACCCCTCTGGCCCCGAGGGGGCCGAAACCTCGCGGCACTGTGTGTGCCAGGCGGGCTCCCGAGGCATCCACCCAGCCCAAAAAAACAGTTATCAAAACAAATTCTAAACATGTGCGGTCGGATCAGACGCCCCCCCGCGGGGCCCACACAACACCAGGCATTCGGGCCCCGCAGGCATCCGATAGGCAAACGTCGGGGTGGGCCCTCGGGAAGCGTCGAGCCGAGGTGAGAAGGGAGTCGACTGCGCTGAAGCACAAGGCGAAGCGGACACTCCCGCCTGGTCGGACACGGCGGGCGAGGCTTCAAAGTAGAAATGCTGGGGCCTAGCGAAACCGACCACGATCACGTCCATTACCATGCCCATTGCGGCGAATCAGGACCAGAGAGGCAGGTTACGATCTGGGTATCCGAACAGGCCTACCATGGAGGTCAGCTGGGAGTGGTCAGGGTCCGCGAGCAGCCAGCTCATGAACAGCATGGATACAACATATCCCATTGAAAAGAGGAGTTATTCACATCGTCCATCGCCCAGCGGCATGGCGACGACTGAACCTAAGCCGAGCTTAGGATTTGGAAGCCGTCCCTTTTGCCGCGATACGAGCTCTCAACGCCGCCAGTCGCGTCTGCCAAGCGTATGGATTCATGGCGTTTTCTTGCCTTTGCCCTTGCCGCACATATGGTGCATGTCCAGCATCTTCCGCGCGAGGTTCTCTAGATGACCCTCCGGCGCCGTGCCCTGCAAGGGGGTTCCCCCCATGCCCCGTAGCAGAACCACCGTCGCATTTTCGACCATCAGCTTGGAGTAGGTCACGGGGTCGCCGCCGTCGCTCTGGAGCTGGACCCCGTCCACTATGGCGAATTGAAGTCGTGTCTTGTCCTCGTTGTAGCGCTTCTTGCAGCGGAAGTGACGGATCGATAATCCGAGCTCCCGCACCCGTCCGCTCTGTATGAACTTGGCGTAGAAAAAGCGTATCACTTCCAGCGCCTCGCCACCGACCTTGAGGCTCGATTCTGCTTGCACCAAACATTTGAAACTTGCGCGCGCGATGTGTAAATGTGGCGGTCCTTGCTTGTCCTTCACGTTGGGGGGCCCAGCTGCCTCTGCGTAAAGCTTTCCCAGCGGCCCTGGAAGCCTCGATAATCTGAGTGTCGGGATAATCACGCTGACCCAGGCCACCGCAGCCAGGTCGCGAAGAAGCCGCGAGAGCATGCAGAAGCATTTTAGGAGGAGGGCCAGCTCCGCTGCAACGTCTTTTCCGCGGAGCGCGTTCTCCGCTTGGTTCAGTATGTCCTCGGCTTCGCCCGCTGCCTGTGCCACCTTGCGCCCCTTGGGTCCGCGTGCTCCGTCTTCGCCACCAGGAGCCTCCTTGCGTTTGCCGAGCTCGATCAGCACGTCGAGGCCCATCATGTCGATGCCCTGCCCCGACCCCGCCGCCTGCGACATGCTGCCGACGGTGTCTGACTTCAGGCTGAGGCACAGAACAGTGAGAGCGAATGTGTACTTGAAGCTCGTAAATACTTTGAGCCCCATGACTACATACTGGACAATGGAGTTCGCTGGGGATCTGGACATCGTGCGCCAAGAAAGAGCTCCTCCCACGACAGCATATATCTCGTTTGAACGACCTCATGACGTGCCTCTCTGCGTTCTCTTATGCGCTCAGGACTTGTGGGCATCTAAAACATTGGTTGGTCACTGTCGAAAGTGCTGCTCCATTGCGGGCGCGGTGGGCGCGACCAGCATGAAGGGGGAGCGCCTTCATGGTGCTGAACTTTTCGTTGCACTCGGCGCCCGTGGTGATCGCCATGTTGCAGACGAACTGGCCCTTAGGGGCCGTCTCCTCCTCGGCCTCAGGAACCTCGGGAGCCTCAGGGGGGTGTTCTGGAGGGCGAACGTCTTAGAGTAGGCCGCAGCACGCAGGACCGTGAAGTCCAAGAAGGCCCAGCCCCTAAACTCGTCAATGCAAAGCAACTTCAGCAAGGGGTAGCCCGAGGGGACGAGCATGAAGAAGACCTCACAATGTTCGTGGGCGTACCTAAGGTCCTCCAGGATCTGCCGTGCAGGATGCACGCTCTGACCTGACGGTGTGCCTCTGGACAGCGAGCCCAACTCTGGTGCCAACCAAGACGACGCACCCGTAGCTCCTCCGACGCCGGCAGGATCTTCCAATGCTCCCAGACATTTTTTGTTTGCCATCTGCGGATCTCCCCGTCGTCGCCCTTGGTGGTCCCCTGGAGGCCAAGACCCCGACGCATGGCAAGAAGCAGCGCCCTGTCCGCCTGCTCGCAAAAAGGAAGCGCCAGGGACGCGCGCCTCCACGCCAGAGAGGAGTGCCGCCTGAACGAACGAGATGATCGCCATCCTCTTGATGGCACGAGCGGCGGGCTTGACCAAGGAGCAAGAGATGAGCCCCAGACCGTTTTCCCCAGCCTGGGCGCGCTTCGTCTTTTCCACGGCCAGGCACCCCGTCGAAGTGAGCCAGCCTCCCATTACTCTGATGCGACGGCCCCGAATACCTGACGTTTTTAGAGCTCCGCTGCACCACAGACGGCGTTGACCTGCACAGCCTCGACCAAAGATCCTAGCAAGCGTGACCCTCTTCTCGGGGTTCAAAGAGATGCCGATCTCCAAGAGGGCCTCTCGGAGGTGAAAGCTGCTCGACTTCGCCAGCGCCGCCAGGGGCGCCGCCTCGTTCCCGTTGGCGCGCGGTTCTGGCCCCCGCCCTGGAATTGCTATCTTCGCGACGTCGTCGGCGAAAATCGTCAAGCCCACACCGCTGGCGGAACCGTCGATCTCGATCGCCTCAGCACATTGTCTCGAAGACGTCCTCGAACGATGATCGTGAAATCGAGCGAGGCCTACCTCGTAAAAGTACGGAAAAGCTCTGGCTGGGTTTGGGTGGCCCATCATCTCCCCCGTCGACGGTCTAAGTGTTTTTGGTCCCGATGGTGATTCGATCTGAAGGGCCCCCTGGACAGCGCGACGACGTTGGAAGACGACGTCCTCCTGGAGGTAGAGGGAGGGGAGGACCCCGAGGATGGCGTTTCTGCCCGTGCTCGCGGAAGCGTTCGTCGCATCCTCGTTCACGATAGGAGGAGTCGGCTTGCGGGGGGGGTCGGGCGCGCGGGAGGCGGGCGGAGGCGTGGCCGGCGCCCGGCGCCCCCGGGGGGCTCCATGTTGGATTTCCCAGGCTGCGCCAAGCGCGCACGCGTCACTTGCCCGCGCGCTCACTTTCGCGCAAGCGCATCCTAAGAAACTATGACTTGGATCGGAAAGGGGCGACAACGGGCATGGGGCGCCTGTCAAGGCTGCTACTGGGAGCGATTGCTGCTAGCTCGGCACGCGCAATATGCATGTAACGACTTTTGGAAGACGGGCGCTGCGCCGCCCAATCCAGCGCGGCAATGGCGCGGTCCGGGGCGCGCGGCCGTCGCGGCACACGGCGGTCGACGTGGCCGCATGGGGCGCGCGATCGGCCGCGCGATATTTGCGGGCCATTCGGCCGACGCTGCCGGGTCGCCCTCAAACAGCCCGCCAGGAATACGCAAATGCGCAATGCGCCAGCGCGCCGCCAGGATATCGCCCTGAAAACAACCTGTTCACTCTGAACGCCGACTGCGCGCCTCGCTGAACCAGCGAAGTCGCGCGGCGCGCCCGCGCCGCGGACCCGCCGCAATGAACTCGCGGGAAAAAGGCCTCTCTGCATGGGTTCTGGCACCGATTCTGGCTTACTTCCCCGATCTGGCCGATCCTGGTTCCATCGCCGATTTCTCCTTTGAGTCCGTATTGATTCCGTGCTGATTCTTTTGATTCCGCTAGAATCAGGGGTCGCAGTTGTGCCGACTCTGTTTTGATTCTGTACTGATTCCGTACTGATTCCTTTGATTCCCCTGTGCCCAGGGAACCATCAGGCCGCGGCCCGAGCTCCCGCCTCGGCGGCACGGCTTTTCCATGAGCGCGGGAGAGTCTTGAGGGGGAGGGGGGCGGGGGGGGGGGGCGGAGCGATTTTTGGGGCGCATCGGGCGGCCGAGCCACAGATTTCCGGGCCCAGTGCGCACGCCCAACATGGCAGGCGCGGGCGCGCGCGCGAGTTCTCGACCGTCGGCGCATCTGTAAGTTCATAACCCGTCCCGCGCGCGGGAATGGAAACTTGCGTTGCGGTTTCCAATTGAACGCGCGGCCGTCGCAACTGCATCGCGTTGCTCAGCGCGCAAAGCGCGCGCAGCATGGGGGGCTTTGCGTTCTCGCATGAGAAGTGCGCGGAACCGAACCGAACGGTCGGCGGCGCCCGCTCCTGCGCCGCGCGCGAGGCCATCGCGTCAGCGCGGGAGGCTACAAGGGCCTGGGCCGTCGCCCTGGGGCGCGGGCACAGCGCGAGGCCCGCGCGGGTCTCTCGCACCAAACATGCGCAACAAGGCCGGCCGCCCGCCGGCTGGCGCTCGCGGGCGACGCGACGCCGGCGCCGACTGCGAGGTCGACTGGGCCCGGAGGATTCCTGAGAGTCCCGGGAAGGGGCAGCGGGCCGCGATGGAATCGGCGCGGTCGTTGGCGCCCCCCCCCGCGCCCGCCCCCCCCTGCAAGCCGACTCCTCCTAGTTCACGATGGCATGCGAGAGGCCCTCCTGTTCAAGCCTCCACGAAGCACAAGCCTGTACTGCGATAGCGTCCTCGCGCCTCCTTCGAAGGGCGAAGCCGTGGCAGTGACATGGTAAACTGCTGCGAACCGATCGACCACGACGCCAGAGGTGAGAATGCCAGGCCATGCCCATTGGGCAGAATAAATGAATCCACCTCTGGCCAGCTGCTCCCGACTTGCCGTTCCTCTTGTCCAGGCCCAGGCACGATGAGATATCGAAGAGCAAGGGTGACTGTCTGGATCGCCTGAAGCTCGCGATGATGTCCGTGATCCGCTCGAGGAAGGCCGTCGCCGTCGAGGGACGCTGGCTAGCGCCCAACCCACCTCGCTTGCGAGAGTCCCACACCTCCTCGTCCAGCAATAAGAGCCAGAGTTCAGACGGCATCGACCAGCGCGGGCAAGCTCGACGCTTCGGCGAGAATCTCAATACCTTCAGCACGCCCTGCAAGTCCGCCTGGGCCTGCTCCAGGTTGACAAACTGCATCGTGTCGTACCTCGCCTGGTCCGAGCTGAAATTGTTGTCCTCCTCGTCCTCGTAGTGTGCACGATCGAAACCTTCGGAGAGTTCGGCTTGAAGATCGCACGGCGATCCCCCCATGCCCCCCTCGGATGCCGCCCTCTGCATGTAAGTGCTGACCTGCTCGGCGTCGCACTGCCCCGTCTTCGTCGCAAAATATCGCCGCTGACGAGGGCCGCGTCCCCGTCGAGCAAGCCTGCGAATCAGCCGTCGCACTGTATTGTGATCGTGGGCCGACCACGCTTCATTCAGTTCACGTACGATCTCGTCCGTCCTCTCCTTTGTGATCTGCGTAGAAGTACAACGGATGCGGAAAGTCACCCTGGCCAACTCAAGTTCAATCTCCTGCCACGTCTCCGCGTGTCTCTCCGTGTGCGCGCCTTTCAGTAGCTTGCGCCGCTCTAAAAGGTGAGATCTCTGCTTTTCCATATCCGGTTTCAAGCTTTCAGTCGGCGTCGGCTTGCCGAAGACCTCCCGAACTTTGTTCACCAAGAGGGTCGCCGTCGAGTTTCAAAGCTCGTCCGTCGTCGGGCGCGTGCACAATCGTACCCATTCAGGCTTGTCTATGGTCAGAAGCTCCGCATGCATTTGTTCAATCAAACTTGTGCACCCGTCTCGCCTGCGAGCCGCCGCCATGATCCGATCAAAATCCCACCCTGGCGGACTTGCCATCTGGGCTTGAAAACAATAAGAAAAATCAGCGAAGACGGGCCTGTGGCGGCGGTCATTGAGGGTCTGGATAGGTTGAAGCCGCCGGCCTGCAGCCTCCAACACCCTGCAGTTCGTCATGTGCGCCATCAGGCCCTGGGGGATGTGGACGAAGTTGAGGCGCGAGCTCTTGCCGATGTTTCCGTAGTTCGTGGGGCCCGCATCCGTGAACGCGCTGCAGGCGGCCATGTCGCAGTCCTGCAACATCTGGTGCCGAAGCCTACCCGCTAGGCCTTCTGCCGAAGGAGAATATGTGCCCACCGCTCGGTCCTCTTCGTCGTCCTCCCAGTAGTGCAGCGCTGCCTCGTCCAGCGCCGCCTCGGGCGAGGTCCCCAAGCCACCGTTCAAGTCGCGTCCTATCACTGGGGCAGAACGGCCGCCGACGGACTCGATCGTAGATCTCGTCCAGGCGATCAGGGCCTGAACCGTCTTCCGATATGCAGCTGCGAGTCCTCGCCCCTGAGGTTGGCAAGGGAGGTAGAGGGCCACGAACAGTGCGTCGAGCGTCGCCGTCTTCAGGCGAACAGCGCCCGCACGGCCAGCCAAAGCAGGAGGGGGTGCGAACACCTGCTTGCGCATCATGGTCGAGACCCCGCACGACTTGTTGCTGGCCCGCGTCCATCCGAAGGAGATCTCCCAGTGCTTCTCGCGCATGAAGATCTGGCGGTCGCCCTCGCCCTTTCGCCTGCGTGTACCTGGCAAGAGGAGAACTCCGATGTTGAAATTCCTGGGGTATGTCTGCGTATCTCATCGGTCCGACGAGGTGCATCGGGTTGTACGTCCATGCCCTTATTCTCGCATGTCCACTCGGTTGGGGGCGTTGGCCAGGCGAGCTCGTCATTTCCCGAGCAGGAAACATGATCACCAGCAGCAGGCGCCCGTGGCGAGGAGCCGACGCCTGCGGGGCCATCCGCCACCCTGTCTCAAGGGCTCGGCAGACCCCGCGCGCGACGCATCATGCCGCTGTCGCGGAATCTCTTTCCTCTGAAGTGGGAGCGGCCGCGAAGGAGGGTGGTTCGGGCCGCTGCGGCGGCTGGAAGAGGAAGATGAGGGGGAAGAGGAGGAGGAAGAGGAGTGGGCGGAGGAGGATGGGGAGGAGGAGGAGGAGGAGCAGGAAAAAGGAAAAGGGAGGGGTGAAAAGGGGCATGAGAGGAGAAGGTGGGGTATTTAGTCCTCCGCGGGCCGCGAGCGCCTCTCCTCCAAAGCCGAAGCGAGGCTGAGACACGCGCGGGCGAGGACAGGAGGAGGGGGGAAGATGCGCAGCCGCTCGGCCGCGGATGCCACCTGGGGCCCCAGGAGGGGCCACCCCCAGGAATGGAGCGCCTCGACGAAGCACCTGACTGGGGACCCAAGGGGGGCCACCCCCAGCAATACATGCACGCCGAGGCCGTCCTTGGAAAGGGAGGCCTTCCACCGTGAAAACCACCGTCGCCTCAATGACCAAAAATTAACTGAACAGTAAAAGTTGCAGCTAAGCAGAAAGAGTCAGAAACTGCTGGTACTGGGCGTCTTGCTCGTCAACATGGAAACGTCCCCCCGGGGGAATGCCGCGCGCAAGCTTGCCCAAATACTGATATCCGTGGTGCCCAAGATGACCGCTACACTCATCAGCAAGACCTGTCAAGAGGCGCTTGCCGACACACCCGCACTTCATGCGCGCGTGGATCTGCATACCAATGACGTAACCCAGCAACTGAGGCACGTGTATCGGCACTCCTTGCAACAAGACGCCCACGTCTCCAACTCGCTGAATACTGCCCTTGGCAACGCCGCCCAAGCAACGCGTCTCCAAGAAAGTCTCCAGCTTCCGTCCACTAGCACTACAACCACACGCGGAACAATACAAGGCCATCTCCATACCAGTGTATACCTGGTGCTCCGACAGCGTGACCTTGCGCTGAACGCGAACTGCCATCGAACGCGTTGGGCGCAGCCTCTTTGGCTCCGCCTCCGCTGCTGCCAAGAAGGCCTTCGCCAGGTGCTTCCGTGCTGCTCTGCCGATCGCCTCAGCGTGCTCCACTGCCGAAACCACAGCATTTGGTACAGCACACTTCTCAGCCCAAGAGCCCGCCGCTGAATCAGCCATAGCATTGGCCAGGTAGTGCTCCACCATGATGCCAGCTTTCGCCGCCTCTTCCACTGTCCGGTGGCTGTCGATTTAAGCCAACTGTCCCCCGATCAATGCCAAGGTCCGCGACGACGCCCTCCATCTTGACCGTGAAGCCTTCTTCGGCAAAACCTTCCTGAAGAGCTTTCCCCAAGTCAGCCTGATTGGTGACGATGGTAGACTTAGTCGAGATAACCAAACCCGCATCGGAGCATCCTTTGGCACATGTGAGTCCTGCCTGCAAGGCCAGACCAAGGACCCTCGTGCACCTGCCTTCCACACGCTGAGAAACTTCGTCTACCCGGGACCGCGTAGTAACCCAATGGCGTACCTCGGGCCAATCTGTCAATAGTGCTGCACTACGCACACCTTGAAAAAAAACAATTGCGCCCCCCAAGACCGCAATCATGCTCTGCTCAAGAATGATGGCGTCGGAATAATACCCACTGTCTCGTAAGAAACGGACCCCATGTGCAGGGTCATCTCCGGGGCCAGTATGATGAGGGGAAGCTCGCGTTCCAATCCTGGTTCGGACAATAGCTTCCACGTTGCAGCGTCATAGAAGCCTTCGGCATCCCACACACTACTCGCCAGCACCCAGCCTTGGATTGTAGAAAGGGCAACCACCTCGTCCAGGCAACTGCGCATCAGGGCCTGACGTGGCGCAGACAATCCTGCCACAACTGCATCTCAATGGCCAGCCCTGTCCCGAGTCCAGCTGGCACGGTACTCACCTCGGTAACTTGGCCACAGCCTCGCTAGCTTGGACAGAACCCCGATGGCCCTGTCGTCGCCCGAAAGGTTTCCGCGTGAGCGCCACCAAAACCACTGTAAGCTGCCAAGGCCAAGCGACTTCCTTCTCGATCTGAAATAATTGCACCAATTCCAACTTGCCTTGTTCTGGAAGCCAAACCAAAACTTTCTTACCCAGCTGCTCGATGCCCTTGGTCGGGGTGCGCTTCATCCTCCTGATGCCGTCCTCTAGTGTATCCAAGCCGAAGGTGGGGAAAAGAGCTTCCGAGAAACGGTCGCGCGCTGCGCTCAAGAGATGCGATGCCCTCTCAGTGTCCAACGCAGAATCACTCAACTTCTTGCGCCAAGCATCCGCTCTGACATCCATCGCCGTGAGCGGGTCAGGGGAGACGACCGACCCGTCCTCGAACTCGCCCTTCGCTGATGGCTTGTCGTTGATGAATCGAAATAGCTCGCCAGGCGCCGCTATGCACTGCTCCTCCGCCCATTGAGAGAACGCCACATACTGCGAATCGCACTCCATCATTTGCGGGCTGTTGGCCATATCGCTGAGTCTTCCTTGCACCTGCGGGTAGCGTCATTCGTGGCAGAATTCCACATGCGAGAGTTCCTGCGCCAAGACTGCTTCTCTTACCCCGGTAGAGAGAAGCTAGGGTGGAAGTGGGAAAGCACGCCGTCGCGCCCCTCAGTCTGTTGATGAGCTTCAAACCTGGGGGCCTCGCGTTTCGAGGTGGTCCTGTCGAGTTCCGCAAGCAATAAGGCAATCTTGACCCAGCCAACCAATCCACGCCAGGACCCCGTGTCCGGGTGAACTGTGGAAAAGGCACAACTCGGTTGATCCTGACCGGACGGGCAATGCCTCTACCACGTTGTGCTTTGCCGTCCTTGTCCAAGCCTTCACCATCACGTGCAACAAGCTGAAATAGCCCTCCACCTTGCTGACCCACTTGCCAAATTCATGTCCCAGGGAAGAGCGCTGTCAGTCGTGAGATGCCAAGCGTGCGAATCCTGAACGTAGCCTGGAGGTTCGGACCATAGTTTGTCAATGCTGGTGGCGATCGGGTCCCGCACCTCCTCCCTGTTGCGCAGGGACCACTTCTCGCGCAGCCCTTCATCAGCAGCTGGTGGAACTAAGTCTGCTCCAGGCTCATCCTCAGGCAGTGGGCCAACTCCGATTTCCACCTCCTCACTGTCGCACTCCGACACCTTCCCCAGGTCCATAGGTCCCAGGTAGTTGAAAGGCGGCGGAGTCTTGATCCACAGTCTCCTGCGAGCCGTCGGGGTAACCGTCTTGGAACTTTGGGCCTCGAAGCCGTCGGGGTAGCCACCGCCACCAACTTCCGCGATCGCATACTGTTCGGGACGGCCTTTTTTCTTCGGCTGACTGGGTGGCCCGAAGACCTTGGGAAGTCCCAGAGCGCGTCCTTCTGCCTCCTTTGCCTCCAGACAAACAAATCTGCGCCCGCGCGCACCCGATCAAGGTACTCAAGAGCGGACCCTGAAGCCACAACGTAGTCGATAAGAGTACCTTGCCCACCAGTGCACGTGCAATCCACACTGTCGACAACCAAGATACCCCCCTGCACCAGATTGAGCCACCCTGCTTTCCGAAGGGCTTCAGGAGGGAAGTTCCAGTCGCACAAGATGACCCATGGCGTGGACAACGATGACACCAACGATGCCAAATGACGCAGCTTCTCCACACTGGCTCCTGTAATCCCAAGTCCGTTGTAAAAGTAGCCGGCTAGGATCGTGATGTGGGCACTATTTATAAGAGAATTTGCATCCCCACCAAGTCTTTGAACCGCGCGCCCGTGGTCATGTTCTGCTCCTTCTTGTGCGCGTCGACTCTTTTGCCAGGTAAGTCGCCCATGTTCGAGGCCAAATGCCGAGGGGGCCAAGACGCCCATTTCTTAGAAATTCCCATTGCTACTCAACCTGCCATCGATGTGACATGTGCCGATTCAACACCAGCAGGGCAAACCCACCAACACATCATTCGTCCCCGACATTGCCACGTGGTTTCCTGGCTAAAGACCGCGTCGTAAGGTCGTTCAAGAAGCAGCTTCGCCGAAAATCCCCTGGCCGGCCTGCGTCGCATGTAGATGCGGAACTTCAAGCCGCCGTCCTCTTGAGATGATCCTTCTGCCTTAACTGCCTGCTTCCCTTCCCCAGTGGCCGAACGTCGGCACGAGTCAGAAGAAGTAGCAGTTTGCAACAAGGTGGGCGAGACGCAACTCCACGCCAGGCTCGCCCTGTCTTGGAACTAGATCGTCCACTTCACTATCCTCATCTCCGTCAAGGAGAACCCGATCAGGTGGCATTCGATCTCCGAGCAAACGCCTGAAGCGGCGACGTAGCTCACAGATTCTTGAAAATGCCATCTGGCCTGCGGTATTGTTCCCTGTCCCTGATGCCATTGAGATCCGTCAAGAAGAATGCCCGATGAGGTCCGGCACGGTTCCAAACTTCGGCGCGCGCAATCTCAGCCATCTTTGACAATAGACGGTCATAAAAACTGTCCAAATTGATGCGCGTAGCCCTCCTTGACCGGTGTGATAGGGACTCAGTGGCATACGGAAAACACCATTATCGCCAAACTCTAAGCTGATGGATCTCTCACCTCGGATATTGTGAATCCATCTTGCTGCTGAAGCTGTTATCTCATCTCTTAGAGGTCGCCGCTCCCGCGCTGAACTGTCGGCCCTGGGAAGCGGAACATTTGGTGGCCATCTGCCCATCCAAGTCGAATGTGGAGCTTTGCGCCCAGCAGAACGGCTGGTCGCTTGTCCCACCCAAATGTTCTCCCAATCCCCCCGTGGACTGGGCGCCCGGGGGCGAGTCGGCTGCCGCGACGAATGGGCCAGGGCGGACCTGGATTTGCAGCTGTCGCCTCAGAAGACAAAAACATGCCGAAGGACCCAACCATCTGCACTTGTGAATACCGCAATTGTGAATACCATCTTCGCCCGCACTCCCTATGTGGCCACGTCTTCCGGCCGGAGCCCGACATGCTCAGGAACGCGTTCGCGGACGTCTTCGCGGGCGCCGGCGACGACAAGGACGGCGCCCCTCTGACCGAGGCGCAGAAGCAGGAGAAGACTTTGAGAGCCATGAGGGAAGAGGCGTCGGTGCACGACGAGAAGGCGGAGCACGGCGCCCAGGCGCGGTTGTTGAAGCAGCACAACTATGGGGGCACGATCCTCGCGAGGGGTGCGTCGAAATGGCCCGGGGCCGCCATTGGAAACCTGCCACTGGGGGCGTCGGTGGAGCTCCCTATGGGGCCACGATCCTCGTGACAGGTGTCTCGAAGTGGCCCGAGGCCGCCGTGCGCACCCTGCCACTGGGGCCCTTCGGTGGAGCTCCTTGTGCGGCCACGATCCTTGCGAAGGGTGTGCCGACATGGCCCGAGGCCGCCGTGCGAACCCTGCCGCTGGCGCCTTCGGTGGAGCTCCCTATGGGGCCACGATCCTCGCGGGGGGTGTGCCGACATGGCCCAAGGCCGCCATGCGCACTTTGCTACCGGCGCCTTCGGTGGAGCTCCTATGGGGCCACGATCCTCGTGAGGGGTGTGCCGAAATGGCCCGAGGCCGCCATGCGCACTTTGCCATTGGCGGCTTCGGTGGAGCTCCTATGGGGCCACGGTCCTCGCGAGGGGTGTGCCGAAATGGCCCGTGGCCGCCATGCGCACTTTGCTACTGGCGCCTTCGGCGGAGCTCCTATGGGGCCACGATCCTCGTGAGGGGTGTGCCGAAATGACCCGAGGCCGCCATGCGCAATTTGCTACTGATGCCCTCGGTGGGGCTCCTATGGGGCCACGATCCTCGTGATGGGGTGCGTCGAAGTGGCCCGAGGCCGCCATGCGCACTCTGCTACTGGCGCCTTCGGTGGGGCCACGTTCCCCGTGTGGGGTGTGCCGACATGGCCCGAGGCCGCCATGCGCACTTTGCTACTGGCGCCTGCGGTGGGGCTCCTATGGGGCCACGATCCTCTTGAGTGGTGTGCCGAAATAACCCGAGGCCGCCATGCGCACTTTGCTACTGGCGCCTGCGGTGGGGCTCCTATGGGGCCACGGTCCTCGTGAGAGGTGTGCCGAAATGACCCGAGACCGCCATGCGGTCCCCGTGAGGGGTGTGCCGACATGGCCCGAGGCCGCCATGCGCACTTTGCTACTGGCGCCGTCGGTGGAGTTCCTATGGGGCCACGATCCTCGCGATGGGGCGCGCCGAAATTTCCCGAGGCCGCCATCCGCACTGTGCTGCTGGCGCCGTCGGTGGGGCTCCTATGAGGCCACGATCCTCGTGAAGGGGTGTGCCGCAATGGCCCGAGACCGCCACGCGCGCTTTGCTACTGGCGCCTTCGGTGGAGCTATGGGGCCACGGTCCTCGTGATGGGGCGTGCCAAAAGGGCCCGAGGCCGCCGTCCGCACTTTGCTGCTGGCGCCTTCGGTGGAGCTCCTATGCGGCCACGATCCTCGTGAGGAGTGTGCCGAAATGGCCCAGGGCCGCCATGCGCACTTTGCTACCGGCGCCTTCGGTGGAGCTCCTATGGGGCCACGATCCTCGTGAGGGGTGTGCCGAAATGGCCCAAGGCCGCCATGCGCACTTTGCTGCTGGCGCCTTCGGTGGAGCTCCTATGGGGCCACGATCCTCGTGAGGGGTGTGCCGAAATGGCCCGAGGCCGCCATGTCCACTTTGCTACTGGCGCCTTCGGTGGAGCTCCTATGGGGCCACGATCCTCGTGGGGGGTGTGCCGAAATGGCCCGAGGCCGCCATGCGCAATTTGCTACTGATGCCCTCGGTGGGGCTCCTATGGGGCCACGATCCTCGTGATGGGGTGCGTCGAAGTGGCCCGGGGCCGCCGTGCGCACTTTGCTACTGGCGCCTTCGGTGGAGCTCCTAAGGGGCCACGATCCCCGCGAAGGGGTGTGCCGAAATGGCCCGAGGCCGCCTTGCGCAATTTGCTACCGGCGCCTTCGGTGGAGCTTCTATGATGGCGATGGTGCGAGGAAGAGGGGGGGGGTGGCAGCGGGAGGAGGAAGGAACGCGGGGCGCTGTCTCTTCAAAACGAGGACCCAAACAACAAATAATGGTTGGGAACAAGCTTCCAAGATACCGCCCAGCCTGAGACAGAAACCTCACCCTCTTAAAAGAGGAAGCAATCCTGTCCACCAAGAATGAAGCACCCGCCTAGCTTAAGCCTATCAGCGCCCAAGAAATGCCCATCCAACTTCCACTCCCCAGGGGTCTCAGGAGGAGCCATCCCCTGGGATACCTCCGAGTAGACGTAGCAAGGCCCACGTCCCAGCCCCAGTCAAAGCCAGGGGCCCCAGGAGGGGCCACCCCCGGGCGATCTTCTGACAAGCCGTAGGACGCATCTCTGTTGTCCATGCCAGGGGCCCCAAGAGGGGCCACCCCCTGGGTAGCATACGAGTCGATGTTGAGCTCCGCCTCCCGGTCCTTGCCCTGGCCTCAAGAAGGGCCACCCCCTGGTGTGCCAGAGAGACAGGGGCCTCAAGAAGAGCCGCCCCCCGGAATACCTCTGGGTCGAAGCAATGAGAATCATCCAAGTCCTTGCCAGAAGCCCCAAGTGGGCCCCCCCCTGGGATTCTAGAAAGCCAAGGGTCTCAAGTGGAGCCACCCCCTGGAATGCGCGCATGCCCTTGTTAAAGCTGCCAGGGGCCACAGAAAGAGCACCCCCCTGGCACCGCCCGCTTGCAGTCGAGCAAGCCGCTGTGCCCGTAGTAGATCTGCCCGGCGATCCCTCTGCACTGGCCTCCCTCTGCGACCTGTCCAAGGCTGGGCGGGGGCCAGAGTTCGGCAAAGGGTGGGCTTGCATCAAACGCTCGGCGACGGAGTCCTCGTGGCTGTGAGGGTCTGTTCCAGGTTGGCCTTGAGCTCTTTCTGCTTGTCCGTCGCCACTTGATCGACCCCCTGCTGAAGTGGCGGAGGCGTCGATCCTGTAGCTGTCCAAAAAGTAGCCTGAGGTGCCGTAGATGCGGCCGTAGACCCTGTAGACGCTGCCGCTGCAGCGGGATCTGCAACTCCCGCCTCAGCTCCTCCAGCACTTGTGTGCGGGGGCCCTGGCCCTGGCGAGAGACTGCCCTTGCGCTTCTTGGTAGCCTGCTAGGCACCCAATTCCTCCACCCTTTTTTTCTGCTGCTGCTCAGCCAATGTTGCAACCATTTGACTGAACTGTGAAGATAGAGCCGCCCTGAACTCTTCCTCGAACGATGTCTTACGCCGCTCAAGCCCGATGCGACCCTGCCCCCCAACTCCACGCCTTCGAAGAAACCGCCAAAACTCAGCTTGAGCTCTGCCTTCTTGTCCAAGAACTCACGCGCATCCAACTTCTCCAGTTCAGGCCGCCGAACAGGCTCGCCGAACAGGTTATGGGGCAAGTTCCTCGGCAACAGCTTCTTGATAAACGATGGCCTCAGCCGAGCTAGCCGCGTGCTCCTGGTACTGGTCCATGGCCAAGCCCAGCTCCTTTTCCAATCGAAGGACACGCTTCGCCACCTTGCCCAAGGTCGCTTCAGCTCGCCCAACTCTCGGAGAGGCTTCGGCAAGCCTGATGGACGGAGGCTCGGGAGGAGCCACTGGTGCCTGTGCCGAGGTAGGCTGCCACATGCGAGCCTGGTCTGCTGCTGCGCCGCCCTTCGCGATGATGGGCCCCCAAAGGGCTTCGACATCAACGGGCAGCTGTCCGCGCTGATCACCGCCGCCAAGTACAGGTCGTTGTCCACTGGGGCGACCCTTGAGGAAATTGCCGCAATACTGGCACGTGCAGTCGGTCCTCTCGGGCAGGTCGTTGTAGCAGAACTTGCCGCGCTATTCGCACGACGTGGCGCCCCTTGCTGGCTTGGGCATGGCGATGTTCGGGCTTGAAATATTGGTAGCCAACTTCCATGGCCTGTTCGCGTCGGAGTTGGCGAGCGCCCGTGGCGCGCCCCCCAGCGGACCAAGCGTCACCGAGATGCGAGTTCGAGCCCAGGGTGCCCATTGAACGCCAAGGGGCCCGCCGCTGCCATGAAGCCATATATTGCTGCCCGCCGCCCTTTCCCATGGCCGCGCGCGCCGCGAGAGGGGAAGGGCGGGTAGCGCGAGGCCCGCGGCGATCTGGTTCCTGAAATAAACTGAGAACTTGCGGCGGACTAGGCGCCCCCATGCAGGCGCGGAGGCGCGGGGCGCCCTGCGCGCAGACACATTGAGCCCACATGGCGACGGATGAGAGAGGGAGGTGGGCGAGAAGGAAGGAGAAGGAGGAGGGGGGGGGGGGGGGGGGGGGGGCGAGGACGATGAGAGGAGGGGGAGGGGGGCAGGAGAGGAGGAGGAGAACGAGGAGGAAGAGAAAAGGAGAAGGAGGAGGTCCTCTGCCGTTCGGGCAGGGCGCGCGGCGCCGCGGCCTCTGCAACTCGCGAGCGAGGCTATGGAGAGGGGGGGGGCCTGACTTCGAGCCCGCGCGGCGCACCGCCCCGCTGGGCCGGCCCCCCCCCCAAGGGTGGAGGAGGGCCGGCGCCGGGGCGAACGCCCGGCAGGCAGCGCCCGGGCGGGGCGCGGGGGGAAAATTGACAGTGACGAGCGGGTCTGGCGGGCCGACGCACCCCCTGAAGGACGCCAGGGGGCGGCCCGAGCTGCGCTCGCACTCGCGCGAACACGCGCGAAACAGACATGGCGAAATCAGAACGACGAGGAATGGCCACCCGCGGTGTAAAGAACGCCAGGACGGCGCCAGGCCTCGCCCCTGGCGTGGGCCAAACTAGCAACATCGGGTGCGAGGGTCGCCCTGGGCCGACTTCAAACGCGACCTGAGGCCCCGTCTCGCCCAACAAGGCCAAGGGCCAAAGACCCTCGGCGGGGGCCCGATCCCGACCCAAGCACATTGAAACTAGCGACTGAATCTTGAACGAGCAGGGCGATCAGGAGGCCGAACGCCGCATTGCCTTCCGCAACCTCGGGCGGGCCGCGCGCGTCGGCGCATGCCCGAGGCAGCGCGTCGGCTTCTCAAGGAGAGCACCGTAGCCTCTCACATTAAATTGGGCCCGTAATGGCAAATACGGCCGCCCAGGATTATCCGCGCAGATCTCTCCGCGAATTCCAACGCATCTCTCCCAAATCTTCCACGTAATCTTCCTCGTAATCTCGGATAAAACTTTCGCGCAAAGAAAACGCGCCCGGCGAATCTTCAAAGCGCCCCATCCGCCCCCGGCGGAGATCGTTCCAGACATTTTCAATGATTTCCACGCGCGGAGACGCGTGGGGTATTTTCCGGAGATGTCTCTGAAATTTGGCGCGCCGGAGATCTGCCGGAGACTTCCCAAAGATTTCTGCGCGCCAGAAGCCTTGCGGAGGTTGCCCAAAAGATTCGTGCAGCCCGGAGGCTTTGCGGAGATCCCCCGGGGGATTTAAAACGCCAGAGATTGTCCGTGAGATTCTGGCAACGCCTGCAGACAATTAGGATTTTCCCCCAGGAACTTCTCGATGTTTTCTTTTCTCATCCAGAGGAGGGCCCCAGTCGCGCGCGCCATATTGGCCCATGAGATAACATAGCGCACCGCCCCAGGGAAATTCGAATCTTTGTCCACGCCCTGTAAAGCGCGCGCAGGGGCCTCAAGGCCAGCGTCGCAAAACGCACCCAAAACGCTCACTCCGCCAAGACTCTGAAGGGCGCCGCATCATAATCATCCTTCCGAACGTCGAGAATTTGAGCGAGTCGCTCAAGCCATCGAGGCTAAGTCGGGCCCTGGGGAAGAGGTGCCACGAGCCGCCTTGCGGCGTGAATGGCGGCATCAAGACGCGCCTTTCAGACCGCTGGCTGGGCAGATCGTCGCGGCCGCTAGGGGCGGGCCGGGGAGTCGGGGGTCGGGCGGGCGGGGGGGGGCGCAAATGTCGCAGACAGCCAGGACGTCCAGGTGGTCGAGCAGCTCCCGTGGAGCTGCACACTCGCGAGTTGGAACCGCCCTTCCAAAAACGACTCGTCGCCCACCGGCCGACGCCCACTTCGTCGGCGGTGGGGGCCCCTTGAGGTCCTTCCTCGTTGTCGGGGTGTCCAGCTCGCCTTCGACCCCGACCTCCACCGCGCCCGAGAACTGCTTCCACGCGCCCAGGTATAGTTCCCAAGTGCAGCGCAGACCCCTTGCTTGGATGGCCCACCCGAGGGACCGCATGGGAATTCCTTGGGGGGCCTTCGATGGGATTGGTAAACCACTCGTTCGATCGGGCGGGCCTCAGAAGCGATGCTTCGCGGAACTTCAGCAGCGCCAGCTTGCGCCGACGGCGGGCCGCGCCGCGGCGGCGGCGGCCCGGCCGATCAACTTCGCCGCCGCGGGCGGCGGCGCAAACAAATCGAGGGGGGGGGTTGCCCAGCCGCGGCGCATGTCTCCGTCGGCGGGCGCGGGGCGCCCACGCTGGCTATCCCGCGGGGGCCCCGACTATCCGATGACCGAAGATGGCGTGTTCCAGTCTGCCCCCATGATCACCAAATGCCACCCCTTGAACGCGTCCACCGCCTCCTGCAAAATAGCATGAATGAGGGAGTAGAACCATGCGCAATCGACATTGGCACCCGGGGGGAAAAAAAAAAAAAAAAAAAAAAAAAAAAAAAAAAAAAAAAAAAAAAAAAAAAACGAAGTCGGCCAACATCGCCACCAGCGAACGCACACCTTGGTCGCCTCGTAACTACCGCCGCCCGCGCTAAGATCGCCACCCCAACGGAAAATTGCCCCCGTCGGGCGCAGCGATAAGTGCGCAGAGCACGCGCCATCCCATGGCCGAGGCCTCGGCAGTCTTCTCTCCTGCGCCCCCCCCCCCCCCCGCCGCCCGCATTTCTTGCGCGCGCGTCGTTGACGCGTCTGATAAGGGCAGCCGTTTCTCCGCATTGCCCCAGCTAAGTCGCACCGACGAAGTCTTTCGAAAACCCGTGCCCGAGGGCTTTCGAAAACCTGCCCGAGGGAACTGGCGGCGGGGGGCGTCGCCGCGGCCGAACTTGGCCACCTCAAAACCAGAGCGCAGAGGCAAGCCAACATTCGCCCGCCCCTCGTCCGAGGAGGCCCCGACGCCAGAGCCGCCTGAGCCCAAGCACTGCTTCCCCTGGGCGGCCTCGGCACGATCCCCCCCCTGCCCCTGGCCGGCGCTTTCCGGGCGACGCCCGATGTAGCGTGGGGGAGAAGAAACAGGCACTCAGCGCCATTGAATTGTGGGCCTCGCAAGAAGCCGACCGAAACGCGGCCCTGGAACTTGGAACGACACGCTCAGGGGACGAATCGTGGCCATGCCTAAGCAGCGCCTGGGCCCCATCGAATAATGCCCCCAGCGAAGGAAGTACAACAACTTCGGCGACGTCAGGCAGCGGTCTTGGCGCGCTTGAACAGGTCATCCGCTTGGGCTTGACCGACGGCTCTTTGCGACCGCGGTGCTGCTCCCGGCGCTTATCCGCCTTCCCGCTGCTGGCGGAAACGCGTGGAATATCAATGTCTGCGCCGCCGCCCCCTGCTCTTGGGGGCTGTGTCCGGCTGTTGCGACTTGGCCTGCGCGCAGGGCGACGGGGGGCCCATGGGGGCCTGGGCCTCGAGCGTCGCCGCTATGGCGACCTCGCCTTTAAGTAGTCCCGGGAACACTTCCAGCGAAGGAGAATCCACGAGGAGGCTGGCCAGCAACACCTTTGGGAAAGAGGGGCCCGCCATGTGAGAGCCGCCACGTCAGCCCCAACTGCCCGACAGTTGCTTTCCAGTTCGTCGCGCTTCGCCGTGGCCGCCAGCATCACGTCATTCCGAGCCCGCATTTCGTCGGAAACCCTTGCTGGATTGTAACTCCGCCTTCGCGAGCCGATGACCCACACTGGCGCTATAAAGGATGTCCGACCTTACGGCCTCCAGCTTGGCGCGGACGCCACGAAACTGGGTGGCCAGGATGTATTGGCCGTGGGAACGCGGCCCTTGCCGCGCGCCTTGGTGGCCATCTCGAGCTCGGACGCCTGGGCAAACAAGGGGTCTTCATCAGCATGTCCGGCTTCGACGGCGCGGGCACCACCACTGCCTCCACCGCCACAATGTCCGTTTCCGCCAACGCTGGACTTTGACGGTCGGGGTGTATGCATGTATGCACGAATTGGTCGGGACGCACCTGGTGTTCCGCCAGCTGCTTCTCGAGCTTACAATTTTGGCGTCCACCCATGGACATAGCAACGCGAGCATGAAGACCGCCGCGGGTGTGCTCACCTGTGAAATCAGGGCCCTGTCCAGCACGCGGGGTCTTCGCACCACAGCGACACACCAGCACACGCGCCCAGCTGGTCGTGAGCCCGCACGCCTGACAGCCCCACCGAAGCATCGGGTGCTCCTGGAAAACATCATCCATCTCTGCTCCCTCAGGAACGCAGTGAGAACCATTCGCTTCACTGGAAATCGCAACGTTTTGGAAACAACGCGCTAAAGGGCCATCATCAGCACTTGGCGCGGGCGCAGCTGGCACAATCCGCGCGTGCCCCGAAAGTGGCGCACGTAGCGTTGCTGGAGCATGTGGCACACATGGCGCACCTGGGGCACGTGGCGCAGCTGGCACACCCCGCCCCAGCGTCGCGCAAATGGTGCCTGCCAGTAGCCGTCCTTCCAAAACGACCACTGAGCACGCAACTGCTCGGGTGCACCTTCTATGTTGAGAGGGCGGGTGGGAGTGATCGGGACGGCTTGCGGGCGGAAGATATCTCTTGATCACTGCTTGCTATTAATGAACACCCCCTCCCCCACCCGGCCGGCAGCCAACCCGGAAACATGCGCACACCATTGCCCCCCCACCCACCACCCGTCAAAAAAACAAAACGACATGCACATTGCGGGGCCCACCCTGCCAACACCATCCACAATCCCTGTCAAAAAAACAATACGGAGCGCACATTGCTACAACATCTGGACCGTGCGCTGGCGCCCTGTGAACACGTTGTATTGTTTTTGACAGGGACGGCGGGGCGCCCTTAGTGAAACCGCTTTGTGCAGGACCGTCCGGGCCAAAAACAATGCAAAACGCACGTTGCGACAACGTCGTGGGTATTGTCCTGGCCACCCGTGATCACTTTGCATTCTTTTTGGACAGGACGGCGGTGGTGCCCGCATGATGATGCTTGTTGTGTGCAGGTCGAGAATAAATGCTGACGCCCACCACATCAGCATCTAGACCATGCGGACGGGGGGGGGATCACGTTTTGTACAAGGATGGCACACCATCCGCATGTGGAGCCCGCGGCGAGCGTCGCGCACCTGGCGTCCGCTTTGGTTCTCAGTGGCTGTCCATCCAGTGGCGACCGCTGGCTATGCCGAGACTCGAATGCCACTTATATGGTGGGAAGGCGGGTGGGAGTGAGCTAGACAGCTTGCGAGCGGAGAGGGTGTCTTGACACCTCCCCGTACCCCCGAGAAGGCATCGGCTAGGAAGCAAACATCACTGCCCAACTTTGGCATACTGGGGGGGGGGGGGACGAACGTAGTACCCCACCCTTCGATCGATCTTCTCCAAGGTGGCCCCAAGATGCCCCCCAAGGCTCCAAAGAGCCCCTGAGACGGTTCCAAGAGGATTCCAACGGACCCCCAAGAGGCCCCAGAATGTTCCCCCGATGCACCCGAGACGCTCCGGGGACGAGACTCTCCATAGAGCCCGCAGGACAGCCTAGAGGCCCAGAAGACTCGCCAAGATGACTCCAAGAAGTTTCAAGAGACATCCGAAGAGACCCCGAGAGTCATCCAAAAAGCGACTGGCCAATCTGCTCGCCCTCCTCCTCCTCCTCCTCCTCCTCCTCCACCGGTTCCTCCTTCTCCCTCCTCCCTGTCGCCCCCCCCCCTCCTCCACCTCCGAGTCCTCCTCCATCCCCCCCCGTTTGGTAGTATGACGGCTTGCCCAGTGCGTTATTCCACTGCATGCTCATCCACATCCCTGATCAGGGCAACTCGCATGGGCATCGTGTCTGGATGTGCTGATGGGGTTACTTTTTTTGTTGATCGGCGGATCCAAAGACAGCTCCAGGGAGCGGGTCAATCTCGGCTGGGGCGCAGGGCGAGACAATTGGGAACGAAGGCACATAGGCCGACGCAGCAGATGCACGTGCCAGGGAGAAAATGACCCTCATTACAGATGCAGGCGGCCCCAAGCCGGGACGCGAGCACCAAACACGATGCGTGTGGAGCCGTCGCCCGCGAGGCGCCAGGCTCCAACCAACCCGTGCAGTGCGTATAGCACGAGGCGCAGCGACAGCACGGAGTGGCCAGGGGGGCCGCACCGAACGGAGGAGGAGGAGCTGATGGGGTTACGCGAAGCGTATCGAATTATCGAAATGGCGGCGCCCATGCAAACGACGGCTACCGACGCATGGGCGGCGGCCGAGCAATGCAAAGCAATGTCACAAAACGCCGCACAATGCCAACATTGTGCGGCGTTGCCTGGCAGTTGGTGGCACTTCTTGGTATTGATTGACATGGTTTGGAATTGCTTGGCATTGCTTGGTATCACTTGGCACTGGGTGGCATTGCTTTGCATGCTATTGCGTGGCAGAGCGGGAGCAAGACCAAGGATAATGGATATCATAACCCATGAATCAAGAACCGAAGACAAACTAACCAAAACACCAAGACCGATGAACCAAGGGACCGATACCGAGTAATCAAGACAAAATAATCAAAGGTACAAGCAATGAAGACAAAAGAGCCAACGCACCGAAACCAAGGAACCACAAACACAGAACCAAGGAACCGACATCAGGAACCAAGACGCCAATACAAAAACACAAAGGATCCCAAACCCAACATCAGAGGAGGGCGGCAAGGGAAGAAGACAAAGGAATCATGGAAGCAAGGAAACAAGACACGCCAACAAAACAAGAGGACCGCCGCTTAGCACAATAAGGAACGCACAGGATTGCCACTGCGCCACTGAAGCCGCAGAAACATCGCTGCAGTCAAACACATTCAGTCTCAGAACCCACCAGTTTGAAACACACAAATCCGACTCATTAACCAAACCAAGTTGGGGAAACACACAACAACAACAACAACAACAACAACAACAACAACAACAACAACATCCATGTTGGGTGGTATGATGATTGTACCCGCCCGTATCCCCTATCGTGCCTCACCCGCTCCTGTTGAAACCAAATGGATCGAGAGCCCGCATCCTGGAAGACACCTTCCATCACTTGCGTGTGCTGAAGCAGAGAGAAGTGAACGTTATGACGGACTGCATGGCCAAGTACAAGGCATCCCCGACTACCGCACCAAGCAGCAACGCTAATAATGCAGAGGCAAGTGAGCACTGTGATCGCTAGTGAGTTGAGCACACGTGCGCGTGTTCATGAGCCCCCACGTGGAACAAGACATTGAGGAGGCTGGCCTGCACTCGGCTTGAAGGATGCGTGCTTGCCGCTGCGCGTCGTATCTCCTCCTCCCAGCCTCATCTCCCTCCACGCGCTCGTCCTCCCACATCCTCCTGCTCGTCCTGCTTCTCCTCACCATCCACCCGCTTCGACCCTCTCTTCCCGCGCCTGGCTACGATTTATCATCATCAACGGATCTTGTTGGTCCGCATCAGTCTGCGAATTACGACTCCCGCTCGGAGATACAAAATGACAAGCCTTGCAAACGACTTTCCGCTGCAAGAGCGACTCCGACAGCAGCCGACACCAACCAACCATTGGCGCAGCAAAAAGATGGCCCGGCGGAGGACGACACCGATTCATACCTACACTTGAGGTTTGAGCGGTTGGCAGAGGTCGCACTATTCTGGCGAAACCATGCATGAGGAGACTACCCTCTGGCAAGACGCTCTGCGTGTCAACTCGAACTCACCCAGCTAGGATATTGCACTCTGGCACGAACCTGAGACTCCATCGCGTCAGCTCGTGCTCCGCCCGCTCGAGGCAGAGTCCCCCTGTACTGGGCCAGAAAGACTCGCGAGCGACACCTTGTGCTCGCACGAAGCGCTGGGCGTAGAAACTCGCGTGTGATCGTCTGCCCCAAGCAGGCCTCCGATCGGATAGTCTGTGACCCGAGACAAGTGCCTGGCGAAAAGATTGAGGTACTTGAAGCCACTCCTGGTGTGGCCCCAAACCACCTTCAGATCCAGCACCGGCCCCACCCGCATCCAGCTCGTACTCCTGGTCGCGCTCCCTGCGCCGCCAGCGGATCCATCAACGTGGAATTCCAAGGGACCTTGAGAGGAGGACGAGGAGAAGTGCGATGTAGCATCGGACGTTAGGAGGCAACTCCTTGGAGGTCTTCGTAGGAATGGTCAAGGGCTACTAAGTCCGTTTTGCTGGGCGACCGTCACCCACATTGAACCATGGATCGAGCCAGGTCAAATATGACTAAACGAGGTTAGGCTGGATTACGCCGGCTGTCGGCTTAGGATGATTACACCAGGGACGATCCTCACTTCGACCTCGCAGGGTGGAGCTGCAAACTGCTGGAAAGACAATTGCGAAGGAAGACGGACCGCCCATCTGCTGGTCGACCCAACTGCCGGAAATGTTCAGGGACTGGAAGAAAATGTCACTGCACATCCCGCCCATCCGCACGGCCTCCGCGTCCACGCGAACCAGCACGCGCTCCGTGTCGATGGGGCCCCTGGGGACCTGGAGCAGCGTGTGGATCCCGGGCTGCAGGACGTCGAACCTGGCAGCGGAGCAGAGGCGGAGGGCGGGAAGCCTGGAGGAGCCCGTTCGTTGTCCACCCCGCACATCTGGATCGACTGGTTTTCCCAGCATCCTGAGTGGGTCTCTGGTTTTCTCTGGACACCCCAGGCAGTACTTCTTCTCCTCCCCCTCCTCTCTCTCTCTCTCTCCCTCCCTTCGCACAATCACTCACTCAATCAACCCCTACACCATCGTCCTCATCATCATGATCATCAGCATCATCCTCATCCTCATCATACTAGCAGGAGCCTCCTCACCATCACTCACAACATCGTAATCATCCACGCATGCACTCACACCATCACTATACGATCAATCTCTCACGTACTCGATTAATCATTAGCATCACCACCGCCATCCTGCTCGAGCTCTTGCTCATGATCACCATCTAGGCATCGCCACCATCGCTACCACAACAGCATCATCAGCATCATCAGCATCATCAGCATCATCAGCATCATCATCATCACCATCATCATCATCATCATCATCATCATCATCATCATCATCATCAGCATCAGCATCAGCATCAGCATCATCATCATCATCATCATCATCATCAGCATCAGCATCAGCATCATCATCATCATCATGTCCATCATCATCATCATCATCATCATCATCATCATCATCATCATCATCATCATCATCATCATCATCATCATCATCATCATCGTCATCATCGCCGTAGTCATCGTCATCGCACGCGCACGCCTACGTTCAATCTGGAGCACGTCTCGAACGGGAGCCCCGTCTGCGAGTGAAATGCAAGGAAGCCTCGGGCGGAACCCCCCCGCCCTATGGGGCCCGCAAATCATGCTGCTAATCCGCGCGGGTCATCCCGATCCCGTAACGGTCGCCGCCTCTTGGGCCGCTGAGCCTTGAATCTGGAGGACGTCTCGTGCGGGAGACTACTCCAGATTTCGTAATAAAGGGAGGGGGGTCTCATTTCGGGGGGGGTCTCTTCCAGGCTATCTTGGAGGGCCTGGGGGGGTCTGGGGACGATGTTTTGGAGGATTCTCCCACGGGGGAGGTCTGAAATGGCCTGTCTTGGAGGGTCCAGACCCCCTCCCTTTTATTACGAAATCTGGAGTAGTTGGTGAGTGACATGCGAGGAGGTCTCGGGCGGGATCCCCCGCCCTAGGGGGCCCGCAGATCATGTTACTGATCCGAGCGGGTCATCCGAATTCTGCAGGTGCCGTCGCTCTCGGGCCTGCGAAAGGGCGAGGAGGAGACTGACGCAGAGGAGAAAACAAGGGCGCCCCACCAATCACGAGGACGACGAGGAACGGAATTCCCAGACTGCAGCCGAGAGGATTCTCATGCGGGGTCCTACCGTCGGAGTAGCTGTAGACAGAGGGCACGCCGGCCCTTCCAGGCCCGCCTGCCCCACGCACTCCGAGTATGCGCAGAGCCCCCGATGACCCCAGGCCCGCGTGGTCGACGAATCATGACACACTGGTCCCACATACTCCAGATTTCGTAATAAAAGGGAGGGGGTCTGGACCCTCCAAGACAAGCCATTTCAGACCCCCCCCCCGTGGGAGAACCCTCCAAAACATCGTCCCCAGACCCCCCCAGGCCCTCAAAGATAGCCTGGAAGAGACCCCCCCCGAAATGAGACCCCCCTCCCTTTATTACGAAATCTGGAGTACCCTGGCGGCGGCGACGCTCCGGAGATGTATCCCCAAGTTCCCCCCCGAGCATCGCGCCCGGCGTCCCCAGAGTTCGGGTTGGGGCCCTTCGAAGCCACTTGACTGTCTGCTCCCCAGAACCGCTGGCCGTGTACATTGGTCAGGTGGGGGTCCCCAGTGGCAGCCACGGTCGGTGACGGCGTCGGCGCTGGTGTAGGCTCTGGGGTAGGCTGCGCCGTTGGCTCAGGCGTAGGCGATGGCGTCGGCATTGCCGTCGGGGCTGACGTGGGCGCTGGCGTCGGCGCTGCCGTGGGCGCTGGCGTTGGGGATGGCGTAGGCTCTGGGGTAGGCTGCGCCGTTGGCGCAGGCGTAGGCGATGGCGTCGGCATTGCCGTCGGGGCTGACGTGGGCGCTGGCGACGGCTGTGCCGTAGGCGCTGGAGTAGGCGCCGACGTCGGCGCTGCCGTGGGCGCTGGCGTTGGGGATGGCGTAGGCTCTGGTGTAGGCTGCGCCGTTGGCTCAGGCGTAGGCGATGGCGTCGGCATTGCCGTCGGGGCTGACGTGGGCGCTGGCGACGGCTGTGCCGTAGGCGCTGGAGTAGGCGCCGACGTCGGCGCTGCCGTGGGCGCTGGCGTTGGGGATGGCGTAGGGCTCGGCGTAGGCGGTGGCGTTGGCAGCGGGCCGAGAGGCAACAAATCAAACGACGTGACTTTGCCAGGGCCGGCAATGTACGCGCCGGAATTGCCGACGCTCGCGCGGAGCCCGTCGCCTGACATGCTCACAGCTGTTCCATACACAAAAGTCTGCCCCTTGACGGTCCAATCGTTGGTAGTCCCGTCGTAATCGAACACGGAGATCTGGTAGCCGTCCTGCATTGCTACCCGATTGCCCTCATCCGAGAGCACCAGGTCACCCATTGACGGGATGTCTTCTCCAAGCTGAAACCACGCAGAGCCCGACCACTCATACACTCGAGACACCTGCCCCATGGGAGAGGTTGTCGCCACAATGTTGCCCGATCTGCTGATCCCGACCGCGTAACCGAACATCGTGAACCTGCCGAACTCCAATCCACATATTTCTGCGTCCTCCCCCATCTGAACCCAATCGCCGCTGGACCACTGATACACCCGCACAAAACCGACGAATTCGGACGATCCTCCCACCTTGCCACGTGTTGCGCTGACCACCCAGCGGGTTCCGTCGTAGTTCCCCTGTATATCACCGCCAAACAAGCTGCCAATGTGAGGACCGTACTTGGTCGTCCCCACCTGTTGCCACTGATCGTTCTCGAGCTTGAATCCGCTACGACACCCTCGAACGGGCCATCAGGGCACGACGAGAAGTGCCCCCCCCCTGGGAAATGAAAACGGCCGTCTCAGACTCTTGCGCACGTCGGTCAGAACATGTGCATAGACACGCAAGAGGGGAAAACCATTCAAACAACACCGGGTCGGGCCCATCCGCGACTAATGAATGGCAGCATGACTCCCCTGGACCAGAGGGGACGTGCAACATATTGAAGAGCGCCACCGAACATGCACGCGCGTGGGCTGGAACACCTACGGGGCACAAGCAGCTCCGTCGTTCGGCAGTCGGGTCGCGGAGCTTTTCCGCAAGGAGGGAGGACGACGGGAGACTGGCGGGAGGAAACACAGCGGAAGCACATGCCCCAAAAAAGCACCCTGCTTGCCTCCAGGATGCCCTCGGTGTCTTGAATGCCAGTGGTTTTGCCACAGAGAGCGTGACAGTCCCACACCAGGTCTCGGGGTGGGGTCTCTTGTGGAAGGTTTCTTGTAGTCGAGCTGAAGCTGTAGGACTGGAGGAAAAGGAGGGAGTGCAGGAGGGAGTGGACGAGCGCGAAGAGGGAGTGGAGTAGGGAAGAGGGAACGAAGGAGGGAGAGGAAGGAGGGAGGAAGAACGAGTGAAGGAGGAAGAACTGAAGGGTAGAGGGAGTGGAGGAGGGAAGGGGCGATGAGAGCGACGAGGGAAGACGACGGGGAGGATGAGCATCGAAACATCGGGAAAGAACAGGGGTGCCGAGGAGGGGCAGCCATAGTACTGCGAGTGAAAACGTCGTCGAGGACCGAAGCGGCAAGGAAACAGTCTACCGTGGGGGAGCGCGACAGGAACAAACAATAATTCAATGCAGAGAGAGAAGAGGGAGGGAGAGAGAGAGGAGGAGAAGACGGAGGAGGAGGAGGAGAAGGAGGTGGAGGAGGGGGAGGAGGGGAGGAGGAGGAGGAGGAGGAGGAGGAGTCGCGACCCCATGAAGCGACGCGCGGAGTGCAGGCAAAAGAGAGGCGGCAGCGGCGGCAGGAAAAGCAGAGGAAGGCGCAATCGATCACAAAAACACTCGGGTCCCCAGGGCGCTCAGAGCCCAGCCGAGGCTTCGCGGCCACGCCAAGCGAACCCGAGAGGTGCCCAGGGCCGTGCGCCAGACACCCGAGACGGGGCCAATGAGGGCCCCGTCCCAAGAGAGCCCCGAGGGGACTCACGAAATAGAGAGTAGGCCTAGCCACTGGACCGCATCGTCCGTGACCAGCAGCCTGCGGGGTTGCACGATGGCCTGGGACACCCTCCCCTTCGGGTGGATGCCCTTCATAAAATTGTCCCTCCGCCACTTTCGCTGGGGATTGCCCGTCAGGGCGGCCTCGGGGTCGCACTCCCAGAACAGCTGGGTCCTCGCCGTCCTGGCCGAGAAGGCCCCGCATTGGCTGCACCCCACGAGATCCCCAGACACGTACAGGGTGTGCCCCCTCGCGCTCTCGGGGGGGACCTCTCCCGAGCGTGGGAGAGGGGCCACAGGGACCGTCGCTCCCGCTCGGGAGGGGGGCGCCCCTTTCGACGCGCGCTTCACACCTCGAGAGCTAGCCGCCTGCGCCGCCACCCGTACCACCTCCTGAGGCCTCTCGGGGGCATCAGGTCCCTGGGCAAACGAGACCCTCGAAAAACGACCAGAAGGCCCAGGCGGCAGCGGCGCAGCAGCGGGGGAGGCGGAGGAGGAGGAGGCGAGGTCCGAAAGAGGGTGAGGGCGAGGAGGGGAGGGGACACAGGGGGATGGGGTGCAGGACCTCAAACCGCGTGCCACTCCCTCGGACCCAGGACGGCTTTCCTCCTCAGCTGCTGTGGGGGCTCCGAAGGACGAGGGGGGGTCCGTCGAAACGAGAGAAGGGGTCCCACGAGGCCGAACTCCCCTGAGACAATCCCCATCGCCGTCGTGAGACCGCCGCCGTCGAAGTCCCCGCGAGTCGCCATCATCCTGGGGGGCCCGCACCAGGCTCGGCGTGAGGCCTTCCTCGGCCCCCGTCCGACGCCGTTTCGACCAGGAGACCTCGGAGGTCTCCTGCACTCCCAGCTGCCGCTTCCCGAGGGAAGCCTCGGCTGGGGGGGCCCGAAACGCCCTCACAGGGCAAATCTCACGTTGAAGCCTCCTGAGGCCTCTGGCATTTCGCGCGAACCGAGGGCAGCAAGCACATCGCCACCCAACGGTGGCCAGGATGGGAGAGTGAAACTTTCCACTCTGCGCAGGGGCCGCGTCACGCTGCTGGGTGCCCCTCTCAGCCGCCTGGGGAGCGCGTCCGTCTCCGCGACGGCTGGTGCGCCGCTGCCTGCGGGCCTGGACCTCCACGCGGTCCGCCAGCAGGATGGCGGAGGACTGAGCCGCGCCGATCCAGCCCGCAGCCTGCCTGACCGCCTTGAGGAGGCGCGCGTGCTCCTCGTAGGCCGCCGACGGGACGCCGTGCAGCCGTGTCCCCTTCTTGGCCGCCACGTCCGCGAAGTCATTGCCGATCTTGTCTAGGCTGTCGGCGCCCGCCTCGACCAGGGTCTGATGGCCTGCCACCCATGTGACCTTGAGCGAGTCTGAGATGCCTCCATGATCGTTGATCGCCCTCCAGATGAGCCGCCAGAGGTCCGCGTTGTCACGGCGGACGTGGCAGCAGTGAGCTTCTCCGTACTTCAGCGAGTCGACTAAGCCAAGACAGTCCGTCTTGATGTGTAGTGGAAGCCGTCCATGTCGGAGAACCTGAAGCGCGGCGTACAGCTCCCCGCGTTGAGCCGTCTGCATGGGCCCTGGCAAGGGCCCGAACGCCATGCCCTTGAGACGGCGCCCCGTAAGGATGGCCAATCCCCAACCAGCACGGTTGGCCTCAGGCCAGTAGAGCGGGCACTGCGCCGAGCCGTCCGTGTAGACAGTGCCAGTGATGTCCATCGTCTGACCTCCCATGCAATACCACCACCGCTGTGAGTCCACAGGCGGCGGGATGTCAGGCAACATCGCCCTGGCCATGAGAGCACGAGTGAAAAAGGGATCCGCCACATGCGACCTCTTTGCCATCTCGACCAGCTCATCATCCACCGCACGCAATCGGGCTTCTGAGTGATATGAGCACTTCCAGAATCGGTGATGCAGATCTCCCGTCTGTCCACAGCGCTGACAGGATGAGGTGTCCGAGTATCCCATCTTGTGAAGCCGTAGCTGAGACCATTGAGCACCGATGACCGTAGATCGCAACGCTCCTCGAGCCTGTGGACTGAGATTCCAGGTGGTGGCGTCCTCGGCGGCGTTCATCATGGCCGCGACGGGTTCGATCCAGTATCCACGTGGGTCTCGAGGAGGCTCAGGATGTTCTGGAGAGTGAGATGTACGCTTGGCCCAGTCTTCCCATTGAACTGACCTGAAACTGCGCCTTGCCACAGCGCGTATCCAGTTGGGGGCCATATCTTCAAGATCCAGTGTCATCCCATTGCCTGTGTGCCATCTGCAATATGTCAGCGGTCTCCAACCAAGCCGTCGAATCGCCAACACCACTGCACTGGCTGGACCCGCAACCATAGACCAGGTCGAGGTGGGAGACTGAAGGCGCAAGGACTGCATGCGCCACGCACGTTGTAGGACTGCACGTGGTACTCGTGCGTCGAAGACCAACTGTGCCCACGTGTAGATGGGCTCGACGACGGCCATGACCTCGGGCTGCAGGTGGGGCGCCGCCTCCAGGAATGAAGCTAGCATCGTCGAGGAGCCAGTTGGTGTCTTGCTCCATCCCGTCCTGACCAATCTGGTCATTGTGCGTACCGTAGCAGGAGGTGCCCCGACTACCTGGAGTCCATAGGTCATGCCAGGGGCAATGCACGGACGAGCGATGCGTTTCGCCACCTGGGCCAATCCTCGTAGGCGGCGGAAGCGCGGGATCCTGGCCTTCATCTGCCTGATGCGCTTGTGGACCTCGGTGTACATGAGACGAGCTCCCGCGCGACACTCCAGGCCCAGGATACTCAGCTTAGTGACCGCGCAGAAACCATGCTGGGCCAAGCGCGAGGCGACCGACCTGGCGATGGTCTCCGTCGAGCCGAGGATCTTGGCCTTGTCCCGAGCGATGGGCAGCTGCAAGGCGGTGAGGACGACGACGAGGCGGGAGATGGCCGCGACCGAGTGGGCCACGATCTCATCCCGCGGCATCGTGATCTGCAGCGTGATATCGTCGGCGTAAATGTCGAGGGTGTGCGGGATGGCCGCGAGAGAGGCCTGGTAGATCTCAAAGGGAAGCATCATCACCAGCTGGAGCAGGAACATTGCGACCGAGCAGCCTGGGAGAACGCCTTGCATGGCGCGAGCAGCGAACGAATAGGTGGAGCCCCACCTGATGCGCCTCGGGGCTGCATACATGGATAAAACAGCCCGTAGAAGTCCACGTGGGAACCCAAATCGCTGGGCCGCCTCGACCACCTTGTTCCAGTCGACTCTGTCGAAGCACTTGCTGATGTCAACCATGGCAGTGATGACCTCGTCCCCTTGGATGTGGTCCGCGGCCTCAGCGTAGACCATGGTCCTGGCGCCGACGTCAATGGTGGAGCGCCCCGCTCCCAGCGCGAAGAAAGGCCTCGTGTTGTCAGCTGCCCAGCGTCGAACGTGGCCTATGCGGATCTTGGTGTAGACCCTGTAGAGGGACGAGAGAAGCATGATAGGGCGAAAACCGCCTGAGGTCTTGGCCAGCAACATGACGTGAATCATCAGGGTCGGGGTGGGCCACCTGCCCCAGCGCTCAGCCGCCCATAGGAGGTACACCATCATAGCGAGGGCCTCGTCGCTGAGGAGCGAGTAGGCCCGTGGTGGCATCATATCCGCTGCCAGTCCTGTGCGCCAGCTGAAGGACATGGATGCCCTGCGGACCTCCGCCACAGTCGGAACTGGCAAGGACTCCGTCGGCAGCTGGCTGATGGCCTTCGACAACGTGTCAGTGGCATCCATGAGGTGGGCCACGGCCTGGGAGTCGAACTGCTCGGTCTCGGGTAGGTGAGTAGTGAGGGCAGCGTCGCCAAACACTAGCTCCTTGGTCGCTGGCGAGGTGACGGGCGTAGCGTTCCAGATCTCACCCCAGTACCGCATCTGGCTGTCGGCGACAGCCTGCGGCAACGAAGTGCGAATGCCGAACGCGTCCACCTCGTTGTGGGCCCAGCCCTTCAGCTTGGTCATGCCGAAGAGCGGCGCCGCGCCAGTTACCAGGGAGTCCTGGGCCCACCTGTGGAAGCTGCGGACGCGCGCGCTGCCTGCGTCGCGCTCCATGCGGTGCACGGTCTCGGCCACCACCATCTGGAAGCCGCGAAGGACGACGTTGCACCAGTACTTGGAGAGCTGAACGGCGTAGTGCACCACGGGCCATGTCCAGTCGAAGAGCAATTGTCCAGCAGGTGTGTGAAGGTCCTGTCGATGACCTGGACGTGTAACTCGGACGAGGCGTTGCCACCGCCTGTCATCATGGACACCTTTCTCCAAACCGTGGATGAGATCCGCGATGGCGACCTCTAGGTTCCGCAAGTAGCGCGCCTCGGCTCCCGCGGCGGGCTGGCCCTGCCTCGGTGGGCCACCGATGGGTCGCCACACGTACCGCGGAGGGGCACCTCGCCCCGCATGGGCCTCAGGCTCCTGGATGTTGTAGATGTGCGCGAGGTCCGACTCGACGAAGCTCATGAAGTTGGAGTAGAGGTCGTCCAGGCGCTGCCTTGCACAGTCTGCATCGGTAGGGATCCCGCGTGCCGCGTCATGGCGGACGGCATCGAGATACGGCTGAGGCGGCGGCGCACCCACCAGGGGGGAAACGCCTGAGTACCGCGGCGCCTGGCGTGGGAAAGCTCGCGGAGCAACCAGATGGAGCTGACACTGAGCACGCGGCTTGGCCTCCAGCTCGAAGCGCACAGGGTAGTGTGGGCGGGCTGTCCATCGGTCCAGCACGCGCGGCTTGCCACAAGCCCGAACGAAGCCAGGGGTGGTGAGCCAGTAGTCGATGACTCTGTAGGTGCCAGAGACCGCCGACCTACATGTACCCTGGCTGGGGGCCACGATCGCCGCCGGCATGACCTGAAGGAAACCGAGCGCTTCAAAGTCCTGAGGCGTGGTGTTCCAGTCCCCTGCGAAGACGAAGGGAGCAGCGTAGTAGCGCATGGCCTCCGAGATGCGCATGAGCTTCTGATAATTGGCCGAGAGGTAGTCCGCACCAGCAACTGACTCCATGTAGGCAGAGCCAACGATGAAGCCACCTCGTAGGCCCGCACGTATGTGAACCGCCACGGCCCACGAGCGCAAGATCTCAAAACTGCCAGGGGACGTGCTCCCCAATCCACTCAGCAGAGTGGCCTGCACGTGCGACCTGACGAATAGTCCCACTCCTGCACTCGGGAGCCCGCTCTCCAAGCGACGGCACGGGCTGATGAAAGGCTGCCATCCGTGACGATGAGCCCATGTACGCGCTCTGTCCAGTGCCTCTCGATCCAGTCGAAGTTCCTGAGCCGCAACGACGAGCGCGTCCTGGGCGCCCTCTAGGAGGAAGGACTGGAGAGAGGCCCAGCAGGAGCCGTTGAAAGTGACGATGCCACATGTGCGACGAGCCGCGCAGCGCCTGCCGCGTCTAAGCAGTCCCTGCGTACTCCCACTGGGCGTCTGGGCTCCCTTCGGCGACGGCCTGCTGAGGCGGTGCTGCTGGTGGCGCTGCTGGTGCCGTGGAGGGGGCGCTGGCGCCAGCGGGTTGCCCACCCGCGGCGCGAAAGGCGGCTGCCCGCTCCCCGCCTCCTCCTGGCAGCGCGTCGCCCAGCGCGCGAACGTGGTTGACCAGCTGGTCCAAGATGGCCCCGCCAACAGCGTTGCGGTCTTGGCCCTGAAGGATCGAGGTGTGGGCCCCCTGGAGCAGCCGTTGCAGCGCGGCCACCGAAGTGGCGGCATCGGCTGGGAGGGGCGCAGCGGCATTGGCCAGCCTGGCCTGCGCGACCTCCGACTCGGACTCGACCAGCTGTTGCTTGATGCCATCGAGCTTGACCTGAGCGGCCGCCAGGTCGGCGGTGAGGTTGTCCACCTCCTCCTGGGCCTTGATCCTCTCTGCCTCCCGAGTGGCTTGCCTGTCGAGAGCCGACCTAAGCACATCCTCGGGGGGCATGGAGGAAGAGGAAGGGGAGCGATGAGAGTAAGAGAGAGAGAGAGAGACGAAAAGAAAAATTAGAAAAACGACGGAGCACGGCAGATAGGCCGGCGACGGGGAGGATCACGCAGAGGGGCGAGAACAACGAGGAAACAGAGGGCAAGCACGATGATGAGGACGAGGAGGACGAGCACGAGGAAGGATGAACGGGGTGTGGGGGTGGAGCTCCGTCGCTTACGAGATCAGATAATCGGAGGAGAACATGTGGGGTTACCCCCTCACTCGCGCCTCGGCACCCCACGACTGGGGAGCGCCAACGACGGTGCCTCTCGGCAGCCGCCGGCGCACGACCATATTCACGAGGCGACGACTGACAGCACCTCAAGAGGGATGAACGGGGAAGAGGAGGGGGACGACGACGATGATGACGATGGAGGATAGTGAGAAGCAACATGGGAAGGACGTGGAAGGAGGGGTCATAGTGATATGTTGGTGCTGCCCTGCAGATTGCGTTATGAAGCCCCACAGCGATTCCGAAACAAGATTGGTTCAAAGCCCCCTCCAGAGCCGATGTGTGAAGGATGCCTCTAGCGATCATGTAGGCTGGCTCAAGACTCAACGGGATAAAAGCGACGGCGCTGCGTTGTTCAACTGGGGCCGATGTTGAATAGCTGCTTTGCTCTGATTTCCAACCCAAGACAGAAGTGTTGAACAACTATTGAGCAGATACCCTATACTGATGTTGAAACTGTGGGGACACAGTTTGGATGTTCAAGGCTTACTTCGAAAGCAAGACGTAAGCTAATTGTTCGATGATGTCTCCAGCGAAGCGTTGACGTTTACACAGTAGGGTTCAAGCCCAGATGGCTTCAACGAACGTGTTTGTTGGGCCGTCTTGACCCCTAGAGAACTAACACTTATGTTGGCACCAAGATGGTTTGACTATGTCCCGGGCGAACGTCCCACTTTTGAATATACGAACGCCATAGATATAGTGAATCACTCGGACAGCTCCAACTTCTGACGATGTCTGCATCGAAACCCTTGCGTCCCAATATGGGGAACTCGCAGGGATCCCGATAACCCCCCCCCACCAAATTGCCCTGAAGACCGCCAACATCCCCCAAGGACCCCCCCAGGGCGCCCCCCAAACCTCCTGGGACCCCTGATGACAATCCAACAAGCACCCTGGCAGGAGGCTTCGAAGAGACACCATACGAAGTCCCGCAAGAGACGCGGACGAAGAGGAGGCCGAATCAGGGCTGGACCTAAACGTTGTTCCCAACCATCCTGTGGTGTTGGGTCCTCGTTTTGAAGAGACGGTCCCCGTGTTCCTCCTTCCTCCTCCTTACCCCTCCTCCCTCCTCCCTGCGTTTAACCAACAAAATACAACGCTTCGTGGCCCCATAGGGAGCTCTACCGAAACCCCCAATGCTACCGTCCACATGCGTCCCGGAAATCCAATTTGGCATTTTCACCCGCCCAGTACAGCGCTTCGTGGCCCCTTAGGGAGCTCCACCGAAGGCCCCAGTGCCACCGTCCACATGCGTCCCGAAAAACCAATTTGGCATTTTCGCCCAATCAGTACAGCACTTCGTGGCCCCATAGGGAGCTCCACCGACAGCCGCAGTGCCACCGCCCGCATGCGTCCCACACACCCAATTTGGCATTTTCCCCCACCCAATACAGCGCTTCGTGGCCCCATCGGGAGCTCCAAAGGAGGCCCCAATTGAACGGTCCGCATGCGCCCCGAAAGCCCAATTTGGCATTTTCACCCACCCAGTACAGCGCTTCGTGGCCCCACCGAAACCCTCAGTGGGACCACCCGCATGCGTCCCACACGCTCAATTTGGCATTTTCACCCACCCACTACATCGTTTCGTGGCCCCATACGGTGTTTCCACCGAAGCCCCCAATGGGACCGCCCGCGTGCGCCCCCCCCCCCCCCGCACACACACACACACACACACATACACACACACTCACACTCACACTCACATTCACACAAACACACACACACACACAATACAGCACTTCGTGGTCCCCTAGGGAGCTCCACCGGAGGCCCCACCCAATTTCCGCATGCGCCCTTGAAGTCCAATTTGGCATTTTCACCCACCCAGTACAGCGCTGCGTGGCCCAATAGGGAGTTCCACTGAAGCCCCCAGAGGGACCGCCTGCATGCGTCCCACACGCCATTTCATTTCCACCCACACATTACAGCACTTCGTGGCCCCATAGGGAGCTTCACCGAAACCTTCAGTGGGACCGCCCGCATGCGCCCCTCACCCAATTTGACACTTTCACCAACCCAGTACATCGTGCCGTGGCCCCATGGGGAGCTCCACCGACGGCCCCAGTGCTACCACCCGCATGTGTTCCCCCCCGCCCAGTGCAGCGCTTCGTGGCCCCATCGGGAGCTTCACCGAAGAAGAGATTCACAATTGCGATGCCCACAACTGCATATGATTGGGTCATTCGCCAAGGAACTTAGTTTGGGTTCCGTTATGTTGTTTGGTTTGCTCGATCTGTGTTCCCCCACCTCCCGGCCAAAACGAAAAACAATTGACGGGCCTGTTTTCCACCACCACCACCACCATAAGTTGGAGGGGGGAAGGAGGTGCAGGACGAGGACGAGGAAGAAGGGAGGGGGACGACCCCCTCCCCCTCCGACTTATGGTGGTGGTGGTGGTGGAAAACAAGCTCATCAACAAAACACAGCCGAAATCCAGCAAGACAGCGTTCAGGTCCAGCCCTGGGCCGAATCAGCAACGACCACAAGCAAGCAGCACGACGGGCAGCGGCGGAACAACGCACACGAGAGCGGAGGCCGCACCTCTCTTTTTGGGGAGCCAACGGAATGGCGGAAGGGTGATTACCGCGCTCACAGGCTGGGCGAGAGCCTCGCTACCACCTGCGGACCCCTCAACAGTCACCCTCCGAACCGCTTCCAACGGTGGAGGGGGCCGAGGGCCCGATGGAGGGTACGCACGAATGGCGAGAGGGTCCTGGGCCCCAAACCAAGCGAATGTTGAACATTTCTGGGCGCTCCCAACGCTTGTCGCGTGGCGTTTCTGCCTCGGAGACGGCTCGGATCACAAACCTCCAACACGGCCTCCTGGGGGGGTGGCCGTGATATAGCAAAAACACACAGCCCCTTTTTGATCGATCCCCTCCAAGACGACCCCAAGATGACCCCCAAGGTTCCCAAGGACGCCCCAAGACGGCACAACGTGCGCTCACCGCTAGGACCGTGCGCTGTCAAAAAATAATGTGTTCCCTATTTGGACAGCCCGCTTTTTAGAACCATGCGTTCTCCCCGTTTGGACTGCCGTCTTCGGGCCCCCTTGAGCCGTCTCATGGCCCTCCTGGGAGCCTCTTGGGCCGCCTTGGAACAATCTCGGCGAAATCTTGAGTACGATTACCCTGTCGGAGACTTGATGTTTTGTTGGGGCCCGCATGCAAAACCCTGGGGCCCGCATGCAAAACCCCTCAAACGCCCCCATAGGTTGACTTCTGGGCTAACGGGTCGAACGCTATGCGCCCGTTCCGTCATCCGCCCCTCCGTAGACTGCCAGAGGAGCGTGCGGCGTGAATGCGTACCGGATGCTCGAATGATCGGTCTAAAGAGAGCCCAAGACGGCCCAAGAGGCCCGCAAAACAAACGGCCCCCTAGACGGCCTAGCAGGGCTCCAAACTGCCCGACGTGACCACAGGAATGCGCTCAAGGCGGCAGGGAGGGAGGTTTGGGGGAGTGGAGGGAGCGCGGGAGCTATGAACTGCCCATGATACCTGCAAGCGAGGACAGTAGGAACGGAAGGTCTGCCCTTGATCCGACAACACAGACCGCAACAAGCGTGTTGGAGTTTCGCCAGCGCGCTTCTGCAAAGATTGCAGGACGCCATCGTGGGCCCCAGTGGCTAAAAACAGGGGATCTGTCGACCATCAACCTTTGGTCGGGCGTGTCCCCCTACAGATGGATTGTGGACGGAAGATTTGAAATAGTCAGAACATACTCAAAATGATAATATCACATAGTGAACAAAAATGTCCCCTGATTCTTTCCTTGACCATGTTGGAATACCCCTCCTGTAAGAGGGACACGCCCGACTTGACCCTCACCCCAGCGTTGGAGGGGAGGGGGCGTGGGGCCTCGAGAGGGGTGCGTCCGAGTAGCCCCTTAAGGGGTGAATCCCAGCCCTTGCCTGCGCGGCTCCCCCCTTTCGCCGCAGGGTCGGGGGGCTGGGGGAGAAGCCTCGCCGTGCGAGGCTCCCCAGCCCCCGGCCCCACCGCCCCACCCCCCCGAGAGCTCAGTTCTGGGCCTGCACGACGCCGCGCCCCCCGCACTCGGGGCTCCCACCTGGGAGCCCCAGGTGGTGACCTGGCATCCCCAAGAGGTCACCGCCTGGCTCTGGAGCACAGGGTCACCGCCGGGTTCTGTGACCCCTGGGCCCGCCAGCGTTCGGGACACCCTCGAGAAAGCACACGAATCCCCACACCAGGTGGAGACACCGCCGGGTGTTGTCACCACCACGTTCCCAGACCCCCGACATCAAGATTTTCTCATGCCGTCGACCCCCAAGGGTGTCGACCCATTTCCCGGGACAAGTGTTGCATCCTGAATGGTTTTTTAACGGTCCCGCGGCCCAGTACGGGTCCCCAGAGGCCGAAAATGTAGAAACGCCTGCTGCCATGATCGTCTCATTACTCGAGGGAGTCTGGGTTTGGGGGCTACCAATCCACCGCGGCGCCTCGCCCACCCTCCAGAGCAGGAACTACCAAAGGGAAGCACGCTGCGTGAGCGACCGTGGGCCCCTCGCTGCCCCTGTCGGTCCCGGCGGTCTGCGAAGGTCTTCGCGCACGGTCTCTTCCGGCGGCATCTCGGCGGTCGTTTTGGCGGTCTGCGGCGGTGGTCTGACGGTCTTCTCAGGGTCTTCGGCGATTTTCCGCGATTTTCAGGGGGAAAGCTGGACGACTGCGGTTCAATAGGGGGTCATGATCGAACGCAGAGAGAACGCCACAAAGTCCGTCCGCATCGAGCTGACCAACACGCGGGCGACTTCAAGCGAATCCGTGTGGGCGGAAACCCTTCACCTTCACTAAACCATTTTCGCGAAGGCGTGATTGGCCGAAGGCTATTTGATCCGCTGGCCTCCTCTTCTGGGCCACCAGGCTGCGAAGATCGGGCTACGGGTTCCCAGGGCACATCAGAGCTGCATGCCCAGGGCCACATCCCCTCGCAGATCATGACAGGGTCTCGCCACCGACACGCACATTTCCGCATAATCGCACCCCTGAGACCCCGATCCCTAGCAGATTACACGAGGACGCGCCACGAGACCGTAATCCCTTGCAAAGTATGCCACGTTCGCGCCCCCGAGGTCACGATCCCTAGCAAATTACGCAAAACGCGCGCCCCCAAGGCCACGATCCCGTGAATATCGCGTCAGACTCGCGCCCCCTGGGCAAAGATTCTTTGTAAATTAGGTCAGGCTCCCAACCCCGAAGCCACGATCTCTTAAACATGAAACCGAATTTTCCCCTCTGGAACCAGAACCCGTCCTAACGTACGCCAGGCTTGCGCCCCCGAAGCAGACAGACTGAGCCCCCATGTAGTACGACACAATGGTTTTCACTGCAGAAGATCGACCGGGAACTCGGGAGCCCCGGAACCCAAAACCCACCAAAATCGCCCAGGAACCGATAACCGGGAACCCGGGAACCGGGAACCGGGAACCCAGGAACCCAGCCTGCCACCAAAATCGGCGGGAAACACTCGCCAAATCTTCCAGCTTCCACTAGGACCCTTTCAGTGCAAGCACTGATTGGGGAAGAACAGGTTCGCGCCTCCGAGGCCACGATCCCTTCCAAAGTACACCACATTCGCGCCACCGAGGCCACGATCCTCTGCAAGCAGCGAGGGGCGCGCGCCCCCGAGGCCGCGATCTCCCCCCCACGTACGACGGACTCGCGCCCGCGAGGCCACGGCCGCTTGAGCACGCAAGCGGACTCGTGCTCCAAGCGGACTCGTGCTCCCGGTGCCACGAGCCCACCGCACGGAGGCTGCCCAAAATCGCCACCCGCCCCCTCGACCTGACCACAAAAGCACGGCAGGTGGACGCCCTGCGCTTTCCCCCCCCCGCCGTTCCCTCGAAACTCTGCGCGGACCTGCCGACGACGATCCTCGAAAACAGCAAAGGCTGTAAGGAGCCCGCGGACAGTCCCAACCCCGCGACTTTCCCAAGATGGCCTCGAAGACCCCCGCAGCCTTCGAGGAAGGTTTCTGTTGCACCACGTGACTCACGGTGAGGGACATGCTCTGAGAAGGCAGCACAGAGTTCAACAACCAACTGTGTGCTCCTGATTGCTAGCCCATATTGAGAGGGCAGGGAAGCCACCCCCATAAGAAGCACCCCGACAAGCGAAGCCGTTTAGGAAACGCACCCGAGGAAGAACTCGAACATGCCAGGGCCGTTTAGCAAACGCCAGCTGTGGGGGTCTCGGTGGTGTCCCCCCCTTGACACATCGCGTAGCAAAAAACACCACAACCATAAACTTTTGGCGCTCCGCGCGGACTTGATGGATCTGCGCTGGGGCCCCCCGGCGGCGCCTCCGGCGCCACCCCTGGCGCGCTTCGCGCGCAAGGGAGCGGGGTCCAGCGCAGATCCGAGAAATTCGCGCGAAGCGCCAAAAGTTTATGTTCATGGCGTTTTAATCGCACGCTGTCCCAAGATGTCATCCAGACGTTGCCAAGACATCCCCGGATAGCCAAAATCTCTGCGGCATCCCTTTCTGCTGGAGATGGGGTGCCGGCGGCAGAGGGCGGCACCCCCTACGGATAGCTTCACCATACCCTCGGGGTGGTCGTGGGCACCGACGCCCAGGTACTCGCCGCTTCCGCTGATGCCAACGTTTCGGAAACCCTCGAACTCCTCGGAGCCGTAGAGGGTCTGACCGACCTGTACCCAAGCCTGGCCGCTGGGCCCCAGCTCAAAGACCTGCACGGATCCGCTATCCTCTGGCTGCGACGTGGATGTTTGCCTCGCACCTGCAGCCCAACGGCTCCCATCGGAACTCAAAGAAACAGAACAACCAAACCAACCATCCGGGACATTTCCACCGTAAACGTCCTGGCCGAGTGGAGACCACTCGCTCGCCGTCGAATTCCATTCATATACGTAGACAGCGCCTGCGTTAACCTTTAAGTAGTCATTCAAGAATGCACTTACGACCATTCTATGTCCAGTCTCGTCTAAGCTGATAACCTGACCAAGGTTCTCCTGCGAGGTCTTCCCTGTGATCTCTTGCCCCAACTGTATCATGGTGGGCGCTTGCTCTACTAATGTTCTCGGTGTGGAAAACACCTGCGAAACCTGCACAAGCGTCTGGTCTACAACCAATCCATGGTGACCCCCCACTGACGTCGACAACTGCATGGGACTCTGCCCAGAATAGGCATTGCCATTTCCTAGTTTCACGGCCGCCAGCAACGTTGCCAAAGATGGCCCCAACAAGCAGCGGCTCAGTACCATGGCATCAAGCAAATCAAATATTCCTTCACTTGAATGAACCAAGAATGTAATCGAGGTGAACACGTAGATGGCAGTACCAGAAGGTCCGAACCTTGAGCCAATACTACCACTGGTCGCGAAACATCGCCTGCGTAGCAGAATGTAAGTCATCACCCAGGTAGCCAATACCAAAGTGTGCTCATCTCAGGAGAGAGTAGCGTACGTAGAATGGTCTAGAGACATCGCTGAACTAGCATGAGCGCCCAACAGTGTCTACAGGGGAAGGTCACTCACAGTGCGGACGCGAAGGGTTGGGTCGGGGTGGCATGAGGGGTCAGGCCGAGCCTGCGTCGCAAGGTGGAGCAACAACAACGATGAAACTGATTGTTTACGGCTTGATCCGATTCCAATGATCCCACTGCCCAACCTCTTTGGACCGACGACCCCTGCCCGCACCTGTCGTCCTCAGACTCCTCGTTCGCCCGTTCCGCCCCAGAACCTCGCACACATCGCATGACTTCGACTTCCCTCGCACATCAGATCCTCGCCAGTCCCCAAGTTGCGGAATCCGCTGGTCGCTTCGCTCTGCTCTCTTGCGCCCCTTCACGTTGCCCCCCCCCCCCCCCGTGACGCCAGGCTTGAGGCTGAAGGGACCTCGGGACAGGAGCTCACCTCTGCTGTCCAGAGTCCCGCAAGCGCTGCCCAAACACATGTCCTAGGGTCTCGGATTCAAAACGCTGGGCTTTGAACTGGGCATGCCGCGTGTGGCAAGAGCGTAAGCAGGACAACATGCTAACAAGCATGAGATCACACTAGCGAATGGCATCCAAACGTGCTAGCACGTAAGTGCGCCACAACCCCAACATGTAAGGACATGAGCATATCATCACGCACAATCGCAACACCTCATAGACTCTCAGCGCCACTATCGTCGCTACCTTGATACCCGTCGTATGAGTGTGATAGGCCGTGCGTCCATATCATCCAAGTGCTCCCATGGCTCCCATGGCCAATGGCGGTCCCAAGACGCCTCAAGACGGCCTGAGAAACCCCACGAACACCTCGTGGGCGGACACACTATCCTAAAAGAGGCCCGTCCTAGCTCCAAGACGGCTCGAAGACCACCAACCATCCCCAAAACAGTCCGATATTACGTAAACAACCTCCAGGATGGCTCAAGACGGACCAAAATTGTCTTGGGGACAAGAATAGCCATGCGTATGGTTTCGTAGCCTGCTCCGTTGTGTGTATGTGGCTACGTCGGAGCGCACCTGAGCATTAGAGCTTCCCCGGTGCGCTGCGCATGTTGGGGGACCCTCCTCTGGCCCGTGAGGCAAAGCGAAGTATTACTTATATCGGGAAGCAGGCGCAACCATGTCCCCGATTGGTAAGGATATCGCAGCTTGGGCCCATACCACAGGTTTTCTCTTCTTGACTTGCATGCGCCACCTAGGTAATGTGCATACTTGTCTCAAGCGGCTGCCTGATGAGAGACATTGACTGCGAAGCTGTTGACTATGGGTCAGATTCTGGCTTGACTGATCGTTCGCCGCGGCTGCTTTGGATGTCGTTTGCCTCCCTCATGATGATACCTCCTGGACCAACAGAAGTGCGAAGAGGGAGCAATGCTACCAGGGTGATTGCCTAGAGCCATGGTCTGAGGAGCGGAATGTGTTGGCGAGGAGCGACAACCAAACGATTGGGGGCACTGTTCAAGAATGTCTGACAGCCGGTGTAGAGCCTCTCCCGTTAACATCTCGTCCTGAGCCTCCTCTCACGAGAAGAAGAACATCGGCACAGTCGAACCACACTCTTCTGGAAATCCGTGCGGATCCCTTGGGATCGGCGCTGCACGCTGCACCCCCCCTCCCAGGCAAACGGAACGCGACAATGACACGAGGGCACCCGAGATGGAGGCGCGCGTCCAGGCGCGCTGACTGTAGATCGGCGACGTGCCCCCGCCGATGGCGAGTCGGCACGCTCCCGGGCGGAGGGGGCTAGAAGACCCGTCGGCGATCCAACGGGGCGGTTGCGGGCCGATGCGTCCCCCGCCCCCCTGCACCCGTCCCCCCCCCCCCGCTCGCGCTCGCTGCCCCTGCCGGGCGATGGCAGCACTGGGCTCATAGTGGGACCCCAAGTTAGTGATGCGTACTGTTACCAGCCTCGAACGTATCCCTATCCCTATCCCTAAGATTGACACGCCAAAAGGCGATGACAATCTTAGGGATTCGCCCTCAAAGAATAAGGGAATCCCTAGGATTGGCATCGTGATGAGGTGCCCAGCATAGGGATAGGGATATTCTCCAGGCTGGTAATACTGGGGGGCGCCTCCCCCGCCCCGCTCCACGGAGCGGAATCGGAATTGCCGCCACCCGAAAAAAGCACCAGCTACGGCAGACCCGGTTTAATGATTCTGGCCAGCTCAGGGACCTCCCCGTAGTGAAAACTGCCTAGGACCGAAACCGACGGACCTGGACCCGCCGAGATGACGGCCGCGACGCCCTCTCGCGAACCGAAAACGGCCAATTCCTTACTCGACGTGTCAGGGCAGGAGGTCTATCAACCTCCGACTATCGGGAGCGGCCAAGAGGGGGGTGTCCAAGAGGGGGGGGTGCGAATCATGACCGGCATGTGCGCGGCCCAGCGGGGGGGCCGGGGACGTAATGAAATAAGAAGAGGCGCCCTGAGATCTGGGGAGATACCATGGCCCCCGCCATGATATCCACCCCCCTATTGGGCGCCCGAGTTATCCGGGGTAACTCGGGTCCGGGGTAACTCGGGTTTGGATTCCCGTAAGACGAACCCGAGTTAGCCCTGACCCGAAATACCCCTGATGATTTGGGGCCCTGGACGCCCGAACTACCCGGGGTAACTCGGGTCCGGGGTAACTCGGGTTCGGAATCCCGAAAAACGAACCCGAGTTAGCCCTGACCCGAGTTACCCCTGAGGATTCGGGGCTCTGACCCTAGTCATCACCCCCCTCTTTTCCGCCCCCGAGACTGCGAGCCGGGCCCCCTCGCCTGGGGCCCTGGCGGTACACCCGGCTCCGCGCCGACCCGAGAGAGCCGCACGACCCCGAGAGGCCCGCACTCGTGCCCCGCTCTCCGGCGCCGTGCGCGCGCCCTGGCCACCCCCCTCCGCAGGCCCGCGGCAGCCAGGCAGCGGCTCCGGGCAGGACGGCGGCGGCTCAGAGCTGGGGCCCCGGGGGGTGGGGGTCCTGAGGGCGAGGTGCCTCAACCAGCGTACTCCAGATCTCGTAACGAAAGGGAGGGTGTCTGGACCATCCAAGATAAGCCACTTCAGACCTCCCCTGTGGGAGAACCCTCCAAAACATCGTCCCCAGACCCCCCAGGCCCTCCAAGATAGCCTGGAAGAGACCCCCCCCGAAATGAGACCCCCCTCCCTTTATTACGAAATCTGGGGTAACGTCACCGTTGGATCCCTTCCTGGCCTCAGGACCCCATGAGAGGGCAGGACATCCACCCCGATGACAGCCGCCCCGACACGCGAGGCCGTTTAGCAGAAGCGCCCCAAAAGAGAATCGAGCAGGGCAGGGCTTTTTTCGAGTACTTGCCCAAGGCCGTTTAGTAAACGCCACATTGTCCGGTCTTGGTGGCTTTTCCTGCCTTGACCCATCCCCCCACCTTTGGACCACCGAGCACGAGCGGGGGCGACGGCCACGGCGGGCGTGGCGAACCAGCTTCCCATGCGCCTCGCGGCGCCGAAGGCGGCCGGCGCGTATCGAGGAAAGCCCCTGGCGGCGGGGCGGGGACCAGCTGCGTGCAGCAGCAGCCTTTGGAGGAATTCCCCCCCCTTCTTCATCAATCCCCCCCTCCCCCTTGCGTCCGATCCGAGGCTGGACTTCTGCTGCTCCCATCGTACTTGAGGACAACATCCCCGAGATCACCTCGAGCACCCAGGAAAGGTCTCGACACGGCGTCGAACGAGTATCGCCTCCCAGGGCACGACGCGCGCAGACCCTCAGGCTGGCCGCGGCTCATGCCGACGCCGCCCCAGCTCCACCGCGGCCAGGGACTGCTCGAGGGGGGCGGCGGGTTGAGGACCCCGACACCCACGAGCCGCCCACGGCGGCACACCGGGGCCGCGGTTGCCAACGCCGAGGCGACCGCGAGACCGAGTCCAGGCCGAAACCGAGCCGAGCGAGCGCCGCCGCGAGGAACGCGGCCACTCGACAGGGGCGCAGCAACCGCAGAAGAGGGATCAAACGGCCCAAGCATTCATGTTGGGCGCTCCGCGCGGATCTCTTGGATCCGCGCCGGGCCCCTCTCCCCTGGCGCGCGAAGCTCGCCAGGGACGGCGCCGGAGGCGCCGCCCAGGGGGTCCAGCGCGGATCCAAGAGATCTGCGCGGAGCTCCAAAAGTTTCTGGTTGGGATGTTGTTTCTTCCTCGAGGCGCAGCAGCCGACCGAACCGAACCGACCGAGGGCGGCCGACTAAGCCGCAGCCGACACGACCGAACCAAGGGACACACCCAGAGGACCTGGCCCTGCCCAGCGCAGCCTTTCGCTGCCGGCAGGTCAGGCAGCAGGGAGGCATGTCGGGCATCTCTCTTTCTTTCTTTTTCTCTCCCTCTCTCTCTCTGTTGAGAGGCAACGACAGGGGAGGACTGGCATAGGGGGGGATGCATCGACCTTGAATCGGCGGTACATCGCCGATCGATCGACGATAGGCCCCCGGGCGGGTTGGGGCCATCGGACCCCCATCGGCGATCAGTGGCCGATGGGGGGTCGATGCCTCTCCCCCCTATGCCTACTCCACCCTATCATTGCCCCTGATCTCTCGTTCTCTCCCTCCCGCTCTCGCTGGTGTGCGGCCCCTTCCTCAGCCCCCGCTCTCTCCGAGCCTCTGGGAGAGCTCTCGCCCACGGCGCGCGCAGGGAGGCCACCGGGGGCAGGATGATGGGCTTGCTTTCCACCACCACCACCATAAGTTAGAGGGGGAGGGGGTCCTCCTCCTCCTCCTCCTCCTTTTCGTCCTCCCCCTCCTCTCCCTCCTCCTCCCTCCCCCACTTCAACTTATGATGGTGAGGGTGGAAAACAGGCCCATCAAAGGAGGGTTGGGCGGGCGGCATGGATGAGCAATGATATGGTGATGGAGAGCGCATGCAGCCACAGGTGGGCATAGCAGACTCAGCCTTCTCGGGCGAAGCATTGAGGTCGCTGGTGCTTGCACAACCTTGATTGTGGAACAGTGTTGACGCAGGGGATAGGGAGAGGAAAGGAGGGAACAGGCAAGAATGGGACTGGCCAGCCAGAAAGCCCAAGACACCAACTCATAATCAACCGAGGTACATGCGGAGCATGGGTAGACAGACCAGAACAACGATATTTACGGGCTGCTAGCAGCAGGGAGACAGGCTTGTGCGAGGCCACCAAGTCGTTCAGCGAGAGGCTGAGCTGGGAAGGACTCGCGGCCTCCACTAACCCCTGAGGTTCTTTCTGACCTCTTCAGGCATACGAATCGGGATGTGCGCGTCATATGCTCCACCACAGCACTCTCGCACAACGGTTGCCTCCTGCTCGAAATAGCTGATCTGCAGGTCTCTAGAGTGGAGGCTTCCAAGGGCTCCCCAAATGACAGAAACGACAACACAAACATCAATGATCCTCGTTCCTCCTCCAACCTGGGCGGCACACCAACCAATGGACTCCCCAGGGTCCAACATGGACCTACCCGAATCCGCGCACAGACGTCGAAAGAGAGGCTCCCCAAAGGACCGCTTGAGCCGTCCTCGAGAAAGGCTCAACTTCCCCTCTGTTTTGAAACATCCTCGTGAGCTAGACTTAGGTCGGGCATGTCGCCCTACAGGTGGATGTTCGATGGATTTTCGAAGACTGATCAAAACGAGTCCAACCAGATCCACAAAGAAACCAAAACATAGAAAAATCGCCCCCAGACGATTTGGTAGTTTTGAACATTCCTCCTGTAGAAGGACACGCTCGACTCAAAGCTAGACCCGTCGATGCCCGTCGAAGCTCCTCCGCCCTCTCCTCTTCTGTCATCCTCTACTCCCCTCCGACCCTGACGACGCCCGCGAAACCACCACGGCGGCGACGACCAACGCGACGGCGACACCCACCACGACCGCGACGACGGCCCGGACGCCGACGGGCGACGGCGGCGACGAAGTCCACTGCCGACGCACACCTCCCATGTGCGCACTGTCTTTGCTTCGGCTCCTGCCTGGGGACTCGTTCTGTGTTCGCCTCCTCTGGAGGATGAAATCACAACGACTTTGTTTTTTTTTCCGGGAGTCTGTGGCACGCCCCAGTGCGCGGCCAGAAAACCGACCATTTTCAATTTTAAAAAATAGGTCTCCCTTGCGCGAGAGACTCCATGAACATTAACCACCGCGCCAGCCTCAAGCCCGCGCCCAGGCCGGTGTCGCCTCGCTGAAGAGGAGGCGCTCCTCCTCTGCCAGGCGACCCACGAGGGCCGCGCTGGTCAGGACATCTGCAGGGCGGAGCAATGGTGCTGACGGTATCAGCCTGGGAGCTTCGGCTTCGGCGCATGGGTCGGCCCAGCGCGCCAGCGCCAAAACGTGGTCGCGAACCTCGTAGTGGCCTCGCGTGGCCTCTGGGGTGGCGCACTGGAATGCGCGGGAGCACGCCCAGTCGAGCGTTCCTGTGCCGCACCGCGGGCACAGCATCTCAACGTCGATGGCGGGGGCGCCAACCCGCGCGTGCATCGCGGCGAGGCACTCCCCATGCCCGAAGGTCGGGCCGCGCGCCGGATTGAGAGCCCAGAGCCAATCGTGGCTCACGGAAGGGTCCCGGAGCTCCCGCGAGCGGCGGCAATCGACAACCCGGCCAGCCGCAGCGGGGTCGGCAGAGAGGCTGTTGGCCACGACGCCGTCGACCACGGCGCACAGGCGAGACTGAAGACGGCCGTCCGGGGCCCGCTCGGGGTCCGCGCGCCGGCTGGCAGGATGAGGCCGACAACGGCAAGCAGCGCGCCCTTAGCGCGGCCCCTTGGGTGTTCGCCGCTCGCGGCCCAATCGTCGACCACGGATTAGGCCTCCTCCGCGGCAGCCGGGGGCAGCCTCGCCTCGAAGGCCTGCAGAGCGGAGGCGGCCTGCGTGTCGAAGCGCTCCACCGGAGGGATCCCCTCGAATCCCGCCGCGGCGAGGGTCCCAGCCAGAAACGTCTTAAGTACATCAAAGCGTTGGAGCGTGGAGCGTTGGAGCGTGGACGCTTAAAGCAAGCTACACAGCTCCAGTATTCTCTGCACTTGCTTGTAGTAGGTTATGGCGCGTCGGCCTGTTGATTTCACCACAGAAAAGGTTCTTAGAACATTGTTTGGTAGGCTATAGGCACGCCAGGACGCTTCGCCACTGCTTGAGAGTCGGATAACCGCGCCGCGTCGCCGATGCACTGGCGATGCCCAGATGGCAAGAGCCGGGCTCCACACGGCGCGGCGTCCATGCTGCGTTGGCGATGCGGCGCCCTCTCCTCCGGCCCCGTCCGCTGCGGCTCCACTCCCAGGCCCCCGACGGCGTGCTCTTTTCATGACGCCGACCCCCAAAGGGCGTAGACCCATTCCCCAGGACCGGTGTTTCATCCCGAGTCGTGTTTTGGCACTCCAGCGGCCCTGTGAGGGCCCCCAAATCGGGAGCGGCCAAGAGGGGGGTGTCCGAGAAGGGGGGGGGTGCAAATGATGGCCGGCGGCATGTGCGCGGCCCAGCGGGGGGGTCAGGGACGTGATGAAATAAGAAGAGGCGCCATGAAATCTGGGGAGATCTCATGGCCCACGCCATGATATCCAACCCCCCTAATCATCACCCCCCTCTTTTCCGCCCCCGACAAAAGCCGGAAATGGGGAAAAACCTCCCGTCGAGGGTTCCTGGACCTCCGCTTTGGACGCCCGAAATGGGTACCGAAAGAATGGGTACCATGCCCAACAGCAAATGTTGTCCCAAACCAACAGCGGCCACTGTTGGGCGGGCGGCCTCCTGTCTCGAATGGACACAGGCCGCGGCGGCGTGGACAGCGAGTCCTGTTCAGAATGAACAAGAGCCGCTGTTGGGCATTGTACCCACTCTTTCGGTGCCCATGTCGGGCGTCCAGATCCTGGACCTCCGCCGGCGTGATTCTGCGGACTCCGCCCCGACCGGCTCCCCCGGGGGGGCAGTCTGCCCCCCATGGGGATCCACTTCTGAGGGCCCTGGGGGGCCCGCCAGCGGCCCGCGCAAGGCAGCACTGTTCTCTGCTCGCAGCGATCACCGGGAAGGGTCTGTAGACCCCCCCCCCAGCAACGGAAATTGATTTACATGTCGACGCCCCTATCCCAAACCCCTTCCAAAAATGAAAAACAAAAAAAAAAACGACGGAAAATGTTTCAGCATTTTCGGCCTCTGGGGACCCTCACCGGGCCGCGGGACCGTTAAAAAACGACTCAGGAGGAAACACTGGTCACGGGGAATGGGTCGAGACCGCTGGGGGTCGACATCATGAAAAAATCATGACGTTGGGGGTCTGGGATTGATGGACGTGGGCCCCATCAGTAGCGGAAAATAGATATTTCTCCGCGTCATCCGCCGCGCAACGACGACGACGACCACGACCACGATTACGACCACAACCGTTGATCCCTATTCAATCCTCACGAGAAGATGCTCACTAATTCTCTCGCGTGTAGGGATGGATTATTCCCTGGGGGCAGATACACCTGACATCATCCAGCCCGCCCAACAGTAGAGGAATTAACATTCTGCCGCGACGACGACGACGACCACGAGGAGCAGCAGGAGGACGAGGAGGAGGGGGAGGACGAGGAGGATGGGGGAGGGGCAGGTAGAGGAGGAGGAGGAGGAGGCGGAGGAGGAGGTGGAGGAGGAGGAGGAGGAGGAGGAGGAGGGGGAGGACGAGGAGGATGGGGGAGGAGGAGTAGGCGGAGGAGGAGGAGGAAGAGGAGGAGGAGGAGGAGGAGGAGGAGGAGGAGCAGGAGGAGGAGGAGGAAGGGGTGAGGCGAAGGAGGGAGTGAGGCCGAGGAGGAGGAGGAGGTGGAGGACGACGAGGAGCGTCGAGCTTGTCCCCCGCCAAGCGAGTCAGGGGGGGGGGAGGATCAACACCAAAGCCCCTTGGAAGTTCACGGGCGTTACGGGGGGGGGGGGCGAGGGAGGGGGCGAGGAAGGGGGGGCGGGGGGCAGAACGCATCGCCCCCCTTCCCGCCGTTGTGGGTCCAGCGCGCCGCAGGACTGTGCTGCCAGGCGCACACTGCGGCAGTTCCAGGGACGCAACGGGGGGGGGGGAGCGTCACGTTTATGTGCAGGTCGGGCGTGTCCTCCTGCAGGCGGATTTTGGACGAAACATCGAAAATAGCACCAACATACCACTCAGAAGTAACACATAATCATAAGATCGTCCCTGTACTAACTGTGTTTTGACTATGTTTGCATACTCCTCCTGTGGCGGGGCGTGCCGGACTTCTTGTTAAATGGGCGGGGAGGGGGGGAGGAGGGGCACAGCGCGCGTGGGGGGGGGAGGAGGGGCACAGCGCGCGTGTTAAATGGGGGGGGAGGGGGGGAGGCCTTGATCTATTCCCCTTCGCCCTCCCTTCAACCAGTCAAGGCGCACCCCGACGCGCTTGGCCTCCGGGATTCGAAGGTGATTCCAATGGCTGTCCTCTTTACCGAAGGGGGGGGGGGAGTGCCCCAGGATGGCCAAAAGCTGCTTGGGGAAGTCGACTTCTGGATTTCCCCCGAAGCCTCTAAGAGGCGATTGGCCTCGCTCAATCCTGCCGGGTGGACGTTACGGGCCCAGAGGGCCACAAGAGCACGCCCAGGGCCCGACAGCGGCCCCCGCGGGCTGGACCGGGGCCGAGGCGTCGTGCCGTGGGAGCCCCGGGCCGAGGAGCCCCGCCGCGCAGGCGCGCCCGCGCCCCGTTGCCCCCGCGCCACGCCAGGGACTCCCCCAGGAGAGCCCAGAGTCTCTTAAATCCCGTTGCCACGCGGCTGAATCAACCACGGGGCAGAACATACGACCTCATCAGAGTGACGTTCACTCAGACAAGGGAAAGCTTCTCACAGGAGTGAGGCAAGGCCACGTCACGATGCCTCTCACCGTCGACCGAGGCGGAAACTCAAAACGTGTGGAGCAGGAGAACCCAGAGTCGGATCGATGCGTCGGCTCGGCGATCGCAATTCCTGGGACCAGCGGACGTCGGCAGCCACGTCGGGAGAGGCCGAGTCGGCGCAGATCGGCAAGCTGGTACGTACGGCCTCCACTGAGAAACCGAAGTCCACCTCGGAATCCGAAGCCGCATCGACTTGGATGGACATCGAATCGAACCAAGTGGCGGAAGAATCGAACTGAGCCCTGCCCCCCCCTCTTGGAAGCTGGGCGAGGGCTGGCAAGTCCGTGGCTGCCAAAACGGTCTTCCCGGAAGAAAACAACAAGTTCCTGGAATCAAGCAAAGCACTGAATAGTAAGCGGGCTGCTTTCGGCGGTGGACGAACCTCCCTTTGGCTAACCTCCCTTTCGTGCAACAGGCCTGGGACCGAAACCGATGGACCTGGACCCGAAAAGAGGACGGCCGCGACGCCCTCTCGCGAGCCGACAACGGACAATTCGCTGCTCGACGTGTCAGGGCAGGAGGCAGGTCTGACCATCCACCTGCGATGCTAGCATCGGGCGTTGGTAAACCTGGGTTTAGTGGAACCTGGTCTAGAGATCTGTACCGAGGGCGCTCCCCCCGCCCACTTCCACTATCTGGAACTGCCGTCACCCGAAAAAACACCCGCTACTTGGCAAACCTGGCTTAGAGTGATTCTGGCCAGTTCGAGGGCTCCGGGGCCCCACCACTAACCCAGTCCTCGCCATCGCTCGGACGTCCATTCCCTGTGTTTTTTTGTCGGTTTCGTGCGTGGCTTGTTCGCCACATGATCAAGGATGCTCCTCGATGGCCCTCGCCGAATGAAAAATGCACACGTCCGAGCGATGTTGGAGGCCTGGAAATGGGCACCAACACCAACACAGGGGTTTGCCTCCACAGGGGGAATATGATCCTGGATTTCGGTGTTGGTGGTAATATTTCGGTCACCTTGGAAGCCAGAATACTACCACCATCACCGATATCGAGATCATCTTCCCTCGGTGGAGGCACACCGCCGATATTGGTGTTGGTGTCAATCTCTAGGCCTGCGACGATGCCAAGGGCCCCCTTGCCCGGGGCCCTGGCCACACCCGACCGATGCCATAGGCAGCCGCGGGCTCGCCAGCCGCCGCCCGGCTGCCGGCCCTCTCCCCGGCCTTGTACGAGGAGGCGGCGGCCCGCACCACGGACTTGGGCGTCGGGGCCTTCGGGGCGCGGGGGCCGCGGCCGGCCGCCCTCTCCGAGAGCTCGGCGGCCGCTCGCCCCTGCCGCCAGGCCCTGGAACTCCTGACTGGACCGCGTCGGCCCTCCTCCTCCTCCTCCTCCTCCTCCTCCTCCTCCTTCTCCACGGTGTCGCTCCGAGCCACGAGCGGCGATGCGCGCCGGTCGGAAGAGAGGTATAGGTGGAGACGTGGAGTAGGGGGCGGATCAGGTGGATTGGACGGGGCACAGCAAGCGCGGATCGAGGCCTGAAGCGGGAAGGCGCCAGAAGCAGCTTCGGATCTGGGAGTCCAAAACGACCTACTTTCAACGACTGGCGTGTAAAGATATGCGCCTTGTCTCTTCCTTTCTCGCTCTGTGCTCGGCGGTCAAGGGCACTATCTTCGTGGGCCCCGCAAGCGGCAAGGCCGCTGTTTGTCCACCGTGTTCTAACAAATCAATGGGGACAGTGAATCTACGGCAACTGGAAACGGCAAGAAAAAAAACGGCTCCGCAATTTTGGAACAGGGACCTTAACCGGAAAAAAACACGGCGACGGACCTTGCGACAAAAACGGCTGATCTTGCGACTACAACGGCAAGAAGACGGCGAAGCGGACATGGCAACAAAAACGGCCCCGTCGTTCCAGGGCCCACCCACGGGCATCCTGGAGGCCGCCTCGGGCCAACGTGACCGCCTTGGAGGCATCTTGGAGCGGGGGGGGGGCATCTTGGGGACCACCCGGAGCGGAACAACTCTCCGTCTGGGTGGCCAGCGCTCTGCGCCGAAGCCCCCCAGGGGGAATGCTGCGAGAACACAAACACCTCCCGAACCTAGGCCCGCCGTGCATCCCCCCGCGGCAAAGCCACGGCGGGCGCCGGACGGGAGACGCCCCTGGCGCAGCACCGCCGCCCCTTTTTGCCGCTCCTAGACGAGAGCGCTCCCCCCGCCCGCAAGGCAGCGACTACTCGCAAGTGGCCTGGGTCCGCCGCGGGGGATCTGCGGCGGATCACACGTCGAGGCGAGCGTGGGTTTTTCTCGGACGTTTGCGAGCAGGCCCTTTGCGAGCAGCGGAACGCGCCAAGGCGAGCTTTGTCGGGCCGGGCGAAAAAGGGGGGGATAGCAAAGGGGGGGGGGGGAGAAGCAGCTCACGCAGCTGATTCTCCCCCGGCGCCCCCCGGCGCCGGAGGCGGCCACGCATCCAGGAATGGGCCCGGCGGCGGGGCCGAAACCGGCTGCACGCGGCAGACTACGCGCTCCCCCCCTTGCCCCATCCCCCCCTCCCGCTCGGCCCGAACTTGGCAGCGCCTCGAAGGAAAGCCCCTCCTCCTCCTCCTCCTCCTCCTCCTCCTCCTCCTCCTCCTCCTTCTCCACAGGCGCGCAGCCCCGGCGCTGGGGCATCTGCCGGGGGGGGCTCCGCCGTCCTCGGGCCCCCCGCGCGGCGCGCCTCGCGCGCCCTGCAGGCGAGGGGGGCCCTTCCGAGGAGGCCCTCCCCGGGATCCAAAGACGGGGCGGTTCAGGAAAGACGAAGCCACACGAACACACACACGAACACACACGCACACACGAACACACACACACACACACACACACACGCACGCACGCACGCACACGCACAGACACACACGCGCGCACACACACACGCACGCAAACACACACACACACACGCACGCACGCACGCACGCACGCACGCACGCACGCACGCACGCACGCACGCACGCACGCAAACACACACAGATACATACACTTCAGGAAGGACGAATCAACACGAACACACACACACGCACACACACACACACACGAATGCAAACACACACACACACACACGAACCCACACACACACACACACACACACGCATACACACGCACGCACGCACGCACGCACACACACACAAACGCACACACACACACACAACACACACAAACACACGCACACACACACACGCATACACGCACACACGCAGACTGGTTATAGCGGAGATATACGGGAGCATTGCGGAAACGCAGGGGAAAAGGGAAGTCCAGGAGACGTGGAGTAAAAGCATCGGACATCCTAATGAGAATGTGTGCCGCTCGGCTGTGCCTCCCTGGGCCCCTTCGGTGGTGGCAGGCCGTGCGGCGACCTCGAAATCCCAGACGACTACCCTCCGTCTCGGCTCTTCCTGCTGCCTCTCTGCCCCCCTTGCCCTCCTCACTTCCTCGGCTGTTCTTCGCCCATTCTTGTCCCCAAATCCATTCGTCGTCTTCCTCCTCCTTCTTCTCCGTTTCCTCCTCCACATCCTCCTTCTCTTCCTCCTCGTTCCTCCGAGATCCTGCCCCTCCTCGCTGAAGGGCCGCCCGAGGCGGCGGGGAGGGGGGCGCGGAGGGGAGGGGAGGGGGAAGATGGGGAGGGGGATGGAAGCAAGGAAGAGTGCGACGAGGATGCAGGAGAAGGACAGGAGAGAAGGGGCGAGATCAGGAGGGCGCGGGGTGGAACATGAGGGAGAGCATGGAGGAGGGTGAGGAAACTGCAAGGAGGACGTCGGCGAAGGCACGAGAGTGCGCGAGAGGAGGACAGGGGACACGGGGCGCGGAGAAC
>CAUYUJ010018653.1:175476-185476 GCA_963575745.1 Prorocentrum cordatum
AGAGATCCAGGCCGGAAAAGCTCGAAATCGTGGTTCCCAGCTCTGGCTGGCGCCCCTGGGGCGCACGGCGGCCCCGAGGATGGCGGGAACCACGATTTTGGAGAGATCCAGGCCGGAAAAGCCCGAAATCGTGGTTCCCAGCTCTGGCTGGCGCCCTGGGGCCCACGGCGGCCCCGAGGATGGCGGGAACCACGATTTGGAGGAGATCCAGCCAAAAAGCCCGAAATCGTGGTTCCCAGCTCTGGCTGGCGCCCTGGGGCCCACGGCGGCCCCGAGGATGGTCATGCGAACGCAGCCACTGAGGCCTTCGGTGGAGCTTCCTATGGGGCCACGAAGCGTGTGAGGGGTGTGCCGAAATGGGTGGTGGGGAGCCACTGGGGCCTTCGGTGGAGCTCCCTATGGGGCCACGAAACGTGTGGGGGGTGTGCCGAAATGGGTCGTGGGGAGGCATGCGAACGCAGCCACTGGGGCCTTCGGTGGAGCTCCCTGTGGGGCCACGAAACGTGTGATGGGTGTGCCGAAATGGGCGGTGGGGAGGCATGCGAACGCAGCCACTGGAGCCTTGGGTGGAGCTCCCTATGGGGCCACGAAGCGTGTGAGGTGTGTCCCGAAATGGGTGGTGGGGAGGCATGTGCCGAAATGGGCGGTGGGGAGGCATGCGAACCCTGCCACTGGGGCCTTCGGTGGAGCTCCCTATGGGGCCACGAAACGTGTGAGGGGTGTGCCGAAATGGGTGGTGGGGAGGCATGCGAACGCAGCCACTGGGGCCTTCGGTGGAGCTCCCTATGGGGCCACGAAACGTGTGAGGGGTGTGCCGAAATGGGTGGTGGGGAGGCATGCGAACGCAGCCACTGGGGCCTTCGGTGGAGCTCCATGGGCCACGAACGTGTTGAGGGGTGTGCCGAAATGGGTGGTGGGGAGGCATGCGAACGCAGCCACTGGGGCCTTCGGTGGAGCTCCCTATGGGGCCACGATTTCGGGCTTTTCCGGCCTGGATCTCTCCAAAATCATGGTTCCCGCCATCCTCGGGGCCGCCGTGGGCCGCAGGGGCGCCAGCCAGAGCTGGGAACCACGATTTCGGGCTTTTCCGGCCTGGATCTCTCCAAAATCGTGGTTCCCGCCATCCTCGGGGCCGCCGTGGGTCCCAGGGGCGCCAGCCAGAGCTGGGAACCACGATTTCGGGCTTTTCTGGCCTGGATCTCTCCAAAATCATGGTTCCCGCCATCCTCGGGGCCGCCGTGGGTCCCAGGGGCGCCAGCCAGAGCTGGGAACCACGATTTCGGGCTTTTCCGGCCTGGATCTCTCCAAAATCATGGTTCCCGCCATCCTCGGGGCCGCCGTGGGCCCCAGGGGCGCCAGCCAGAGCTGGGAACCACGATTTCGGGCTTTTCCGGCCTGGATCTCTCCAAAATCATGGTTCCCGCCATCCTCGGGGCCGCCGTGGGTCCCAGGGGCGCCAGCCAGAGCTGGGAACCACGATTTCGGGCTTTTCCGGCCTGGATCTCTCCAAAATCATGGTTCCCGCCATCCTCGGGGCCGCCGTGGGCCCCAGGGGCGCCAGCCAGAGCTGGGAACCACGATTTCGGGCTTTTCCGGTCTGGATCTCTCCAAAATCGTGGTTCCCGCCATCCTCGGGGCCGCCGTGAGCCCCAGGGGCGCCAGCCAGAGCTGGGAACCACGATTTCGGGTTGTTCCGGCCTGGATCTCTCCAAAATCGTGGTTCCCGCCATCCTCGGGCCCGCCGTGGGCCCCAGGGGCGCCAGCCAGAGCTGGGAACCACGATTTCGGAGCCAGCAGAGAGCATAGAGCAGCAGAGTGCACATAACAGCAGAGAGCACAGAGCAGCAGAGAGTACAGAGCAGCAGAGAGCACAGAGCAGCAGAGAGCACAGGGCAGCAGAGAGCACAGAGCACAGAGCCGGGAACCATGATTTCGGGCTTTTCCAGCTTCGATCTCTCCAAAATCATGGTTCCCGCCATCCTCTGGGCCGCCGTGAGTCCCTGGGGCGCCAGACAGAGCTGGGAACCGGATTTTCCAGCCTCGACTTCTCCAAAATCATGGTTCCCGCCATCTTCTGGGCTGCCGTGGGTTCTTTTCGCGCGCGCGCGCCCAGCGGATTTCTTTCGAACGGCCCGCAGTTTTCGCGCGAATCGATTTCGCGCGGACGGCGGACCCTCGGGCGACATAGCCCGAAGGGCTAAGTGGGGAGGGGCCGCCGAGGGGGTCCCCGCGGGAGGGGTCCCATCTTTTCTCTTTTTTTTGGCCTGAGGCCGGATCCTCTCCGGGATGGAGCGCCCGCGGGGGCTCGGTCCAGTGACCGTCCAGGCGGTTCATCTCGAAGGTGTTCTGGGCGTAGCCGAAGTCCGAGCTAGCCTGGTAGAGCAGATCGGCAGATGGGATGCACGGCGGTAGCACAAGGCCTCCTGAAGCTGGAGAGCGGACGCTATCTGAGTTGCAGAGATGAGCGGGGACGAAAACAGGCGCTTCTGGTCTGAGCGTGCCCTCACTACCAGCATTGTGTGACCTGTACTTCTCGGCGTAGGGCTGCGACCAACAGCCGGGCGGGGTCTTGGGCTGCCACGCCTTGCCGCCCGAGGGTGAAGGCCAACGGTGGCGAACATCCCCGGTAGGCCTGGCGTTCATCTGGAAGAGATGGTTATGAGGTCGTTCACGGCGATGCGCCCCGACGGGCTGCGTATGCCAGCCTGCGGTATGCCTTCATGTAAGACTGAGCCTCGAGCTGTGGAGGCTTAGGCCCGCATGGGCCCGTAAGAATATCGTTGCCGATGTTGTTGCAGTCCTCGTTCATGATGCGGCGGTGGCTCTTGGTCGCGGGCATCCTCTCCGCCACGGCGGCGCCACGCCTGGGCGCGGCCTTAGCGGGGCGTCGTCCCTGGTTCCTCGGCCAGAGCGCTTCCTCCTCCTCCTCCTCCTCCTCCTCCTCCTCCTCCTCCTCCTCCTCATCATCATCATCATCATCATCATCATCATCATCATCATCATCATCATCATCATCATCATCACATCATCATCATCATCATCATCATCATCATCATCATCATCATCATCATCATCATCATCATCATCATCATCATCATCATCATCATCATCATCCGTAGCCATTTTGGCTCAAGTCAAACATTTCTCGAGGTGGCGCAAGGCCTTGCCAGCTCGGGGATCACAGACGCCTGCCCAGGCAGATCCTGGGACCAGGTTCTTTCCTCCCTCTTTACACCACCGAATATTCCCCTTTACCCTCCACTTTTCGCGTCCCCCCCCTTTAGTCTTCCACGATGGCTGATGAGCTGAATCGCACGATTCAGGCGAGCATTGCCGCGGCCATGGCTACGGCGCATGAGGCCATCGTGACGCAGATCAGTGCGCACATCACTACGCAGCTCGACCAGAAGTTTGAGGTCGTGCAGCAGACGCTGACGGGCCACCAGACCGCGCTCGCCACCCAGCAAGGCTCGTTCAACGCCCTCATCGAGCGGGTCAACGTCTTGACGACCAAGAGCGCTGAGCAAGAAACCCGGATCGCTTCCATAACCGCGAGTGCGGCTTCCTCGTCTGCGGGCCCCCACGACGCCCAGCTTCGCCTCCGTGGTGGCGAACGGCCACAAGAAACAGCGCGGGCACGAAGCGGTCCCAGGAGGCGACCCTTGCTTGAAGTTCGTAGGCACGTTTCCTCGACCAGTGCTCGAATCTGTTCGTCGTGCACATTGGCAGCAACTGCAAACTCACCTTCCGCAGATGCTGGCCGTTGGAGCGACGCCGACGTTCGACTCGATCTCACACTCTTACTCGGTCAAGTGTGAGCGCGCCGACGCTGCGCGTGAATTCCAGCACGCCGCCAACCTCCAAGGCATGAGCTGGGCGTACCCCCGCGACGGCAACGTCCACCCGTTGCGCGTGCGGGCCGACTTGCCTCTGGACGTCAGGGCCAAGAAGCGCTCCTTCCACGCGCTGGGGGTCTCAATTCGTAATCTTCTCAAGTTGTCTCCTCATTCGGCAGGAGGACAAGTGCCAGTTGGGCGCGGGCGGCTACAAAAGGCGTCCTCCGCTTGCGCACCGAGGGCGACGTCTGGGAGCTGGTGTCCGCGAAGCTGCAGACCCACGGGAACGGCATCGACATCCACTAGTTCGAACCGCACCTCCCTGAGCTGGAGGTCTGGGGCATCTCGGCTGAGCAGATCGCCCGCATCATCGACAGTGCCCAGACCGAAGCACGCGATGCGATGTGGACGTAGGAGTGCGACTCCAGGACCCTTCAGCCTCTTCCTGATCGTGTGGCGCAGCTGCTGCCCGAGAGGGGAGCCCAGGGATGCCCCGCGCCTGGGGAAGCGACCGGGACAGCTTGGCGCGCGCCCTTTTCCGGCTGGAGAGCGGCCTCTCCCATCGCAGCTCCGTCCTCGGGCGGATCGGGGCCCGGGCCTCCTGGTGCTGCCGCGTCTGCTCCTTCGGCGTCGGCGACGGGGTCATCGGACCTCCCCTCCTCTCCGCTTCGCTTCTCGCCCATGCGCGGCCTCGAGAAGGGGGCTCAGGCTGCTAGGCCCCCCTGTGCGGGTCAGTTCTTTCTCTGCTCATTCGTCCTCGTTCCTCCCCTCTGCGTCTTCTCCCCTCTCTCTTTGTAGTTGGAATTGCTCCCATCACACCGGTAATCGGCGAAGTCCGTGTAAATATCAGTCCCTCTCCCTCCTCAAGCGCCACTTTGTGGTGTGCATTGAGGAGTCTGACGGGAACGACGCTGATGCGAGTCTCCTCGGGCGTGATTTGGGCGTGATTGTTCGTGGATCTTTCATGGACAACGAGAGCGCGGGGGGCATCCTGATTGTGGTTGCGGAAGTTCTTCGGTCTCTTTTCTGGTCTTGCAGGTTTGTTGAAGTGGAGCCAGGCTGGGTGGGTGCATTCACTTTGTCGACCCTGGAGCAAACGCTCCAGGTGGCGCGCGTGCACGTGGGCCCCGACTGGACTGAGGCTCACACGAAGTCAGTGTTGCGGCGGCTTCGTGGCCATTTTACTCCGTCGCCTCATGCTACTGCCTTCATTGCCGGTGATTTCAACTTCCTCGAAAACGGAGATGCTCGGTACTATTCCCTCACGGCGCGTGAGACATTTTGAAATTTCACGGCGCGTTTTGATAGTCGACTTGGTCTTCCCGCAATTCTTGGAAGTTAACCAGCCACATTATACGCGCCGTGCGAATACATGTACCAGTCCTAATTACGCTCGTCTCGATCAGATCTACGCGAATTTTCCCAGTGCTGTTCTCATCGATTTCAATCCTGTTTCATCCACGGCCTGGCCCATCACGACTGCGACGAAGCCCTCTGGCTGCTCCCCCGTCTTTCTCAGCCTCAGCGCCCCGTCGAACGAGGCCTCTGACAATGTTGCGATTCCGTCCTGGATCTCGGGGCACAGCGCGTTTCGCAGCGTCTGCGAGGAAATGTTCAGGCGAGAGGACTTTTTCGAGGACACCTTCCAGCGTCTCTTGGAGGCGATACAGGTTTTTCATTTTGCGGCCAAAAAAAGCGAAGTGGCACGTCCTCCGCGCCGGAGCCAAACATCTCGAAGGCAAAGTCTTCATCTGCCTGCGCCTTCTTCGCGCAGCGCGCGCAGGTAAGTTCAGCGCGCGCGCGGCGCGCGTCGCTGCGTATCCCGAGCTCGCCGACTTCTTCTGCACAGATATGCGTGGGCGGCGTGACTGGGCGGGCTCCCACCAGCGCATCGCGACCATGCAGCACAGGATCTTGGACGCGAGGACCCAGGGAGTATTTCGCAGTTCCGACCCCCCTGATGCGCAAGCTGCCAATTTGAATCGGGTTCGCTGGCTCGCTTCGGCCTGGGCCGCCCTTCGTCCCAAGGTGCACCTTGCGGGGCTTCGCGCGGAAGGCGGAAGGACCATTTCGGACCCCGCCTTCATGGCCCAAATTCTCTCACAGTTCTGGGGTGGCGCGTTTCAGGCCCAGTCTGGGGATCAGGTGAGCGAGGGCCCCATTGATTTTTTCTTGCAGCAGGTCACACCGCTCGAGGAGCCAGGCAACCAGTTCGTCTCCAGCGCGCACCAGAGGATCGACTGGATCGCGAGCCGTGACCAGATGCTCAATCTCCTCGGCCGGAGAAGGACACTGCCCCTGGGCCCAACGGCGTTCCCAATTCGGTCTGGTGCAACGCTCCAGTTCTGGCCCACACGTTTTTGTACGACGTTTTCCAATGCCTGGTGACTGAGCATCGTACCAGCAGGGAGTTCCACTTTTGTCGAGCTGCATTCCCGCCTAAGGGAGATCTGGTTTCAGGGGGCGCTGAGGTTCGCAGCCCATGCCAAACTCGAACGCTTTCGCCGTCGAATGCCGATGCCAAGATTGTTTCGTCGATGCTCGCCGTGCCGCTGAATTCTGTCGCTGCTGATATCGTCGAGCCATGCCAGCGGGGATTCGTGGCGGGGCGATCGATGCTCGATAACATAATCGAAATGGACACTAGCTCCTTCTCTTGGTCCTACACTTTTTACGCATTACTGATGCTGGGAGCTGCTTGTTCGGTTTTAAGAACGCACTTCCGAGTGTTTACCACAGGTGGACTTTTGCATTCTTACGTAAGATGAGAGTGCTCGAGGCGGTGGCGGGGGCGATTCAGGCGCTTTATTCTGGGGTCTGGACTTTCAGTGGCGTGGGCAGCTCGTTTCCTGCAGGCTTCTGGGCCCAGGGGGGGATGAAGCAGGGGTGCGCGCTATCTGGAGTTCTGTTTGCCCTGATCCTGAACCCTGTGCTAAAGGCCATACTCATCCAGAACAGCTACCACGAGTTGGTGCTGTGCGCCTTTGCAGACGATCTCGGTCTAGTAGTAGCTCGCAACCTCTTCGTGGTGCTCTCGATTATTGTTCGGCTGCTGCAGCGTGCTGCCGCAGCCACGGGACTGGCTCTCAACTTCGGCAAGTGCGTCATCATATTTCCTCGCCGGTTCGTGGAGGCGGAGCTTCGAGATCAGTTTCGTGCCCACGGGTTAGAAGTCGCGGACTTTCGGATCTCAGAGTCGGGCAAATATTTAGGCGTGTACTTGGGCCTGGGAGGCAGTCGGAAGTCGTGGGCGGCCCCCCTGGCGACTGTGCGGGAACGAACCCACATGGTGGAAAGCTTGGGGCTCAGTTTTGTACATTCCGCAATTGCTTGGAATCGGTGCGCCCTCCCTGTCGTCGGACATGTCGCTCAGATCTTCCAGCCCCCGAAGAAGCCAGGGCTGTGGTTCGGGAGTGTCACCAGCTGCTCACTCGTGCTCCTCGGCATTCGTTTCCTCCTGCGGTCCTCGACAACACCCCCAGCTTACACTTTCCTGTCCAACTCCGTGCTCTAGAACTGGCGGCACGGAGCGCCCAGGTGCGAGCGAGTCTGTTATCACCTGCATTTGACAGATGTGTTGGTGAGCATTGCAGAGCCTGGCATTCAACGGAAGTAAGCCTCGCTGCTCTTGCTGTTCCTCATCATCCTGATTCCGCTGTTGGTCAAATGCTTCGGGTTCGTGACTCCTTTCTCGCACTCCCTGGGAGTCCCTTTGACGGTCCTCCTCGGGTGCTACAGTCGCACATCTACAAGTTCCTTACAGGTCGTACTACTTATACTTCAAGTTTCCAGCTTACTGGAGCTAGACACAAGTACTGGTCTGCCGAGGTTTCTCCGGAAGAGGTTGAATGTTGTCTCCAGCGTTTTGGGCTCGTGATTGCCCGTCTCCCTTCTTTTTTCCGGACCTCGTTGATTAAAGTTTTGTTTAATTGTTGGCCCACATCTCGGAGGTTTCGCCAGGGTCCAGGTGGATGCGTTTGGGGATGCATGGCCGTAGGAGGCGATTCTGTTTTACACTATTTCTGTTGCCCCCATATCCGTTCCCTGCTTTTCCCCCTCCTCCCCGCTCTCCCTGCCTCCTGGGACCTGGATCCGCTTACAGGAATCCTTCCAGGTAGATGGGTCGCGAGCTCGACCGACGCGATCATGTCGCATGCTGTTGCCACCGACCTCATGCCTACTGCTCTTCATCATTGCGGGGCCGTTGGAGACGTCAGGAGTTGCCGCCGTCTCCGGGCCGCCGTCGCCGCCAGGCTGTGCGTGCTGGTCAGACGAGCCCCTGCCACTGCTGGGCTCCTCGGGGCTCTCCCCCCTCCTCCGTGTCCTCCCCAGCGGCATGTGGGACCACTGGAATTCCTAAATGCTTCGTTCTGACGGTTTGTTGGTGCAGTCTGTCGGCACCAATGGGGCGGACAAATCGTGCCCCCCAAGTGTAAAGAGCGATCCATTTTTTTGTGCCCAGTGCCAGCCGCTGTTCAGCCGCAGCTTGGTGGCCAGGCTGGCATGCTCATTGATCGGGTGCCTGGGTAAGGAAAGCCTCCCAGAGGGGCCGCGGATTTTCATGTTTCTTGCCCCTGGACGGGCCTCTTCTCTTCTTGTCTCGCGTCTTGCCCGCTTCTTCTTTTCTCTTCTTTCGGTTGGCGTTCATCATCAGCAGCAGCAGCAGCAACAGCATCATCATCATCATCATCATCATCATCATCATCATCATCATCATCATCATCATCATCATCATCATCATCATCATCATCATCATCATCATCATCATCATCTTCATCGTCATCGTCATCGTCATCATCATCATCCCTCTCTTCTTCGAATAAGTCCTCCCTGCTGCACCCCCAGGCGTGTCGACCGGGTGGGCGGGGCGTTCCGCTTGAGACCTCATGAACCATTTGTGTTCTTGAAGTTTGAAGTTTACACTTGCTTCACGAACGGATGGGGGGGGGATTTCAAACTGTGGATCTGGGTTCAGCGCCGCTCGCAATTGTCTTAAACATTTGCAACCGCTTTACGGTTGGATGGGGTGTGATCTTCAACATGGTGCTCTCTCTTCAGTTCCGCGGACATCCGTTTTACACGTTTGCAACAGCTTCAGGGATATGTAGTAGAATAGTGTTCTTGCCTGAGCGTTGCGCACGTTCGTTTCAAACGTTTGCATCATTCCCAAATGGAGTGGGCTGTCTCTCCCCTTAGCGCCGTGCACATTCGTCTGAGAAGTTCGCAACAGTTTTGGGCATGGAGGGCGGCTTCTTTTCTAAATGTGGTTCGCCGCAAACGTTTGCAACACTTTCACTGCTGGCAGCGGGGTGGCTTTCAAAACATCGTTGTTGCCTTGGCGCCGCGCGCATTCGTCAGAAAGGTTTGCAGCAGTTTCACAGATGGAGGGGGTGGTTTTCAACATGTGTCTCTCGCCCCAGCGCCGCGCACATTCGTCTTAGAAATTCGCAACTGTTTTATGCATGATTGGTGGCTCTTTTTTTAAATGTGGATCTAGCCCCAGCGCAGTGTAAACTCGTCTGAAAGATTTGCACAATCCTCTTAGCTGCACGGATGGAGGGCGGTTGCCTTTTCAAAGTGCAGTTCTCGCTTCAGCGCCGTGAGCAGTCGCTTCAGAATCCTTGCTATCCTTTCAAGAACTGAGAACGGGTCGTTCACAGCATGTGGCTCTCGCCTCAGCGCCGGGCGCACTCATTCTTAAATGCGGCTCGTAGCAGGAAAGAGGATTACTCCTTTTCAATCTGGAGTCCTCGCCTGAGACTTCGCTCATGAAGTTCAAAGACCCTCAACTTTAACGCACGTAGCGCTGCACGGGTCCACGTCGGCTCTTTTTCAAAATGGTGATGTCGTTTGAGACTTCTTCGAAACTCATTGCCACAAGTGTAAACCTGTGCACTAGTTGCATGTGTGGGGTGGCCCTTCTTCTGAGAGGGGATACCGCTTGGCACCTCGCTAGAGTGCTTGATCTTTGTTATTTGCGCTCCTCCTTGCGCGCCAGTGCGCTGCAAGGCGCTTCCATTTCAAAGCGGGGCCCTTGCCAAAATGGCAGGCCCGACAGTGCTGGTCTTTCACGTGGGGCGCTTCTTGTAGTGAAGAAAAGGATTTGCGGGGGCATTTAAGGAGGGGACCAGGGCCGGGAGTGTGTATTGCAGAATCGTCGATGC
>CAUYUJ010018653.1:187976-198748 GCA_963575745.1 Prorocentrum cordatum
AATGCTACATAGATGCGACACGGGTGGTTTTCAAAGCGGGGCCCTCGCGCCGGCGCCGCGCCCACTCGCCTTTCAAAAGCTTGCAGCAGCCACGAGGAGACGGAGCACGAGTGGTTTTCAGCACGGGGCCGTCGCCGCAGCGCGGCGCAAGTTTGTTTGTTTCGAAGGTGAACCGCAGCCACGCGGAGGTCTCACAAGTGGTTTGCCAAATCATGGCTTTACGTCTGAGCGCCGCGCACATTCGTTTTCAAAGCTTGCAACTGCGGCTCTTTCCCAAAAGTTTGAAGAAGGGGATCTCGCATGAGCGCCGCGCACGCTCGTCTTGCAAATGTGCGTGGGCGCCGCGCACACTCGTCTCATTACTATGCGCAGCGGATACCAGGAGAGAGGGCGCTTCCTTTTTCAACATGGCGCTAGCTTGAGATTCCCTGTGTTTGAGGATGTTTGAGGATCAGATGCTTCGGCACGTTCATCAGCTGCACGGGTGGGAGGAGTCTTCAACATGGGGTTCTCGCCTGACAGTTCTTCGGAATTCATGACCATACGTGTAGTTTTGCACAACCAAACAAACGGTTGGGGGGCGGTCCGTTTTCAAAACGGTGATCCCGCTATGCGCCCATGGTTTGCTCATCTATCAAGGGGCCACTTCTAGGAGTGAGGCTCGTAGGGACTTATAATGAGGGGACTTGGGACGGGAGGGTGTTTTCCAGCATCGCTGATGCATCCTGGGTTTGCTCATGTTTACTCTGGTTCTCCTTCTCCTCCTTGTCCGCCTTCTCCACCTTGTCCTCCTCCTCCTCCTCCTCCTCCCTCCTCCACCCCCATTGTCCTCCTCCTTCGCCTCGTCGTCGTCCTTCACCTCCTCGTTCTCCTCCTCCTCTCCTCCTCGTCCTCCTGTACTCCTTCTCCTATCCTCCTCCCCCTCCCCTCTTTGGGCCTGGCGCCCAGCCAGGACACAGTGTTCGCCACCTGCGCGGACATCCTGCGCGACACGAAGCCGCAGGAGTCGGGCCGGTGGTGGCTTCCCTTCCCTTTCCTCCCCTCTCCTTGCCCCTCCCTCCCTATTCCTCCTCTTCCTCCTTCTCCTCCTTTCCGTCCCCCCCCCTCCCTCCCAGTCCCTCCCCCGCCTCTCCTCGTTGCCTCTGAGGTCTTCCCTGATGTAGCGCTATCCTCAACCCCCTCCCTCCCCCCCCTCTCCTTCCTATCAGTATGCACTCCTACCAGCCCACTAGCCGGCAGATAGCCCCCCATCCGAGAGGTCGGGTCCCACCCGTCAGGCCATGCAAGACCGCATCCACCTTTTTCTTCCCCAGCGTGGATGGTTCGGCGTCGACGCTGCAGAATGCCCGGCGGGAAAGGGGGACGGGGCGCACACGTCCCGTGCGAAGGGGCGAGAATGTCGTTCTCGCCCCGGCGCCGCGCTCGCTCCTTCCCGAGACTTGAGCGCCCGCACGGGCACTGCGCGTCCTCCTCCTCCTCCTCCTCCTCCTCCTCCTCCTCCTCCTCCTCCTCCTCCTCCTCATGTTTCTCGACAAGTCGTCGACGCGCAAGAGGGTGCACATGTCGCTCTCACCCCCGCGCCGCGCAGGTCTCGCCTGCAAGTGGCGCGCGCTCGCCCTTCGGCGCGGCGGACGTGCTTCTCGCTCGCCAGGTTGTCGGGGGGGGGCGGGGCCGTGCGCGAACGGGCGATGTGTCGCTGCTCCGTGCAGGGGTCACTTCAACGTGGCGCTCCCGCTCGGGCGCGGCGCACGTGTTCTTCGCGCTCGAAGAAGGAAAATTACCATGGACATATAAGCTTTTGGCGCTCCGCGCGGAGTGCCAAAAGTTTATGCTTGCGGCGATTGTTCTTCTTCTTCTACCTTTTCTTCTTCTTCTTCTTCTTCTTCTATGAGAGTGGCGTTCCCGCTCGGGCGCGGCGCATTGTCCTTCGCGCGCCGGATCGCACGAGAGCGGCAGCGGCAGCGGGGCCGCGCGAGAGCGCGCGAAACGTTGTCCTCGCTCGCCGCGCAGTTTGTCTGCGCGCGCGTGTGTGTGTGTGTGTGTGTGTGTGTGTGTGTGTACCGGTGTGTGTGTGCGCGCGCGTGTGTGTGTGTGTGCGTGTGTGTGTGTGTGTGTGCGCGTGCGTGAAGGTGGCCGTGTTCTCTAGGCGCGGCGCATGGCTCGCTTTTTCGCCGCGCTCATCGAACATCTGGCCAGCCCGAGAGGGCTAAGCTGTGCTCTCGCTGCAGTGCCAGGCAGGTATTTTCTCCCGAAGTTCCGCTCCCGCCCGTGCGCGGCCCGCGCTTTGCACCCCCCCTTGCCAAGTCGTCGGGAGCGGGACCGCGCGCGAGCTCTTTCCGTTTGCTAGGTGGGAGCGCTTTCCAGTCTTGATGCCAAGTTGTGCCGTAATGGATCAGCAGGGGGGAGAAAAGAAAAACAGACAACGATCGTCGATCCCCGGGAAAGTATGGGAAAATATGAGAAGCGTGGGGGGGGAAGACGAAAACCCAGAAAATACTGGAAAATAAGGGAATCCTGGGACTCGTGCCTGTTTACTCGTGCGTCCCAGGCCCCCATTCCATGGATCCCTCCGTTGCTGCATGGGGTGGGTGGGAATGGGCCAGGTCCGCGGGCTCGCTCCACCTGGCGAGGTTGACCTCCCTTCGTCGTCGTCTTCCTCCTCCTCCTCCTCCGAGGAGGAGGAGAAGGAGGAGGAGGAGGAGGAGGAGGAGGAGGAGGAGGAGGAGGGGGAGGAAGAGGAGCCGAGGAGGAGGAGGAGGAGGAGGAGGAGGAGGAGGGGGAGGAGGAGGAGGAGGAAGAGGAGCCGAGGAGGAGGAGGAGGAGGAGGAGGAGGAGGAGATGGAGCCGAGGAGGAGGAGGAGGAGGAGGAGGAGGAGGAGGAGGAGGTGTTCCAACCTACTCTTAGCCTTGATCGCCAGAAAGACTCTTCGAGCACCAAGAAAATACCGAAACTTGAAGGTTTTCCCGTGTCGGGCCCTGGGAGGCGATACTCTTTCGATACATTTGCGATACTTTTCTGGGTACCCGCAATTATTTCTGGTATGTTGTCCTGAAGTACGATGGGGGCAACATAATCCCAACCCTTCAGTGATTTTGGCTTCTTCGGGCCCTACTTGGGGCCCTCCTCGGCGCCACCCCGACACACTAAACTAATACCATGCGTGCGTCGCCCCCAAGACGATACATCGGACGCACGCCTCCAAGGAGGACGCGTAGCACCAGGATGCCCTTGTGCGTCCCGCCTGGAGCCGTCTTGGTTCCGCCTTGGGCCATCCTGGAGGCCTCTTCGCGGCCCGCCTCGGCCTTCCTGCAAGCCCGGGAGCGCGGAGCCATTGCTCTCTACAGGAGAGCGTGGCCCAGGGAGCCCCGGCCCATACCAGGAAGCAGGATATTTGGTGTGGCCAGCCTTGGCGAGACCCGGATGCACTTTTTCCTCACCCAGCGCGTTCCACTACTCGCAAAGTGCCTGCTCGCAAACGTCCGAAAAACACATGTCTACTTCGATGTGATTTCTCGTAGATCCCCCGCGGCGTATCCAGGCCATTGGCGAGCAGTTACTCTGCGAGTCGTGGAACGCGCTCGCCTATTTCCGTCGGAGGCGAGGCAGAAGAGCTGCACCAGCGGTGAGCGAACGGGGCGACCGAAACGCGAAATGAGATCTGGATTCATGATGTTTCAACCGACTTTAGCTTTGATCACCAGAAAGAATTTCGAGCGGAAAAGAGTACCGAAACTCGAGGGTTTTCACGTGTTGCGCCCAGTTTCGACACTGTTTCGACACTTTAGTCGACACTTTTCCGGGTGCTCGAAATTATTTCTGGGATGTTGTCCTTAAGCACGATGGGCGCAACATACATTTGCATGCGCATGTGTCCGGATGTGTCTTGCCAGCGCCCGGCCCTCTTGCGGAAGTGCAGGCTGGGCTTCCGCATTGCGCATCCGGTGCGTGACCCCCCCCAGATGCTCCAGCGCGCGAGGCCAGCCGCGCGTGCTGCCGGCTTCCTGGTGATCTGTGATGAGAGATCGTGGCATCTGAAGCGCAGGGAGGAGGGAGGAGGGAGGAGGGAGGGAGGAGGAGGGAGGAGGGAGGAGGTTTTTTTTCCGAGCGGTCGTGGCCTCTGGTGCGTGGCCTCCCCCTTCTCCTCCTCCTCCTCCTCCTCCTCCTCCTCCTCCTCCTCCTCCTCCTCCTTCTCGGCTCGTCCTCCTCCTCCTCCTCCTCCTCCTCCTCTTTCTCCTCCTCCTCCGTCCGTCCGTCCGTCTGTCCGTCCGTCCGTCCGTCCGTCCCCCCCTCCCTCCCTCCCTCCTTTCCTCCTTCCCTTCCTCCCCCCTCCTCCCCCCTCCCCCCCGCCGCCGCAGGCAGCAGGGGGGAGGGACCTCGCCGCCTCCGCAACTGTTTGGGCTCAGGCCGCCCCCCTGGGATCCGCGTGGCGAGGTCTCGGGCTCTCCCCCCGCTTTGGGGCGTTTCCCATGGGAAGCGCGCGTGGGGCCGCCGCGGGGGAATTTGGGAGTTTGGCGCTCGCTAACTCAAAAAATCCCTGCGGGGGCGGGTTTCCCCGTGTTTTCACGCGTTGAACGCCTTTCTGGGCTAGCCTCTGCTGGCTTTTCTGGACAGCCACGCGCTCCCCAAGGCAGGCCTGGTTGATTCTGGGTCACCGGCTCGCTGGCTCCTGGTCGGAGCCGCGCCTTCGGCTCGGCTGGCGCCGAGGTCGGATATCTTGTGCAGAAGAGGCGAGGGAAAAGCTATGAAAAACTCAGGGGTTCTCGCCCGTACTCGGCTCATCTCGCTCTTCCTTCTGATCCCCGCTCGCATTGGTCTTCCAGCATCCCGCTCCCTCCCTCGCGCGGGCTTGAGCCAGTTGGGAGCTCCGCTCGGGCCACCGAACCAAGTCGCGGCCCTGGAGGGCCAGGGCGAGGGGCAATGGCGGGCGGCCGCGATCAGTTGGCGGCTGATCTGCGCTTTCTGCTGGAAGAGAAGGAGGTGTCAGAGGAGCTGCAGGACGCCATGGCGCGCTGGGGCTACACCACGGTGAACCGCTTCGCGCTCCTGGACGACGACCGCGCGCGGGTGCGGGCCCTCCTGGCGAGAGACTTCGGCCTGGACACAACGGCGCCGCCTCCAGCAGGCCCGAATAACCGCCTGGCCATCGTGAAGGTGATCGACGCCTGGGAGACGGCCTGCCGCAGGGCCGAGGAGGAGCGCAAACAGGAGGCTGAGGCCAAGAGCGCGAGGCTGCCCAAACTGATTGGCAAGGCGACACACCTCTCCATGCGCAGGGCGGACGGCGCGCTCGAGGACTGCATCGCGCCGGGAGCAGCCCTGGTGAAGCAGGTGATGGAGATGATCGAGGAGTCGAACATGGAGGCGATCCCCTTGACGCAGGCGGTCAGCTTCGAGGACGGCGACGACACGAAGATGGGGGCAGTGGTGGCTGTGTCGGGGACCATGCGCTGGCGTTGTGGCAGAACGGAGGTCGGCACGCCGCACGACCCCGAGGCGTTCCGCAAGAGGATGCGCACCCTGGCCTTCCCGCACGTCTACGCTAGGCTGCGCCGCCCAGGACGCGTGGCCTTCCAGAGCGCCACTGTCGCGCTCTTCACGGACTACGTAAAACACTTGCTGGGGGACCACGCGAGGGGCCTAGTCTCGAAGGACTCAGGGCAATGTCATCAGCAAGCCGAGCTGGGGGCGCAGGCCCTGGCCTAAGACTGGTAGATGCGCGAGGGGCATGCGAGGCTGATCAACTTTGGCAAGCCGTTCGGCGTGGCGCTGAAGGACGCCATGAACGACGCGTCGCTGAGGGGCCGCCACTTCGTGACGCCAGTGGCAGTAGCAGACGGCGGGGGGCGGCAGCGCGGCCGCGCCGCCTGCGCTGCCCACCCTGGGCGACACCAGCGGTTGACGGTCGCCCGCGTCAGGCCAGGTCGCTTCGTCGCCCGACGCAGCCCGCGCGCTGGGGGCGGCAGGCGCAATGCCTCATGAAGTGCCCCATCATGCCGTTCAAGGCCCCTCCCCACCACGGGGAGCTGTTGGTCATGAAGGGCGGCCGCGAGGACGCACAGGCGCGGGCGCCCCGTGGCGGTGGGCAGCCAGCGCACGCCGCGCGCAAGGTCCTGCGGGCCCTGCACCTCTTCTCAGGTCTCTCCCGAAGCCCAGCATCAAGGAGTGCCTGCTGGAGGCGTTGGCCGCTGACCTTCAGACAGCCGGCGCCGCGGTGGAGGTCGTCGAGGTGGACGCGCTGAACGACGCATCGCGCGATCTATTGGACTCGGACGCGAGGCTGCGCTACCTCCAGGACGTCAGTGGCGGGCTCGTCGACGTCGTGATCACCGCGCCTCCCTGTGGCACCTTCTCGAGGTCCATGTTCGCCAACAGGCAGGGGCCGCCTCTCGGTTTCCCGTGGCTGGAGGGCGCTGCGAAGCTGAAGGTGCAGAACGCCAACGTCCTGGGCTTGTTCCTGGAGGCGCAAATCCTGGAGGCCGTTATTTTTGCCAGGTCGGCGGCAGGCGGCGGACGCCGCGCCCGCGGCCTCATGGAGTTCCCAGAGGACCTGGGGGCGCGCAGGGCCACGGGCCGCTTCGGCAAGATCGCGGGGGGGGGGGAAGCCGGCCAGCCTGTGGCAGCTGCCTCAGTTCCGCTGCATCGCGCGGCCGGGCGCAGGCTTCCTGACCTTCGCGTTCCACCGGGCCGAGTTCGACGTGGAGTACTCGAAGCCGATGCGGATCCTCACGGACATGGGCGCGTTGGCCGCAGGCCGCGCGGTGGGCTGGCCAGATCTGGACAGCGAGGGTCACTACCGCGGCCCCTTGGGCCCGCCGCCTGCATGCGCGCGCCCGCTGGTCTCCGCTGACGGCAAGCGCAAGGCCGAGCTCGCGCGCGCGGCCGCGTATCCCATCCCGATGAACCAGTGGATCGCCCAAGCCATCAAGGACGAATGCCTGGTCCTCCTCGACCCCCTGCGGGCTGGGGCACTGGTCGGCGGGGGCCCCCCGCCTAGGTGGGCAGCGCTTGGCGCAGGCCCCCTCGGGACCGGCGACGTCTACATCGGCGGGGGTTGCGCGCGCGGGCCCCGAGAGGTCAGCGCGGCACAGCCCGCGGAGGATCTCGGAGAGCCTCACCGAGGATGTGGTCGTGGACGCCTACGCCTCTCACTTGAAATCGGCGGCACCGCTGCGCGCGCTCCTGTCGGACCTGCGCGGCAAGCGCCTCGTCTGCCACTGCCGGCCTCAGGAACGGTGCCACGGCGATGCCATTGTCGAGGCCTACGGCAAGCTCTCGGGGGAGGCCTTGGACGAGGGTAAGCCGGGCCAGCCTGGGAAGACAGGCGACGGGTGGATTGACCAGGGCGACCCGCTGAGGGCAGCGGGTAGGCGCGGGGCGCGAGGCGTAGGGGACGGACCAGGCCAATGCTCCCCAGGACGCTGGGCTTTGGCGGCCAGGCGCCCCCCCGCCTCGAGCATCGCGTCGGAGCGGCGCGAGGCGCTGGACAGGGCCACGACGGACCTGGAGGGCATCGCGGCGGCAGAGCAGCAGCGGCGGGGACGAGCCCGCCCCCCTCTGCGCGCATGCCTTCTGGAGAGGGCTTCGGGACTGTTCGACGGCGGCATCTTCCCAGCGGTGGTCGTGGCGAAGCTGAAGGCACTGTGGCACGTGAGGCTAGGCCGCGCGGGTTTCGACCCCAGTCCGAGAGCCGGGGATGGGAAGGCGCCCATCTCCTTTCAGGCTGCTGGAGGCGGTCGCCAAGGCCTTCGGGGACCCGGACCACCAGGTGGCAGGCTGGGCGGCGGCGGGCGTTCCACTGGGGGTTGACGCCCCTCTCCCGCGGACGCCAGCGGTGTGCGAGCGCAAGGCGAAGTGGGCGCTGCCCGACGTGAAGGAGGAGGTGTTTGTATCGGGCTATCGGTGGGCCGACAACTACGCTTCGGTCAAGGAACGCCCCGAGGTGATCATCAAGTACCTGGAGGAGGAGGTCGCTGCGGGCAGGATTATAAGGATCACGATGAGGGAGGCGAAGAGGCGCTGGCCAGAGCGCCTGCGAGTAGCAGCCTTTGGAGCGGTCCAGAAGGCGGCGGGCCTCGGCGAGTGGCGGGTGGTCTTCGATGCCACGCACCACGTGCTGGTCAATCACCAGATCAAGATCAGGGACCAGGTCAGGTTGCCAGTCTGGCAGGACATCGCCGCTCTACTGGAGGCCATCCACGCCCTCGGGGAGCCGGTGCGGTTCGCTCTCCTGTACGACATCGCCAAGGCCCACAGGCAGATACCAGTCCGCGAGGAGGACTGGGGCTGGCAGGCATGCTGTTCGCCCGCAGCCAGCGCCCCAGGGCTCAGCGACGACGACAAGGAGATCCACGTGAACATGGTTAGCACCTTCGGGGTCACGAGCGCCGGGGACTGGGCCAGCGTCTTCGGTCTGATCACCAGGGTCGCCCGTTACTTCGGCCCCCCGCCCTTCGCCCTCTTCCACTTGGTCTGAGGCGGACGACGGGCTCTTGATGGCCGTCGGCGCGGGCTTCGAGAGGAAGCTCCTGGCGGCGCTTCCGATCCTGGTCACCCTGGGGGCCCCCTTGGCGCCGAAGAAGCTCCGGGGCGGCATCGAGATCGACTGGGTAGGCTGCCGCGTGCACATCAGGGAGTACCTGCTGGGCGTCTCCGAGCGCCGTCGGGCATGGGCCGCTCGCTGGTGCCAGGAGGGGGGATTCAGCGGCGATGCTGGTGGCGCACCTCCGCGAGGGCCCGGGGCGCTTGGTGTTCGCGGCGGGCCCGCTGTTTCATCTCAGGCCGTTCCTCGGCCTTGCCTTCGCGCGGTGCGCGTCATGCCCGAGGGGCGCGTGTCTCCCGACGCCCGTCGCGGTCAGGCTCTCACTGAAGTGGGCCGTCGAGCTGATCGAGAGGCGCGGCATGCGCTCGTTCGTGCCGACGCTGCGCGACAGGAGCGAGATCTCCAGGATCGACGCGACGGCCGATGGCGACTTCATCGTGCTGGGCGGCTGGGCGACGGGCCCGTCGCCCGATCCTGGCAAGGCGAGGTGGTTCTCACATGTCCTGGGGAAAGAGGACATCCCCTGGGCCCACGAGAGAGGCGACCCGTTCAGGGTCGTCGCGAGCCTTGAGCTGATGGCGGCGGTGTACGGCGTTGTCTTCCTGCTCGACCCCGCGCAGGCGATGGCAGGCGGGCGCGGGAGGATCTCATTCTCGGCCGGGACGGATAGCCAGGGGAATTCGGGCCTTGTCAGGAAGTGGCTGACGACCATGTGGCCGCTGTGCGCGGTGGCCATGGAGCTGGGCTCCCGCCTCGCGGAGGCGGACTTGGACCTCGACCTGGCGTGGCGCCGCCGGGACATCAACGTCGAGGCCGACGCGCTGACGAACGAGAAGTTCGAGGGCTTCGACATGGGCCGCCGCGTAGACAGCACCGGGGTTCTGGCGGAGCTTAACGGTCACGCAGAGGATGCTCGACCTCGGCAAGGGCTTCGAGCTGTCCAAGAGAGAGGCATCGGGCCGCCTGGCGGCGGCCAAGGACTCGCGGAGGGTCAGTCTCAGGCTGGCGGACCCTTGGTGAGGCTCGGGTGGGTGGAAAGAGGAGCCGGGCGTGGTCTTACAAGCCCGGCTGTTCGATGGTTTTTTGTCGTTGTTTTGTTTGCGTTGCCTCTGCTTCCGCTTCCAGATGCGTGGCCCCGCAGCTGCCTCAGGGCCGCGCCCAGCCCCCGCAGGCCCCGCCCCACCAGAGCCAGCCCAGCCCCCACGAAGCTCCAGTTGTCCCCAGGGGGCGGGAGGTGCATGGGCAATCCGCAGCTCGCTGGAAACCGTCCTGCGCCCCCAGGCAGGCCCCAAAGGCACCACCAGGAATTGAACCATATTAGTCAGATTGTGGGAGAAGGTCTGCCCCATTTCACTACAATACAATCAGTTTTGGAGAAAGGGGGGCATCTGCTGCTTGCCTCATTTTATTGCCCTTTCCCATTTCACTACGTTGCCTCAGGCAGGCGGGGGGGAGGGGGGGGGCGCCTGCACCTGCTGTGCCCGTGCTTGCTGTAGCCAGGAGCCAAGGGCCTTGAGGTCTCACGCGCCCTGGCGCCATCAATGAATGGCCTCCTGGAAAGCTTCTGGAGGCTGCGGGGGCGCAGGCCCCAGACGCCCCAAATCTCCCCCCCCCCCCCCTGGCAAGTTGGGGTGCAACAAACATGCCCCCCAGGGCAATCGAACTGCGGGCGCGGGAAAAATTGCTCGCATAGTTGTGGCTGTGGTGGCTGCAGTGGAGTAGTAGTAGGAGTAGCTGCGGCGGTCGTGGTAGTGGTGTTTGTAGTTGTAGTAGTGGCAGCGGCGATGGTATAGTAGTAGCAGCGGCCGTGGTGGTAGTAGCGCAAGTAGTGGCTGTGGCGGCGGTAGCGGTCGAGGCAGTAGTAGTAGCGGCGGTGGCGGTCGTGGTGGTAGTGGTGGCGGTGGCGGTCGCAGCGGCAGTGGTAGTGCTAGCTGTGGCAGTGGAAGTGGCAGCAGAAGTCGCGGTAGGAGCGGTAGTCGTGGTGGTGGCTGTGGTGGCGGCGGTGGTCGTCGTGGCGGTGGTGGTGGTAGTGATAGTTGTGGTAGTAGCGGGGGTCGTGGTGGTAGTGGTGCTCGTAGTGGCCGTGGCGGCGGCCGGTTTAGTAGTAGTAGTAGTGGTGGTAGCATTAGTAGTAGTAGTAGTAGTAGTAGTAGTAGTAGTAGTAGTAGTAGTAGTAGTAGTAGTAGTAGTAGTAGTAGTCGTAGTAGTAGTAGTAGTAGTAGTAGTAGTGGT
>CAUYUJ010018654.1:0-37500 GCA_963575745.1 Prorocentrum cordatum
GAGCTCCACCGAAGGCCGCAGTGGCACCGCTCGCATGCGTCATCCCCCACCCAGTACAGCGTTTCGTGGCCCCATCGGGAGCTCTACCGAAGGAGCCAGTGGCACCGCCAGAATGCGTCATCCCCCATCCAGTACAACGTTTTGTGACCCCATAGGGAGCTCCACCGAAGGCCTTAGCGGCACCGCCCGCATGCGTCACCACCACCCAGTACAGCGCTTCGTGGCTCCATAGGGAGCTCCACCGAAGGCCCCAGCGGCGCCGCTCGCATGCGTCACCCTCCACCCAATACATGGCTTCGTGGCCCCATAGGGAGCTCCACCGAAGGTCTCAGTGGCACCGCCCGCATGCGTCACCCCCCACCCAGTACAGCGTTTCCTGGCCCCGTAGAGAGCTCCACCGAAGGCCCCAGCGGCACCGCCCGCATGCGTAATTTCCCACCCAGTGCAGCGTTTCGTGGCCCCATAGGGAGCTCCACCGAAGGCCGCAGTGGCACCGCCCGCATGCGTCACCCCCCTCCCAGTGCAGCGCTTCGTGGCCCCATAGGGAGCTTCACCGAAGGCCCCAGTGACACCGAAAACCCAAGTGGGCGTACTCGCATGCGTCACCCCTGCCCAGCGCAGCGCTTCGTGGCCCCATAGGGAGCTCCACCGAAGGCCCTAGTGGCGGTGTTCGCATGCGTTCCCCGCACCCAGCGCAGCGCTTCGTGGCCTCATGGGGAGCTGCACCGAAGGCCCCGGTGGCTGTACTCGCATGCGTCCCCCCACCCATTACGTTGTTTCGTTGCCCCTATAGGGCAGCTCCACCGAAGGCCCCAGTGGCTGCCCCATCCCGCTGCGGCGCACCCCTCACACTTTTCGCGGCCCCGTAGTGCGGGCCGCCTAAAGCACCAGTGGCAGCGCCCGCATGGCGGCCCCGCCGCCCCGCCCCACCTCGGCACACCTTTCGCATGCTTCATGGCCCCATGAGGAGATCCCCCAGAGGCGATACTCGCAACGACGGTACTCACAACTGCCTGTGGTTGGGTCCTTCGCCAGGATAGTTGTTCCAGTCCGCGGCCCCAGAGGTCCCGACCCCGTCCCCCGGGGTGGTTTTTCGTCCCGGATCCATGTCTGACGGCCCCCGAGCTCGATGACAGGCCCTGGAGGCCGACGTTCAGGAACAAGCGGCATATTGCCACACTCAGATCCTCGGATCTCTGGGCCGCTCCCCCGTAGGTGTAGGTGTGGAAGGCGAGCAGGCTGTACGACGGACGCCTAGCGGCCGTCGCGCGAAGCCCGAGAAAGTAGTTAAGGGTGTGGAAGAATCCGGCCACGCAAAGCCTAGCCGGAGTCCAAAAAACAAAGCCCGGCAGGGCGACCGGCAACCGAGGAGGAGACTAACTGGCCGCCGCACTGGTCCTGGCCTCCGTCTGTGTGCCAGGGGGGAAGAAAGTCGAGTCGAAGGCGGCGCCGCTCCCCCTCCCAGACCCCCGACGCCATGACTTCTTCCCGACGTCGACCCTCCGAGGTCTGCACCCCTTCCCCGGGACCGGATCTTCGTCCCAGATCGTTTCCTCACGGCCCCGAGGGCCGCTGAGGGCCCCCAGGAGGCCCAAGCGAGCGAAAAACCTCCCGTCGCGACTGTCCTCCAGGTCTAGAGGCGGAGGAGGAGGAGGAGGAGGAGGAGGAGGAGGAGGAGGTCCGGGGCCCCTCGCGCGCCGCCGAGCCTCCCCGGCGCTGCGCTTCCCCCCGACGCCCGAGCCGGCCACGCCCCGCTGGGCGCCGGCGCCCGGCGGCGGGGCGCGGCCGACGCTGCTCGCCGGCAGGGCCGCGGCGCGCGGGCTCGCCGAGCGGGGGCCCAAGGCTGCCGTCGGGCCGGTCCCTCGACTAAGGGCGAATGCCCGGAGGTCCAATCGGAGGGCACCAACTATACACCTACACCGATCCAGCCCAGGCCGATCCTAGGCCCAGGATCGGTGTATATGCGTTCTGCCCATGGCAGGAGGGCGTATACACCGATCCTGGGCCCAGGTTGATCCTGGCCGGGATCGGTGTTGGTGTATCGTTGGTGCCTCCCTATCCAACGCATTGGCAAGAATCAGGGCAGAGGGTTCTCGCTACTCTCGGCCTCCAGGGGGCCGTCGCCGGGCCTCGGGGCCGTGGACAAGGGGCTCGGGGCGAGAAGCCGGTCCTGGGGAAGGGGTCAAGGCTTCCGGGGACCCGGTAGCGAAGGAATCACGACATCGGACCTCTGGGTATTCAAGAATCGTCAAAAAAGTAGCTGGTGCATTTTTCGCAGAATGTATAACAATTGAGCCAACAACATGTTAGATGTCAGAATTTTCATGTTTTCTCTCGTCGAAAATCCGCCTGTTTGGAGGGCACGCCCGACTGGGCGCGAGGCGGCGGCGGCGGGGCTCGAAGGGCAGGGCGCTGCCCTGGGCGGCAGCTATCAGGGGCAACGACAGGGGGGGCGATTGGCATAGGCGGGGGGGGCGCATCGGCCCCCAGTCGCCTCTTGATCGCCGACAGGGGCTTGAGAGCACCAGCCCGCCAAGGAAGGTGTGGATTCACTATCGGGGGCCCAGTGCCGACTTATCGGCAATGCATCTCCGACCCCGGACCCGAGGCACCCCCCCTTCTTATCAGGGGAGCGGAGGATGACATGAACATACACATGCGGAGGTCCGCGCGGAGTTCTCGGATCGGCGCTGGACCCCCCTAACTGGCGCGCGGAGCGCGCCAGGGGCGGCGCCGGAGGCGCCGCCAGGGCGGTCCAGCGCGGATCCGAGAAATCCGCGCGGACTTCCGAGTTGTTCTGTCTGTGTCACTCTTCGATCCCCCAGATTATCGCAGTTTTCCAGGTCGATGCACCGAGTTGTTCTGTTCGTGTCATTCTTCGTTCCCTGGCACTGCCGATCCCAGGACGATGCGTCCCCCTCTGTGCCAGCTTCCCCCCCTAACTCGTTGCCCCTCGAGAGCTCGCGGGCGGGCCACGGCGCGACCAGGGTGGCGCCGGCCCCCCCGTGTGCCCCGCGGCCGCCCGCCCCTCGCGCGCCCCCCGCGCGCCCTTGGCGCCCCTCCGGCGAGTGGTCGCCCGAAGGCCAGGTCGGCTTTTGTGCTCGGAGTGTCTCTGGCGCCCTGCCTGCACTCCCAGCACCAGTGCTCGGGCCACCTGGCGCTCCTCTGCTCACTCCTCCTCCTCCTCCTCCTCCTCCTCCATCCCTCTTCCTCCTCCTCCTCATCCTTTTCCTTCTCCTCCCCTCCTCGTCCTCGTCCTTCCCTCCTCATCCTCCTCCTCTCCCTCCCTCTCGAGGTCCTTCCTCGTCCTTACCTCCTTCTACTTCTCCTCCTCCTCCTCCTCCTCCTCCTCCTCCTCGTCCTCCTCCTCCTCCTCCTCCACCTCCTCTTCCTCCTCCTCTTGCTCCCCAGACTGCCGAAGTCGTGAGGCCGTCAGCGGGCGACCACTCGCTGTAGAGGTCAGGCTTGGCAGGTGGAGCTGGGCTCTCGGCATCGCTCGGACGTGTGCGCTTTTCCTCGGCAAGGGCTCTCTCGGGGGGCCCCGGACCCGGTGCACCGCCGCGGGTCGACGCGTGCAGCTGGACCAGGCTCGGGAGGTTCTGACACATACGCGCACGCGGAGGCACAACGAGTCGTCGATTCCCCCAGGAAGAGAGAAAGAGAGAGAGAGAGATAGAGAGAGGGATCCATATATATATATATATATATATATATATTGTGAGGTGGTATATATATATATATATATATATATATATATATATTCATATTTGCGTATATATATACATATATATATATATATATGTATGAGTAGGCCGGGGTGGGGGCTCGGGCCGGTGCCATCATCCCCCATGGGCGCCCCCCGGGACCTCTGGGGGGTCGCAGACACCGGGACTGCCCTGGGCCGCTTCCAAATTGCCCATGGACCGCACAGATGGTCAAGAAAGCCTCAAGAGGCCCCGAAGACGCCCAAGAGTGCCCCAAGAGGGCCCAAGATGGTTTCAAGATGGCCGACGAGGGCCCCAAGAGGGTCTCCAAGAGGCACAAATCGGGCCATTCCCTCCGTAAAACGTACGTTTTCAGCATACTCCCTGGCTTCGTCTTCACAATGCCCCAGACGCCCCCGCGGAGCCCCAACACAGCCCAAGAGAGACCCAAGAGGGCCCAACACGGCCCAAAAGGGTCGGCCCACGGAACCCCCCGAGACGGCCCAAGAGGCCCCAAAGCCAGCCCAGGAGGCCCCCAAGACGGCCTCAGGGAGGCCCAAGCAGGCCTCGTTCGACATCATGTTATCCGAAGCCCCTCCGGGAACACGACTTCCGGGTTCCCAAGACGCAAGAAGCCCACAAGACAGCCTCCGCGAGGCCCCAGAGTGCCCGAGATGGCTTGAAGATGGCCGAAGAGGGCCCCAAGAGGGCCTTCAAGATGCAACAATCCCCCCGTTCCCGTAGTAAAACGTAAATGTTTAACATACTCGCTTGCTTCATCTTCACAGTGCCCCAGACGCCCTCAAGAGAGACCTAAGAGGGCACAAGACGGCCCAAAAGGGTCGTCCCGTGGGGCTCACGGAACCCGAAGCCGGCCCATGAGGCCCCCAAGACGGCCTCAGGGAGGCCCAAGAGGGCCCCGTTCGAAATCATGTTCCCGGAAGCCTCTCGGGGAACATGATTTCTGAGTTCCCAGGGCCCCCTAGAGGGCCCCAGGACAGCCTCAGCGAGGCCCAAGAGGGCCCGAGATGGCTTGAAGATGGCCGAAGAGGGCCCCAAGAGGGCCTTCAAGAGGCAGAAATCAGCCCGCTCTCGTAGTAAAACGTACATATTCAGCATGCTCCCTTGCTTCTTCTTCTTCTTCTTCGCAGTGCCCCAGACGCGTTGGAGGAGTCCCAAGACAGCCCAAGAGAGACCCAAGAGGGCCCAAGACGGCCCAAGAGGGTCGATCTGTGGAGCTCACGGAACCTCCCAAGACGGCCCAAGAGGCCCCAAAGCTTGCCCAGGAGGCCCTCAAGACGGCCTCCAGGAGGCCCAAGAGGGCCTCGTTCGAAGTCATGTTCCCGGAAGCCTCTTCGGGAACATGATTTCCGGGTTCCCAGGACGCCCAAAGACAGCCCCCAGAGGCCCCGGACACGCCGAAGATGGCCTCAGGACGGCCGACGACGCCTCCAAAACGCCCCAAGAGCGCCTCCAGAGGCCCCTCCAAAGGGCCCCAGAAGCCGAAAATCATGCAATTTCCAATGGTTTTTGAAGCATCCTTGCGCTCTCCCATGTTCCGCCTCCCCACGGTCCTGGACTGCGTCAGACGCCCTTCAGATCGGTCCAAGACGACCGAAGAGGCTCCCAAGAAAGCCCAGAGACGGCCCAGGAGGCTCCCCAGATAAGTCAAGAGGGCTTCGAGAGCGGCCCAAGAGAGCCCCAAGAGCGACCCAAGAGGGCCTGAAGAGCGCGACATTTCGAGGTCTCCGGCCTGAGAGGCTCCTAGGACGCCCCCGGAGGCCATCAAGAGGCTCCCAAGAAGTCCCGTGAGGGTCCCAGGAGGCCCCCCCGAAAGCCCCAATAGGCCCCCAAGAGGCCCCCAGGGAAGCCCCCTGCGGACCACCAAGACATTCCGGTAAATCATATTTCCCAGATAGCTTTCTGGGAACATGATTCCTTGGGCTTCCGCCCACCGCCCCAACCATGTTTCCAACAGGCTTGCCGACAAGGGCCAAAAGGCGCCCCTCGGTAAGCCCCCAAAGGCCCCCCTTCTCAAAGAGCCGAAAAAATCATGCTCCTGAAAAGCTTTCCGGGAACATGATTCTCTATCTCGGAGTAGGCACGGGGGGGGGCGGGCCGCTGCCTGTTCCCCTCATCGGTGCCCACCGGGGGATGCGGGGGGGGTCTAGAGCGCCCGAGGCGGCCCGAGCCCGCCCCGAAGCAGGCCATGACAGGCTAAGGGGGGTCCCGAGAGGGCCCTATACGGTCCCAAGAGGCCCCGAAGACGGCCTCGGAGGCCCTTCAGATCGCTCCAAGACGTCCCACGAGGCCCCGACGAGGGCCCCAAGACGGCCCAGGATGCTCCCCAGACAACCCAAGTGTGCCCCAAGAGCGCGCCAAGAGAAGGCCCAGAGGGGTCCCGAGGCGGCCCGGGCCCGCCCCGAAGCAGGCCACGACAGGCTAATGGAGGTCCCGAGCGGGCCCTAGACGGTCCCAAGAGGCCCCGAAGACGCCCAAGACAAGATGCCCTCAAGACGGCCGACGAGGACTCCAACACGCTCCAGGACGGACTCAAGAGGCTCCCCAAGAGGGCCCTGGAAGGCAAGATTCGCTCGTTTTGGAATGTTTTGGATTTTGGCGTTCTCGCTTTTCCCGCTTTCCAGCGCTCCCTCACGGCCTCGGATGCCCTTCAGATCGCTCCAAGAAGGCCAACGAGGCCCCGACGAGGGCCCCAAGACGGCCCAGGATGCTCCCCAGACAACCCAAGTGTGCCCCAAGAGCGCGCCAAGAGAAGGCCCAGAGGGGTCCCGAGGCGGCCCGGGCCCGCCCCAAAGCAGGCCACGACAGGCTAATGGAGGTCCCGAGCGGGCCCTAGACGGTCCCAAGAGGCCCCGAAGACGCCCAAGATGCCCTCAATACGGCCGACGAGGACTCCAACACGCTCCAGGACGGACTCAAGAGGCTCCCCAAGAGGGCCCTGGGAGGCAAGATTCACTAATTTTCCGGTGGTTTTTGAAGGATTTAGGCGTTCTCGCTTCCCCCGCTTCCCAGCGCTCCCTCACGGCCTCGCTCGGAGGCCCTTCAGATCGCTCCAAGACGGCCCACGAGGCCCCGACGAGGGCCCCAAGACGGCCCAGGATGCTCCCCAGACAACCCAAGTGTGCCCCAAGAGCTCCCCAAGAGAGGGCCCAGAGGGGCACCGCCAACCAATATTTCGAGGTCTCTGGCCCTACAGGCCGCCTGTAGGCCCCCGGAGGCCACCAGGAGGCTCCCACGAAACCCCGTGAAGCGCCCAAGAGGCCCCCAGGAAGCCCCAAGAGACCCCCAAGGGGCTCCCAGGGAACGCCCAAGAGGCCCCCCAACACACCCCAAGAACTCATGTCCCCAGAAAACCTTGCAGGGACATGGTTCATCATGGGCCCGAGAATCCCTGGAGGCCCCCAAGTGCCCACCAGGGAACGCCCAAGAGACCCCCCAACACACCCCAACCAACCATGTCCCCAGAAAGCCTTCCGGGGACATGGTTCATCATGGGCCCGCGAGTCTCCGGAGGCTTCGAAGTACCATCATGCTACAGGAGAGCTGTCTGGGAAGTTGATTGGGAACATGACTGATCGCCTTCTCGCGGCCCTCCGCAGATCGTTTCGCACAAAGTTGCCCCAAGTGCCTCTCTTGAACCGACGACGACGACGACGACGACGACGACGACGACGACGACGACGACGACGACGACGACGACGACGACGACGACGACGACGACGACGACGACGACGACGACGACGACGACGACGACGACGACGACGACGACGACGACGACGACGACGACGACGACGGCACGCCCCAACAGGCTCCCTAATTCGCCTCCAAACCCATGCTCCCAGAAGGCCGTCTGGGAACCCGATTCATACGGCCTCCGCCCCCCTACACAACCATTTTCCTCGTGGGCTGTGGTCCACTACCTCAGTGGAGCAGTGCATTCGTCAAGGTCTGGGGCATGCTAGAGCCTGAGCGCGCTCGAAGCGCGCGCGATGGTTATATATATGTATATATATATGTGTATGTGTGTATATATACATATATAGATCTGGGAGATATGGGACGTGGAGGGGAGGACGAGGCTCCCGGAAGTGTGGAATAGAGAAGTCCTGGGGGCTCCCAGGGACCCGTGCCCGTGTCTATAGCCGTGCCCCCTGGGCCCCTCCGCCGGGGCGCGCGGAGGGCGGGCGCGCTCCTCCTCCTACTCCTCTCCTCCTCCTCCCTCCTCCTCCTCCTCCTCCTCCTCCTCCTCCTCCCTCCTCCTCCTCGCCCCGTCGTGCTGTCCCGGAGGCCTCCGCGTGCCGCCGGGGCTCGGCGTCGCTTCACCAAGCCCGTCCCCGTCCAGCATCCCCGTCCAGCATCCCCAGCATCCCCAGCATCCCCAGCAGCCCTCCTCCTCCTCCTCCTCCTCCTCCCTCCTCCTCCTCCTCCTCCTCCTCCTCCCTCCTCTTCCTCCTCCTCCGTAGCCATTTTGGCTCAAGGTTTTGATTCCCTCGGGGTCAGAGTGGAGACCTCTGATCCGAGGACAGCTCTCAGCAGTTGCGGCCTGTTCGCCCAGGTCAGGACCGCCCGACACCCAGGTCGGGCCGCTTTTGTGAGCACGGCGCCACCATGCCGAGGCGCCAGACGTACACGGTCTGCAGCGGCTGCAGCAACTGGGTGTATGATTGGAAGCTGCAGCGCACGGGAGGCTGGTGCAACAAGTGCAACGACTACCTCAGCGGATGGAGTGAGCAGCCGCCGCCTGCGGGCCGCAGCCAGCGAGGGGATGGCAAACCCCCGTGGGCAAAGCAGCCAGTCACTTCGCCCGCGGACGAGCTGCAACACATCATCAACAAGTTCCAGCTGGGGAAGGGCGCCTACGCCACAGCCAAGGCCATGGTCGACCTTGGCCCGCTGCAGGCGCTCCAGGCCCAGCTCACAGCCAAGGCGCCGACGCCCGCGGAGATCCCGAAGGCAAAGGCGCTCAGGCAGGCGATCAGCAACTTGGACCAGAAGAAGGCGGCGCTGGCGAAGGCGACGAGCCAACTCGCGGAGGCGGAGCGCTGTCTCGGCGTCGCCACGGAGAGGCACAACAAGGCGCTGGAGGAGGCAGCTGACGCGGAGGAGGAGCACGAGGCAGTCCTGCGGGCGTACTCCAGCGAGGCCATCCCCTCACAGGACGAGGCTTCGGCTACGGAGTGGAAGGCGCCCGAGGTGGATCCCACGCTCTTCGACAACCTGGACGACTTCGAGCCTGAGGATAAGAAGAAGCTACTCAAGTTCAAGTCGGATCTGTCGTCCCTCGCGAAGCTGCTGGAGAGCGCCCAGAAGCAGTACACGGAGTTCACGGAGCTTAAGAAGCAGGCGGACGCCATCCACGCTTCCCACAAGGCGAAGAAGCGGAAGGCGAACACAGGCGAAGAGGCACCAGCAGCTGCACCTCCACCAGCAACAGACGACGACTCCAAGGCAACCGCTGGCTCTGAGGCGGACAAGCAGCCGTCAGAGGAGGAGGTGCAGCAGCGCAAGGACAGACTGGAGAGGCTCCGTAACGACGCGAAGGTCAGGACGAATCCGAAGCAGGAGCCTGCTCAAGCTGAAGGCGCTGCTGCTGCTGGTGGCCATCGCCTTTAGCAAGGTGTTCTTCTCGAACATCACGCAATGGGGCCCCAAGGCCCACAAGTTCATCAACGAGCAGGGCAACGACATGGACATAATCATGATGTGCGAGACGCACTTGGCGCAGGATCAGATGAAGCAGGTGAAGGTGGACGTGGCGAAGGACGGCTGGAAGTCGGCGGGCACAGCGGCGGTGCCCACGAAGCGCTCGGCGAACGGGACCTCGGGTGGTGAGCTCATCCTGGTCAAGTCTCACATCGCCTGCTCCACCTACGACACCATCAGAGAGAGGCTGCAGAATGACGGGAAGAAGGACCCCTTCTACGGCTTCACGGCGGTGAATCTCCACACCAAGGCGGGCAACGTGGTCTTGGTCACAGCATATTGGTTACCAGGAGCTGGTCTGCACGGACCCAACCGAGAGAGGGTCAGAGCGCTGGCAGGATTCGTGAAGGCGCTGGCGGACCCGTGGGTGGTCTTGGCGGACTGGAACGTCACCTTCGCGGACATTGCCAAGACGGGCTACGTGCAGCAGATCGGCGGAGCGCTGGTCAAGCCAGACGTGGAGGTCACCTGCGACAAGGGGAAGGGCAGCCTGATCGACTACGGCATCGCAAGGAGTGACTTCGCGCACAAGGTCAAGCTGGAGGCAGTCCGCACGGTGCCTTGGCGAACACACTGTGGACTGACGCTCACGCTGGAAGGCTCGGCGACGGCCTGGTGGCACCGCAAGATGCAGATACCGAAGGAGCTGGCGACACCGCCGCGACCGAGGAAGTTGGCGGATCCGAACAGCAAAAGGACCCGCAAACGACAGGAAGAACGGCAACGAGCAGAGGAGCGACTGGAGCCACACCTTCGGGAAGCCTTCCAGGAGCAGGCCATGATCGAAGAAGCGGAGTCAGAGAAGAAGGTTAAGGACTTCTACATCACAGATGGGACTTGGACGGCGGCGGTGGCGATGGCGAGCTTATCAGGTTCGAGCTCGACACCCTCGGCGTCCCAGATAATTCTTTTCGGGGGCAGCCAGGGCCGCGCCCCACCTCCAGCCTCCAGCGCGTGGCCGCTCCTTGCGAGCGTTGAGCCGCCTGAGGCTGTCGGCCCTCCAAGCATGGAGGATAATGGGGTGCTGGCGTTCCCTGCTGCTTGGCCCGCCGCATCTCAGAGGACCTCATGCTGGCACCTGTCTAAGGAGCTCCAGTCATGGGACGACAAGCTCATCATCCGAGACGTCAGGCACCGCGAGGCAGAGGCAGCAGCGACGAGGATGTACGGCGACTGGGTCACCTGTCTGGAGGAGGCGGCGATCCTCACGGATGAGATCGACGAGGAGGAGGCCGAGCACTACAGAGGACGGGCTTCGGGCTTCGAGGTCAAGTGGGTCAAGGCGCGTTCGACACCAGGTCGCACCCACATGAAGTTCGGTCCAGCGGAGCAGTGGGGCATCCTCAACGCCATCCTCATCAGGTACCAGGCGCTGTACACCAACGGCACCGACGGCAGGCAGCAGGCAAAGTGCTTGGTGGAGGCAAAGGCGCAGGGCAAGGTCCTCCAGCAGATGGATCAGAGCCAGGTCTTTGGCAGGAAGCACGGCACTGCACAGCAGCAGATGTTCTACGATATACTGGACGACCTGGCGGACTTGGATGAGGGGCAGCTCGGCAACTTAGTCATGCAGGCAGAGGGCCACCTCGCCACTGCGCAGGCGCGTGGCTTCACGGCGCAGCAGAAGAACTTCACGGCGTGGGCAAAGAAGGCATGGGCAGGCAAGGTCGGCCTCCTCCATCGGCACGTGAAGGAGCAGCAGGCGCCGAGGTTCGAGCTGTGCACGGAGGAGATGGAGGGCATCGCGGACCCAGACGCCCTCATTGGCATCAGGAAGCACGAGTGGGAGCGCATATGGACGGACCCAGTGGACACGAAGGAGGACATCGCGTACCAGCTGGGCAGGCTGCGCGATCAGTCCTGGGAGCACGTGCTGGAGCCCCTCACGCTGGAGCAGCTCGACGGGGCCATCGGCGCGTCGTCGTCGGCCAAAGCAAAAGGAGTTGATCATCTTGGCCCGCGCGATCTGGCTCGGGCTCCCAGAAATGCAAGAATATGGTTACTTCACATCTTACAGTATTGCGAGCAGGAGGTCACATGGCCGAGGCAATGGGTAGCCACCAAGTGCGCTCTGGCGGCCAAGCCCAAAGGAGGAGATCGGGTACTCGGTATGCTGGCCCTCCCCATCAAGCTCTGGTCTAGGGCTCGGGGAGGGTGCTGCACAGAATGGAGTGACGCGCTATCGGCCCATTGGGACACAGCCCTCAAAGGCAGCTCAGCCCTCCGTGCGGGGCTCCTCAGGGCGTGCTTGGACGAAATGGGGGCAGAGCTCGGAGCATCGGCGATGACGCTTCTGTTGGACATTGAGAAGTTCTACGACACAGTCTCGCTCGTCATCCTGTCACAGATCGCCCTCAGAGTGGGATTCCCAGCAGTGGTGGTGGCGTTAGAGATCACAGCGTTCGTGGGCCCGAGGTACCTGCAGGAGCGCAACATTCTCAGCGAAGCGATCTGGTCCACGAGGTCTCTGGTAGCAGGCTCTGCCAGAGGCGTGGGGTTGGCGAAGCTGTTCTTGCACCCGATATTAGACAGGGCGCATCGGAGGTCGCCGCAAGCTTCGCTGTGGACATTCGTGGACGACACGGTGGCGAGACAAGAAGGTAGCAGGCAAACAGTCGGCGATGGCATCATCCAGGTCACGGAGATCATCACGGACGGCCTCAAGGAGCAGAGGATGAAGATCTCCAGCAAGTCGGTCCTGATAGGCACCCACCCGAAGGACGTGAAGCGGACGGCTAAGTCCATGAGGAAGAGGCAGATCCCCGTCTACGCAGTCACGGAGGCACTGGACCTAGGCCTGGATTCGTCGGCTGGGAGGAAAAGGGTTACGACGAAAGCGAAGCAGCGTGCCAAGAGAGCGACGCACAGGTTCGCCAAGATCGTGAGGCTGCGACGCACCGCGGCCTTGGCCAAAGAGAGTAAAGGATTATGGACGGCAGGAGCAGTACCACAGGCAGTGTACGGCCACCAAGCTTTCGGGTTCGCAGTCCATGAGCTCCAACGCCTACGACGACAAGCTGGACAGGTGGCAGGAGGTAAGGCGCGTGGCCGATGCTTGACGACGACACTGGCGGTCGAGTTGTGGAAGGGCGATCCAGGGGTGGCAATACGAGTTGCCGTGGTCAAGGAGTGGATCAACATGTGGCAGCGCTACCCAGAGAACCACGCCAGGATCGTCAAGGCATGGCCGCGGATATTCGACCGTCTGTCAAAGCTTGGGGCAAAACGCTGGAGAGGAGTTCGCGGACCAGTCGGAGCGGTGCAGGCGACCATCATGGACGTGGGCTGGTATGCACCAACGGCGACGGTGTGGATGCGACCAGTCGGAGCAGATGAGGATCCAGCAGAACAGTGGGACATCCCGTCCGCCACGGACGGCACGTTCGACAACACGGGGTGCTTCCAGCAGCTGATAGACGACTTCGAGGACGACATCGTAGCTCAATACTGGAAGGCTGCAGCAGCACACCCACATGGTGAAGGTCTGGAGGATGGAGCGGATGTCTGGCAGATCCGCGCAGAGCAGCGAAGGTTCGAGAAGCAGGGGCAGCTGGACATGGTCGGGGCCAACATCGCCGTGGTCGCGGGAGGACAGTGGCCGAAGCAGCGATCCGTCGACCAAGGATACCTCCTGGACTGCAAGAAGTGCGATAGGTGCAAGGAGGAGGACGAGACCTTGATGCATCGGATCTGGCTATGTCCCAAGAACGTGGACCACGAGGACTTCACCAAGTCGGCGGACCTCCTGCCGGCTGCGATGGCGCAAGCTGAAGCAGAGCCAGCGCTGTGGCTGCGAGGACTGCCGCCAGCCTCTCTCACGCACCCTAGGTTTAATGATGAACTGTTAGAGGGGAGGGAGGTTCGGTTTGGTGAGCTGGGGGACTGGGAGGAGTGTCGGTACGAAGGAGAGATCCACATTTTCGGCGACGGCTCAGGAGGGAAGCACTCCTCGGACCCTCGCCGACGCCGCTGTGGATCAGCGATTGTAGCATTGCAGGTGCGCGACGGGGAGTGGAGTGTGGGTCGTGCTGTTGCAGTCCCACTCCTCGGTCGCAGGCAAACGGTCCCCCGCTCTGAGATTTTAGCGTTCGCTTTGGCGCTCGAAGAGTGCCACGCTGATTTTATTTTCATTACTGATCACAGGACGATCGCGAAGACCTGGAAATACCGCATGGAGCACCCTAAAGCCACGGGTCCCAATGAGGACCTTTGGGCCCGAGCCAGAGTGGCCTGGCAGACCCACCCAGACAGAGTTGTAAAGGTAGAGTGGACGGCGTCCCATCTGGACGAGACGCCTGAGCTGCTTGAATCGCCGCGGCAGCTGTTCTTGGCAGCAGGGAATTTAGCAGCTGACGTCTGGGCGGGAGTCGGGGCGGAGCTGGCTTGGGAGTTCGGGCTGGTGGGGAGGGTTCCTGAGACTGACAAGATAGACGCGATCGCACACCTCGTGCGGAAGAGAGCGCGCAGAGCTTTGCTACTGGCCGCCGCGTCGGAGACGTCAGAGCGTGCTGGTAGAGCCCCAGTAAGTAAGAGACTTTTAAAGCAGGAGAGATTGATCCGAGATTCTCCCCACCAGCTAGAGCGTGTTGGAAGCAAATGGAGGTGCTCACAGTGCGACGTGATCGCGACTGGAGCCAGGTTTTTGCGTTTTTCGGTTTCTCTGTGTCCTGGGCCCCCTGGCAAAACCAGGTCGGTGGTCCCTGAGTTCCTGCCGATTAAAGGAGTGGACCTTGAGATCCACGAATCCCACACGATCACTAGGGTCGATCGCTGGTTCTTGCAGATCTGTTCGGTCTGCGGCATGTTTGCGACTGTGGACTCGAGGTCCTTGCGTCTGAAGTGTCGAGGTCTCACACCGAACGGTGCCGAGAATATTCGTCGAATTGAATTAGGTCTTTTCCCTCGGCGCGAGGGCCCCCCCAGAGCCATCAAGATGGCCATTGCTCGCAGAGATGAGGGTCGTGTCGTGTCGGCCCTCGAGGCCAGGGGTTCGCAGGAGAACAGCGAGCGTGGGGGGGGCCCCACCGAGCCTCCCGCGGCGACCCGCGCCCGCAACGACGGGCACGAGCGGGAGCAGCCGAGCAGTGCAGCCAACGAGTCGCGCTTCCAGGCAAACGTTCAGAGATTGCTGGCTGCTGCGAGAGGCACGGCTGCGCATGTGCGGGCGCCGCGGGAGGATTCAGAGTCTTCCGATTGACGGCAGATGCCCGTAAGCCAGGACGGAGACTGAGGGACAGAGGTCCGAGAGCAAAGAGGTCCAAAGAGGTCCTCTTCCTCCTCCTCCTCCTCCTCCTCCTCCCCTCCTCCCCTCCTCCTCGCCCCGTCGTGCTCTCCCGGAGGCCTCCGCGTGCCGCCGGGGCTCGGCGTCGCTTCACCAAGGCCCGTCCCCGTCCAGCATCCCCGTCCAGCATCCCCAGCATCCCCAGCATCCCCAGCAGCCCTCCTCCTCCTCCTCCTCCTCCTCCTCCTCCTCCTCCTCCTCCTCCTCCTCCTCCTCCTCCTCCTCCTCCTCCCTCCTCCTCCTCCTCCTCCTCCTCCTCCTCCTCCTCCTCTCTGCACCCCAGCTGGGGGCGCGCACACCTCGAGACCCGAAGGGAGCGGCCCGTAGCCCCATCTAAGGGGGTCACTGGGCCATTGGGGCCCAGGCCGCGCTCATGGGGATAGGGGTCGGTGAAACGATGCCCCGGGGCGCCGGGCCGCCACGGGGGGCACCGGGGCGTTTTTGTTGCTGCCTTCGGCTAGACGTAGGAGTGGCCTTTCGCTGGAGTGACCTGTGGGTCTGGGCCCAGTGCGTTTCTGTGTTGTCTTCGGCTGGACGTAGGAGTGATCTTTCGCCGGAGTGACCTTCGGTGTGGGCCCAGTGGCAATGGGCTTCCCGATCGTTGAGCGCGAAGCGGTGGCAGCGGCTTGTGCGCCCAGGTTTGGCCACCCCGCGCCCCCCGTTAGGCCGCGCACCAAAGGCCACTAGGGTCAGTCTTGCGTGCAGCCGATGTCTACTCGCCCAGGCGAGCGCAGTTCTAGCATCCGGCTTGCCAGCTTTACGAGCCCCTGGTGGGCGCGCCAGTTTGGCATGCGTGGCGTCGCCCCGTGAGCACAGTGCTGCCACTCGGGCGACGCAAAAAAAGCGGGGTCGTCTGCGCCGACACTGGCGCGCAAGCTGCCCGCGTAAGGTCGCGCGTAAGCGCCTTCTTTTCTACTGCAGCGCGCCGCGCCGGCGGCCCGCGTAGAAGCCACCGCGTAGGGTCGCGACGCCATCTCGCGCAAGACCCGTTCCTGATCGTCGCTCGCCCGGACTCCGCGCCTCCGGGGCCGCGCCTGCGCAGCGCGGCGGCGGTCTCCGAGAGACTGCCCGCGTGGCGCGAAGCACGGGCGTGCCAAGAGTGCACGCCTCCGCGCCTTCCCCGCGGCGTGCTCCGTCGCGGGCCGTGCGGGCCCGCTGTAGCCTGCGGTGGCCGTCGCCGAAGAAGAGGAAGAAGAACCACCACACGCAGCCTCAAGTCAGGCCTGTCCCCCTACAGGGGGATTTTCGACGAAAAATAAGAAATACCCCCCAAATAGCAAACATTAATCAAAAACTAGTCTGGGGATTATTTGCCAACCATCCTGTGGTGTTGGGTCCTCGTTTTGAAGAAACGGTGCCCCGCGTCTCCTCCCGCTGCCCCCTCCTCCCCCCCCTCCTCCCTCCTCCCTGCGTTTCACCCACCCAGTACAGCGTTTCGTGGCCCCATAGGGAGCTCCACCGAAGGCCCCAGTGGCAGGGTTCGCATGGCGGCCCCGCGTTTTGGCGCTCCCCTCACACGGTTCGTAGCCCCATAGGGAGCTCCACCGAAAGGCCCCGGTGGCAGGGTTCGCATGGCGGCCCCGTATCATTTTGGCGCACCCCTCACACGGTTCGTGGCCCCATAGGGGGTTCCACCGAACGCCCCAGTGGCAGGGTTCGCATGGCGGCCCCGCGCCATTTTGGCGCACCCCTCACGGTTCGTGGCCCCATAGGGAGCTCCACCGAAGGCCCCAGGGCAGGGTTTCCATGGCGGCCCCGCAGGGTTCGCATGGCGGCCCCGCGCCAGTTTGGTGCACCCCTCACACGGTTCGTGGCCCCATAGGGAGCTCCACCGAAAGGCCCCAGTGGCAAGGTTCGCATGGCGGTCCCGCGCCATTGTGGCGCACCCCTCGCACGGTTCTTGGCCCCATAGGGGGCTCCACCGAAGGCCCCAGAGGCAGGGTTCGCATGGCGGCCCCGCGCCAGTTTGGCGCACCTCTCACGCGGTTCGTGGCCCCATAGGGAGCTCCACCGAAGGCCCTCGTGGCAGGGTTCGCATGGCGGCCCCGCGCCAGTTTGGCGCACCCCTCGCACACGGTTCGTGGCCCCATAAGGAGCTCCACCGAACGCCCCAGTGGCAGGGTTCGCACGGCGGCCCCGCGCCAGTTTGGTGCACCCCTCACACGGTTCGTGGCCCCATAGGGAGCTCCACCGAAGGCCCCAGTGGCAGGGTTCGCATGGCGGCCCCGCGCCATTTTGGCGCACCCCTCGCACGGTTCGTGGCCCCATAGGGGGCTCCACCGAAGGCCCCAGAGGCAGGGTTCGCATGGCGGCCCCGCGCCAGTTTGGTGCACCCCTCACACGGTTCGTGGCCCCATAGGGAGTTCCACCGAAAGCCCCAGTGGCAGGGTTCGCATGGCGGCCCCGCGCCATTTTGGGGCACCCCTCACACGGTTCGTGGCCCCATGGGGAGTTCCACCGAACGCCCCAGTGGCAGGGTTCGCATGGCGGCCCCGCGCCAGTTTGGTGCACCCCTCACACGGTTCGTGGCCCCATAGGGAGCTCCACCGAACGCCCCAGTGGCAGGGTTCGCATGGCGGCCCCGCACCATTTTGGCGCACCCTTCACGCGGTTCGTGGCCCCATGGGGAGCTCCACCGAAGGCCCCAGTGGCAGGGTTCGCATGGCGGCCCTGCGCCAGTTTGGTGCACCCCTCACGCGGTTCGTGGCCCCATGAGGAATTCCCCTTGCTTCGTCCCACCTGCCCTGTGGTTTTCACACTTGCGTATGGTTGGGTCCTTCGCCTGGATCATTTTTTAAATATTTTCTGGCCTTTTGGAAGTATATTTGGGGTATCTTTAATTTTTCATCGAAAATCCCCCTGTAGGGGGACACGCCCGACATAAGCGCAGACTCGTGGCGCTCCGCGCGGATCTCCTTCATCCGCGCGGGGCCCCCCGGCGGCGGCCTCCGCCGCCGGCCCCTGGCGCGCTTCGCGCGCCAGGGAGGGGCGGGGCCAGCGCAGGGCCAAGGAGTCTGCGCGGAGCGCCAGCAGCTCACGGTGGAGGCGTTGGTTCAGTCCCAGGAGGCCCGCAGACCCTGGAGGGTTCTTTGTCCAATGGGGGCGGCCGTGACATCCATGGCCGACCCTCGATCGGATGTCCACCGGTTTCCAGACCCTGGACTCCTTGGCCAAGGCGCCTCCTTGTCCAGTGCCCCCACCGTGTGCTTATGGCGTGTTTCCTTCCCCTCTGTCGCGGTCGGAGGGGGCTGATGTGTACACCGAGCCGCTGGCCTGGCCAGGGAGCCAACAACCCAGACCCCCGACGTCATGATTTTTTCATTACGTCGACCCCCAGAGGTCCCGACCCTTTCCCCATGACCGGCTTTGCATCCTGAGTCGTTTTTTGACGCTCCCGAGGCCCGGTAGGGGCCCCCAGAGGCCGAGAATAGCGAAAAACTTCCCGTCGTGATTTTTTCACGACGCGAGGGGGTCTGGGTTTCTCGAGCGACAGCCGAAATCGGCGTAAACCTCGTTTCTCGGAGGCCCGCGCGGATCTCTTGGATCGGCGTCGGGGCCCCCTTCCCCGGCGCGCGGAGCGCGCCGGGAGCGGCGGCGGAGGCGCCGCCAGGGGGGCCCGACGCCGGTCCAAGGATTCCGCGCGGACCCCCAGAGAAGTCGTGCGGGTGCCGTTTCTCGTTCCTCTGTCTCGGCGGCGAGCGGTGGGGGGGAGCGAGAGGCGGTGGGCCTTCTCAGAGGCCCTGCGGCCTTCTCTGAGAGGTTGTCTTTCTGGCCTTGGGGGGAGGCTTAGGAGACTTCTCGGAAGACCGGGGGGCTTCCGAGCCCTCTGAGAAGGCCCTCGCCTTCCCACTTCCCCCCGTGCTCGCCGCCGATCTGTTTTCGCTGGGCAGAGGCGACCCCGTGCCACGACGGTGGCACGTCGCGGGCGCGGCGCCCACGGATGAACGCAGAGAGGCGCCGCGGACGGGCAGCCTGGCCGCACCCCGCCTGCGAAGCACAGACCGTCGGACTCGCAGGCCAGGGGGGGTCGTGGCAAGCTGGGGCGTGGAGAAGTGCTCGCTCTCCCTTCGGCGCCCTCCTGAAGATCCTGCTGCGTCTCCTCCTCTCGATCGGCGGCGAGCGAGGGGGAGAAGTGAGAAGGAGAAGGCCCTCTCAGAAGGTTCGGAAGACCCCCGGCCTTCTGAGAAGCTGTTTTAAGCCTCCCCGAGGACAGACAACAACTTCTCGGCAGTCGCGAGGGCTTCTGAGAAGTCCCGCCGCCTTCTGAGAAGGCCTTCTCCTTCTCATTTCACCCCCTCGCTCGCCGCCAACCCGAGTCGCAAACAAATGCATCAACATACGACGTTCGGAGGTCCGTGCGGATTTCTTGGATCGGCGCTGGATCCCTCCTTGGCGGCGCCTCGGGCGCCGCCCCTGGGCGCGCTCCACGCGCCGCCGGGGAGGGGCTCCGACTCCGATCCGAGAGATCCGCGCGGACCACCGAAGATTCATGCTCATGCGGGCTGTTTGCTCCCCTGCCCTCCTCCCCCTCCTCCTTGGGAGCCGCTCGGGGGCGGAGGTGGCCCAGCACTAGCGCTGGCCAGGAGAGAGCGGGGGAGGAGAAGGGGCCCCATTCGTCGTCGCGGCGGGGCGCTCAGAGTCGACCCCATGGAGGGGAGGGTCCAGGGGAGGGGGAGGAGGAGGGGGAGGAGGAGGAGGAGGAGGAGGAGGAGGAGGAGGAGGAGCAGGAGGTCCGTTGCCATTTTGGCTCAAGGTTCGGGACAGGCCCGAGGTTGAGTGAGGCAGCTCTCCGTTCAGAGCGTTCCAGCTGTCAGAGGCTGGCGGACACCTTTCTTCTCACATCCCCTTCTCTCATGGCCCATGCCCCTGCCCTGGAGGGATTCACTCTCGTGGAGACCAAAGGCAAGGCCGACAGCAAGGGCTCCGCCGACCCGTACCCCACTGGGGCTGGCCGCGGCAAAGGTGGGGGCGCCTCCGCCCGCGCGCAGGCCACCTCCGCCGCCGCCGCGGCCGCCTCCGCCGCGGAGCTCTCGTCCACGCAGACCGCATGGCTCTCCAGCGACGACGGCTACTTCACCGAGAGCCAGCTCGTCTCCGCCACCCCGCCGGCTGGCGCTATGGAAGACTCTGACGACCGTTCTCCTCCTGCCGCTCCTCCTGGGAGCATCGACGAGCTTCGGGCCTACGTCGAGGACACCAAGTCCAGCGTCCTCACTGGCATGGCCGCCATGCGTCAAGCCATGGCCGCGCTTGAGAAGTCCATCTCCGTCCACGTTCAGGGACTCAGCTGCCAGGTCGAACAGCGGCTCGCCAAGCAGGAGGCCTCCACCAAGACGCTCCAGACTCGAATGGACATCATGGCGGGTGAGATCGCGGAGCTCAAGAAGGCTCTGCTCCTCGTCCAAAGCTCCGATCCCGTCCCCTCCCCTGAGGCCGCCTCCAGCAACTTCGAGCGGAAGACCGACCCCTCCATCCTCGTCCTCCGCTCCAACTCCTTCGTCACCATGGCCTCGGTCCGCACCGCCATCACCCCCTGGCTTGCAGACGCCAATTTTGAGGACTCGTTCTGGCGCCTGGAGGGACAACCCGCTGGCAAAAGATTCATCATACGTGTTCGTGGTGCCCCTGGCTGGTCGTCCAGAATGGTTTCCCAAGCCCTGTCAGCGATGCGTGTGGGAAATGGCGAATTCCGCCGCCTTCAAGCACAAACTTCCACGGGGGAATCGTGCCCCCTCTACGTCTCGGCCGACAAGAACGTGTGCCAGGTGCGGCGGGAGCTGGCCACCAAGCTGGCCAGGCGCGCGATGTCCGAGACCTACCCCAATGTCCAGCTGCACGCCGACAAGGCGACTGGCATCATCAGCTCCAACTGGAAGCCGCTCATCAGGGTCACGCCCAGGCTCTCCGAACCGACGCTGGTCGAGTGGGAGACCTCCAACCTCACCGCCGCGAACATGTCCCGCGAGAACTTGGAGGCCCGCATCACCGCCGCCCTGGCTTCTCCCTCCTCTGGCGCTGCTTCCTCCTCAGCTGGGGCGCAGTGGTGCCTTTAACGACTGGTTCCGACTTACCAATCGCGCCTCTGTCTCTGAGTTTGGATTCGGGACCTGGAATGGGAGAGCTCTCTTTCACCATGATATGAAATTGAGATCGCGGAAAACCTCTTACCTCGGCGCAATGCTCAAGGGCTTTCGAGTGATTGCGCTCCAGGAGACGCACGGCAGCGAGTTCGACGTAGCCGACTTCTTACACTTCTCAGCCTCGGGGTATGAGGCACACCACTCTTTCTTCTCCGAGCTGAACAAAGGCGGCGTGGTCACCCTGCTGCCGAAGATCTCTTCTCTCCTTGGGGATGGTAAATACGTCGACTCCACCGTGCTGGTACAGGGGCGTGCCCTGCACACGAAGATCTGCCTCGGCGCGGTCAACGGCTCCGTCAACGGCTCCCTCCACTTCATCTCGCACTTCAACATCCACAACTTCGGGCTTTCCTCCGCCCAGACCAGCCACATCCTGAGCGTCATCCGCCACGAGCTCGAGATCGCGAGCCGCGACACGGAGCACTACCTGGTCGTGGTCACGGGCGACTTCAACATTCCGCGTGACGCCCCTCTGCCTGCGCATCCCCTGCCTGGGGGGCTGGCTGAGGACTCTGCCGCACCCGAGTTCCGCCGGCTGCTCCGCTCACCTTGGCAGCAGATTTTCAACGCGATGGTCGAGCTCGACCCGCAAGACAATGCGCACTACAACGGCTCTCGCCAACACACATCCGCCATCGACCGCATCTTCATTTCCTGGCCAGGCTGGATCCTCACTCTACTACACCTCACCTCCGACGTTCGGGACCTCCCTGAATCGCTCGAACAACGGGGCCTCTCAGATCACGCTCCCATCCTGGCCTCGCTGCGTGCTCGACCTCCCCCTTCCCTGGACGACAGGCCGATTCCCAGATACCTGTTCGAGCACCCGCAATTCCAGAAGTATGTGGATGCCACCTGGCCCGCCATTGACATCTCGGAGCTCTCCCCCCCTCTGGCCCTGGACATGTACAAAACCGTCCTAAAGGAGGGAGCCAGGTACGCCAGGGACGCGCTCTTCCAGGACGAACCCTCGAACCCCACTTCGAAGTTGTTGATCATGCGCTCCTCTTCCAGAGCTGTATGGCGCCAAGATCGCCGACTAGCTGAACGTCTCCTTCGCTACCCGTTTGCCCGAGAAATCCTGGAGGTCTCTGAGGAGGGACGTGTGCGTTTCGTGGACCCTGCCCGCTTTTCTACTCTGCTGGACGAGCTACAGTTTGCGGAGGCCGAGTCCGCCCAGTCCTCTATCCGTCGCGAGCTGGCTGCTGCAGACGCCCAGCAGGCTCCCGCTCACGCACGTGCGAAGCTCAAGAAGCGGCTTCGGAGGCTCATACAGCGAGCCAAGATATGGGCGCCATTCGGACGGCGCACGGAGCTTACTGGAATTCGATCACAAAATGGCCCGATTGTCTCGTCTTCCGAAGAAATGCACCACGAGATTGCCACACATTGGGGCCCCGTCTTCCAACACAAAAATATCGACGAGGCTGCCGCCAACATGTACTTGAATAGATTCTGCCCCAAGATCGATTTCGCTAACATCGCCCCGCCCACGAAGCCCCAGATGGAGTCTTACATCCAGAAGCTGTCCCACTCAGCCCCTGGCCCCGACGGTCTCCCATATGCCGCGTACCAACGTTCCTCTTTCTCATCATCGATCCTACTGTCAGTCATGTGGTGGATTCTGGGTGGAAATGCTATGATGGTAGGTTTCAACGACATGATAGGCGTCTTCATCCCCAAAGGCTCCGAGACCGAGGACACCCTCAGAGGCTGCGTGCGGGCCCCCAACAACTTGCGCCCCCTTGGCCTCGAAAACACGGACGTCAAAATCATCACAGGGACGATCGTACGTCGGCTATCGCGTGCTCTCCCAGAGGTGGTGTGCAAAATTCAGAGGGGGTTCGTGCCGTCCAGGAACTTCGGGAACAACATTGTGGAGCTCGATGGGGCCTCGAGGGAATACTCCCAGCAGGACGACGTCTCCGTAGCCATGCCTTTGCTCGTCAGTTTCGATTTTCAGCAGGCCTTCCCAAGTGTGGCCCATCAATGGCTCTTCTTGGTTCTCCGTCGCGCAGGATTGCCCGAGGCGCTATGTTGGTTCTTCGCCGAACTGTACCGCTGCGTCCAGTGCTGGTCGGCTAATGCGTGTTCGTCGTCTATCAACAACTCCGTCTACGGGAGCGCTGCGCTGCTCTACTACATCCAGAGCGGCATAGTGCAAGGTTGCCCTGGCTCGGGCTTCTTGTTCGCAGTGGCCGCGGACCCGTTCATGCTCGACTTCGACTGGAGTATCAACCGTCGTGCTCTCGGATTGGTTCGTGCTTGCGCTGACGACGTCGGTGCCGCCATCAGGACCATCAGGGCGCTCAAGATCTTCTTCCGCATCTTTCGGGCTGCCGCTCGTGTTGCTGCCCTGGTGCTCAAGCCGTCAAAGTGCAAGATTGTTCCATTATGCAGCTCGTTCTCGGAGGAGACTCACGACCGATGCGCCCAATGGATCGCCGACCATATCCCGACATGGTCCTCGTTCAAGATTGTTCCAGAACTTCTATACCTTGGACTTTATCTCGGACCCGCAGTGCATCTTCAGAGCTGGCACGCACCAATCCAGAAATGGAGAGAACGTGGCCTGATCCTCGCACAGCAGCAGGGGCCACACCGTGTGACGGCTCAGCTCTACTCGTCAAGGGTCACCAGTGTTCTGACATACGTCGCCCAGTTCATGCCGCTCCCAGCTGAGATTCTCTCAAGTGAGGCCGCGCTTCTTGCCCGCCTGTGGCGTTCGCCACACTGTGTGATCTCCCGCGCAGGCTTTTTCAACCTCTGGAGGTGGGGAGGGCCGAAGTTCCCGAGCGCTCTCATTCTGTCATCGGCCACTCTCCTTAGATCCAGTGCCACCACCCTCCAGAGCTGGCCATCCGTCCTTGCCTCTCTCCGTGAAACCGCGGACCAATGCCTGCCCCTCCCCATCCGTGCTGCTGGATCCCTGTCTCCCTCATTCTGGTGCCAGCCATCGTTCGCGGAATTCCTGTCCTCCGCCGCAGCTTGCTATCCTGCCAACATCGGGCAAGATCTGGTCACCTCCTCCTCCCCCGCTCGCGAGCTCCTCGCTGCTGCTGCCACCTCTGCTGTTACCTCCCTCCCTCCTCCTCCCCCGAATCGCCGTGCTAAGATCCAGGGAAAGCTCGCCCTGACGCTTCTAGAAGTTCGATTTCCCGACCCATTGGTCGGTATTTTCTGCAAGCGATTAAACGCCTGGCTCCCGGTTTCCCTGGAGACCCTCGCCGATTGGCCCTGGTCCGAAACCCAGCACTGTCTCTTGAAGCTTCCTCCGGTCCAGTCGAATGCGATTTTGAAACTCCTAGTCAACGGATGGACGACGGAGGCCCGCTTTCAGAAGCCTGCCCTATGTGTGCTAGGCTGCGTGCCGTGCGGAATTTCATCCAGCGCTGACAGCTTGCCACACTACTGGTCGTGCCCTCGGTTCCTGGCCATTTTAGCGATGGTCCTCCAGAAGAGAGTGCTCCCAGGATGCCCCATCGAGCGACTTGGTCTCTCCTCCCCCTCGGCCGAGAGCCTCCTGCTGCCTGCCGCTGCCACCCTCCTCTTCAACACCATCAACGCTCACAGGGCCGAGCTTGACCATCTTCCTGAATCCCGCGCCCGCGCTCTGGCCTCCTCTGTGAGGTACCAGCTGTGGCGGTAGGCGCCCCGCAGGTGTGATGGAGCAGACCCATTCATCCCCCAGGTACGTCCGAGGAGGAGGAGCAGGAGGAGGAGAAGGAGGAGGAGGAGGAGGAGGAGGAGGAGGAGGAGGACCCCCTCTCTTGACGGATGCTTGTTCAGGGCCCATGCAGCGCAGATCCTCCCGGCCGCTTCAGAGCTCCGTGCACTTCCCTCACTTGATACCTCCTCCCCGTCGCGTCCACAGAGTGTGGGTATGGCGGGCTGGGCGTTTCGCTTGAGACTTCTTGACCATCTGTGGTCCTGGAGCTTGAAATTTCAGACGCTTCGCTTAACCCCACCAGGCCATCCAGAAACGATGCCCAGAGCAATTGCCTCGATCAGGGACGTGGGCAGCACACAGAGGAATGGTCCCCCAGTGGAGGCCTCTTGGAGCGTCTTGGGTGCCTCGGAGAACTTCTTGAGGCCTCTTGGGGGTCTGTTGGCAGCCTCTTGGAGGCCTCTTGGGCGCCTGTTGGGGCCTCCTGGGCGCCTCTTGGGGCCCTTGTGAAGCGCTCTTGGGAGCCTTGGGAGCGCTCTTGGGGTCGTCTCGGAGGATATCGATCAAACAAGAAGCGAGCATGAGGCGCTGCACTTCGCGTGGCTGGAGCTCTACGCGCTGTTCTCGTGTGCCACGCGCCCCGAGGACTTCCTGCTCATGCGGGCGCCGCGGATCGAGTGTTTCTTGGCAGGGCCGTCGGGGGGCTTGCGGAAGCAGTTGGAGCAGCTTGCGGCGCGCGCGAAGCGGTGCCAGAGGGAGGCGACGGCCTTCGGCAGGGAACTGGGCTTCACAGAGTTTCTCCGCGAGGCCTGACCAGGGGGGCGGCCCGCCCGAGCCTCGTCTTCTCTCGACGGTCTGACTGTTTGGCCCCGCGCCGCGGACGACCCGCGCGCGTCGCTGGGGCCCTCTCGGAGCGACTCGCGCGCGTCGCGGGAACTCCACGCTGCGCTCTGCCCAGCGCCTCGCTCGCCTGTCGTCGCTTGCCCGCAATCGGCCAGCGTACTGGCTCTCTTTCCTCCGCGCGGCGAACGACCCGCGCGCGTCGCTGGGACCCCTTCGGGGCGACAGGCGCGCGTCGCGGGGACTCCGCGCCGCGCGGCGCCCGCGGCCTTTGGCTTCTGGAGTGCGCGGGCGCAGAGAGAAAGAGAGAGAGAGAGAGAGAGAGAGAGAGAGAGAGAAAGAAAGAGAGAAAGAGAAAAAATGAAGGTTTTGGACGGTCTAGCTTTTCTCGCTACCCCTACCGAGCACATCGCGGACAGGGGGGGCCGCGCCGAGGACCCTATAGGGATCTCCGCCGAAGGCACCAGTGGCGGCGCCCGCGTGCCGCCGCCGACCCACTTTGGCGCGCCCCTCGCGCGGTTCGCGCCCCCGTAAGGAGCTCCGCCGAAGACGACATTCACGGATGCGGCTCTCGCAGCTGCGCGCGGTGGGGTCCTTCGCCAGGCTAATGATCAAATGTTGGGCCATCTCGCGTTTTCGAGCTTTCAGCGCTCCAAGAAATAATGACAACGTCATGACGCAATGGGAACATTATGTCGCCACTGATACATCATGACGTCTTGGGGTTTGGGTTCGTATGCCATTGGCCCGTCCTGGACGTTTGGGAGTGAGGCGATGAGGCAGCGGTGAGGCCGCGCAGCTACGCCTCCCCCTGCCGCGCGAACGCACTCAAACCTTCCTCCCCCGAGCCTCCAATCCCATCACTTTTCGCGCCCAGCCCGCGAGGGTCGGCGCATCTCGGCCAGCGCGCGCGATCGGGTCGTTGCGTGCGGCGCGCCAACATACGCGCGCCAAGCTAGATTCACAAAGTTTCGCGGGATAACTTTCGCGGGAGAGACTTTCGGCAACGACGTCGTCGCTCGCCGTCGTCGCTTTCGCCTTCGTCCTCTGGCCGCCGACGGGGTAGACAGCGGCGAGAATCGAGACGCGGGGGTGCAATGCCAACCAAACGAGTGAGTCGCGGCCGTCGCGGTCGCCCTTCTCGTCTTAGTTTCTTCGGCGTGGTCGCCAGAATCCGCGTTGTTCCCATCCTGGGCGTACCCGCGCGTCTTCGTCGTCCCCCGTCGCTGTCGCGGCGTTCGCGCGCCCGTCCTGTCGCCCCGCGGTTCCTGAAGGGGCCGGCGCGCGTTCGCCCCGACGATAGAGCCGCAGCCGCCGCGCTGGGAAAGGCCCCGCGGTGAGCTCAAGGGGGAAGGGGGGGCATCAGAGGAGACAAACATATTTGAAAAGCGCACAAAACCTCTTGCCTGTGAAAAGATGTCGAAACCATCTTCGAATTCCCGATTGGGTTTTTGAACGGCCGCGGGGATGCTCAGGAACCGCGCTGCCTTCTGAGAAACCGGGCCTGCGCCGCGACGCACCCCCCCAAGAGGTTCCGCGCACCCGCGAGAGAAAGGCAATGTACGCTTGGGATACCGGTCCCACGGTATCCTGAGAAGTTCGCGATGCCCACGGACACCAGCTTCGGAGTCGCCTAGAACCTAAGCTCGCGAGGCGCGCGCGTGGTTCTAGCGTGCATATATACATGTATATGTGTATATGCGTCCGCCAATGTTAACGTTCATTTTTTTAATGTGCATATTTAAAAAAAATGGAAGCAGCATGCATATCTGTATAGGTGTATGTAAATGTGTACGTATATTTTAATTTACATTACACATTTACATACATATATCTATATATGGTACAGCGCAGATTGAAACGAATCAAGTGTACATGCGTTGCAACACATACATTGCACCACGTAGAGTGCACAGCGCATATTACATCACATACATTGCACCACATATTACATCAAATAGGTTGCACAACATACGGTGCACGACATAAATTGCAAACTTTTGATTTTACCACATAGCATTCACAACATATATTGGATCGGTTACATTGCGCCGCATGAAGTTTACCATATAGAGCGCGCGATTAAAAGGAGATAGGTTCTACCCCCCCCCCCGGACTTCTCGATACCGCGGAAACCTAGGCAAAACACATACGATTCTGACCCAATGTCCATCTTACCTTTGAATTCGTACTATCCCAGCTAGGCCAGTATCGGTCCACCCTCGGTCCGAAATCGTTCGGACGCCCTTGCGCGCGTGCTGGGGTGGCACGAGCCGTGTCAAATAATACACTGCGGGGCATCCTCGCGCGTCTGCCGCGCGCGCATTTCGAGCTCCTTCCAAAACCTTTATCACCGACGCGAAGGCGCCGTCATCGCCGCCGGCGTGATCAGCATCGGCATCGTCACTGGCTGCCCCGTCGTCGCTGCCAGCATCGTCGCCAGCAACGCTACTATCCTCATCGCTACAGTTGCCGACCTTGCCACGATACCGCGCCCGCCCAAGTCGCCGACTCGCACTGGGATGTGCCGAACGGTCAGCGCCGCCGCGTTCGCGTCGGTCGCGACAAACTAGCTGGCCGCTGCGCGCGCGAGCACGTGTGGGCTAGCGCGGCCGCAGAGATGCACCAGCCAATACCAAACACTCATCGCAATCGTGTCCGCATAGGTTTTGCAAACCAAGTTGCTGGTGTGTGGGTGGGATGATTGCTCAAGCAGTTGACTTGACCACTTCAAGTTCGGCCAGTGAGTTGCACCACGTAGGTTGCACCACATATATTGCGTAACGAATTCTGCACGACTTAGATCGCACCACGTAAATTGCACAACATCGATTGCTAGAAACACACTGTTTGGGGTCCACGCTGGCTTACATAGGTCTATTTGTATATTCCAAGTATGGATGGAGTCGCCTTGTTTTGTAAGCCCATCTCTGATTGCCTTCGTATCTGGGTCGAGTGAGTGGCTTCGTTGGTTGGATGGCTGATTGGTTGGCGGGCCCTCGCAAGTCGGCCAACAAGCTCCCTGTCCCAATGGACGGTTGGCGACTTGGCTGGGTGGCTGGTCGGTGGACGGGTCGGTCCTCAGGTTTGCTGGCCGGTTGAAACATTGGCTCCGTCGTTGCCGCCCTGGCCGTGGCCTTCGCAGCCGCCGCCTTCCTCGCCGCCGTCGTGGCTGAGCCCAGGCGCGGCGCGTGGCGGGCGCCGGGCGCGCGCCAGCGCGCGCGCGCGGGAGCGCTCGGACATGCGCCGCGCGGCGGCCGCGGGGGCTCCCCGCCGCGGCGTGGCCCGGGGCGAGCCGGCAGCGCCCTCGGGCGCGCCCTGCCGCCGCCGCCGTCGTTCGCCCTCGGCGTCGACTTCGGCGTCGACTTCGGCGCCGCCGTCGGCGACGTGCGTCGTCGTCGTCGTCGTCGTCGTCGTCGTCGTGGTCGTCGTCAGTTTCGGCGTCGGCATCGGCGTCGGCGTCGTCAGTTTCGGCGTCGGCATCGGCGTCGGCGTCGGCGTCATTTCCGTCGCCTCTGCAGTCGTCGTTGTCTTCGTCCATGTCGTCGCCGTCGTCGTGGTCGTCGTCGTCGTTGTCGTGGTCGTCGGCGTCGGCGTCGGCGCCGTCGGCGTCGGCATCGTCGTCTCCGTTTCTGGCGCCGTCGGCGTCGGCATTGTCGTCTCCGTCGTTGTCGGCGGCGTCATCGTCATCGTCATCGTCGTCGTCGTCGTCGTCGTCGTCGTCGTCGTCGTCGTTGTCGTTGTCGTTGTCGTTGGCGTCGTTTTTGGTGTCTGCTTTAGTGTCGTCGTCGTCGTCGTCGTCGTCGTCGTCGCGCCTCCGAGGGGCCTCCCGTCGGGGTGGAGGGATGGGCTTCTGGCCCACCGCAACGCTCGGCCGTGCCGGGTCCCTCTAGAGGCCCTCTTGGGCCAGAGCGGGGCTCCCTCTCTTCGAGGCCGTCTTGGAGGATTCTTGGGCCATTTGGGGCCTTCTTGGATCGGTCTGGGGCAACAGTGGGGGCCTCTAGGGCCGTCAGGAGCTGAAGGGCCTTCGAAACAGCGAGGACGCCCAAATCTTTGAAACACCCAAGCCAAGAATATGTTTTTTGCGCATTCGGGCCATACCGGGGGTCCCCTTGGGCCGTCTTGGGGGCCTTTTGGTCTTTCCTGGGCCGCCTTCGGGCCTCGACTGCGCAGTGTGCGGGGATGCGCCCCTGAAGTTGCCCAACGACAGCACGACAAGCGTCTGCAACTTCTCCGGGAGGAGGGGAAGGAGGAGGAGGAGGACAAGGAGGAGCAGGAGGAGGAAGAGGAGGAGGAAGAGGAGGAGGAGGAGGAGGAGGAGGAGGAGGAGGACGAAGAGGAGGAGGGCTGAGGACGAGGACGAGGACGACGACGAGGAGGACGAGGACGAGGAGGGCAAGGGCGAGGAGGCCCCCCGGCCCCCTTGGGCATGGCCATGGACGAGGAGGCTGCCCCGTAGCCTGCGGCGCTGCAGCGGCCCCCTGGCCATCCGACTGCCCTTGTTGGACGAGGCCCGTCCTGAGTGCGCCTCACGGGCTCCCGAGCGGCGGGCCGTCTTCCTGCACGGCCCGTCGCGCGCGCCTCGCGCGCCCGCCTCCGAGGCGGCAGCTCGACCGCGCAGTGCGCGGGGACATCGCGAGCAAGTGTAGCATTCAGAGTAAGAGTAGGAGTCGTACTAAGTGTACGTCAGAGGGTGACAATGGTAGTAAGCTGCTTTGGGATAGCACGGGTGGTCGTGCTTCTCACCATCACCATCCGACTCATGATCACGGTCGATATCATCACCAGAAGCACCATCACCATCACCAACCTCGTCACGATCGTCACGATCGCCATCATCATCATCATCATCATCATCATCATCATCATCATCATCATCATCATCATCATCATCATCATCATCATCATCATCATCATCATCATCAGCATCATCATCATCATCATCATCATCAGCATCATCATCATCATCGTCGTCGTCGTCGTCGTCATCATCATCATCCTCAACATCCTCATCATCATCATCAACAGCATCAGCAGCATCAGCATCAGCATCAGCATCAGCATCAGCATCAGCATCAGCATCAGCATCAGCATCAGCATCATCATCAGCATCATTCACAGCAGCAACTATATAATGTCATCCTCCCGCTCTGGTCCCTGCCCCTCCTGTTGTTCTTGGCCGAACGCTGCGCGGACTTGAGCATCAGCTGGGTCGCCAAAGCTCTCCTTTTGTTGACCGCCCCTCCCCTCGCCGCCGCCGCCGTCGCCGTCGTCGTCCTCGGCGTCGCTGCCGCCGCCCCGCCGCGCCGCCGCGCCGCCGACGCCGCCGACGCCGCCGACGCCGCCGTCGCCGTCGTGGCCGTCGTCGCCGTCGTCGCCGCTGCCGCCGTCTCCGTCGTCGCCGTCTCCGTCGTCGTCGTCGTCGTCGTCGTCGTCGTCGTCGTCGGCGTCGTCTTTGTCGGCGTCGGCGTCGGCGTCGGCGTCGCCGCCGCCGCCGCCGGGGTGCGCCGGGCGGGCCGCCGGGGCTGGCGCGGCCGACGCCCCGGGGGCCCCGCGGCCGCCCGCCCGCGGGCCCCCAGGCGAGGGATGGCCGCCTGCCCGCCCTGCCTCGCCTGCCTGGGCGGCCTGCGCGTGCGGCGGCGGCGGCGCGCGGAGACCTCGGCCTCGGACACGCGAGAGGAGCCCGTGCGGCGCTCGGGGGCGGCAGGCCTCCAGCGGTATCCTCCTGCTCCTCGTTCTCCTCCTGCTGCTCCTGCCTCCTCCGCCGCCTCCTCCGCCTCCTCCTCCGCCTCCTCCTCCTCCTCCTCCTCCTCCCGTCCTCCTCCTCCTCCTCCTCCCTCCTCCTCTCCTCTCCTCCTCCTTCTCCTCGTTCTCCTCTCCTTTCTCCTCCTCTCCTCCTCCCTCCTCCTCCTTCCTCCTCCCCCTCCTCCTCCTCCTCCTCCTCCTCCTCCTCCTCCTCCTCCTCCTCCTCCTCCTCCTCCTCCTCCTCCTCCTCCCTGCCCTCTTATGATGTTCCGACCTACTTTGGCCTGAACAGCCAGAAATAATTTCGAGCATGGGAGACACTCGCTCGACACTGTTTCGACCCTGTTTTGCCATTGTTCTGGGTGCTCGAAATCATTTCTGGGATTAGGTTCTTATGTACGATTGGAGCAACATAATCATCCTCCCCCTTCCTCCTCCTCCTTCTCCTCCTCCTTCTCCTCCTCCTTCTCCTCCTCCTCCTCCTCTTATCCTTCTCTCCTCCTCCGCCGCCTCCTCCTCCTCCAATTCTCCTCTTGAGAAGGCCTCTGCCTTCTAACACGCCCCCTCGCCTTCTCAGACGACGGCCTCCCTCCCGCCGGCCACCTCTGCTCGCCACAACCCCCCTCGACCTCGCGCGCATTTCCATCGCGTCATGGCCCCAAGCAGGGCAACGCTTCCTGAGCGGTGTTGCTTCGGATCGTTTGGCCTTGCCTGGCATTGTCGCACTGCGCTGCGTTGCGTTGCACTGCGCTGATCGGCATTGCCGGGCACTGCTTGGCGTTGCTTGGCACGTCTTAGCACTGCCTGGCATTGCTTGGTGGCATTGCTTGGCATGCACTGCGTTTAATTGGTTTACCTTGCTTTGTTTTGCTTGGCATTGATTTGCGTTGCTTGGTATTGCCTGGCATTGCTGAGCAGTGCTTGGCATTGCTTGGTATTGCTTTGTGTTGCTTGGTATTGCCTGGCATTGCCTGGCATTTCCTGGCATTGCTTTGTATTGCTTGCCATTGCTTGGTATTGCGTGACATTGGTTGGCATTGCTCGGCATTGCTGGGCATTGCTTGGGATTGCCTGGCATTGCTTGGTATTTGTTGGCGTTGCTTGGCACTGTTTGGGGTTGCTTGTGTGGCTGGGCGCTGCTTGGCAACCCGGGGAACGCCTCTAGGAACAAGACCATGGAACCTGGGGAACCCGAGGAACCCGAGAGAGGCCAGCTTCCCAAACCAGCACGGAAACAAGACCGGGGAAACCCCTCGTGAGGAAACAAGGCGGCGGAAACCCGGCGCGATCAGGTCCAGCACCCACCGCATGTCTAACCAACCTGTAAGAATCCCAGACCCCCGACGTAATGATTTTTTCATTACGTCGACCCCCAGAGGTCCCGACCCTTTCCCCATGACCGGCTTTGCATCCTGAGTCGTTTTTTGACGCTCCCGAGGCCCGGTGAGGGCCCCCAGAGGCCGAAAATTAAGAGAAACCTCCCGTCATGATTTTTTCATTACTCGAGGGGGGCTGGGATCACAGAGCAGAAACTGCCCGGGGAAAATTCGGCCTCCGGGGGCCGCGTTCGGGCCCCGGGGCCATGCGCAGCGGAGCCGCCGGTGCGAGGCACGACCCCCAGGGAAGGGGCCGGGACTCCTGGGGCCGCGCATGGAACACATCTCTTCCCAGACCCCCTCGCGTCGTGAAAAAATCACGACGGGAAGTTTTTCGCTATTTTCGGCCTCTGGGGGCCCCCACCGGGCCTCGGGAGCGTCCAAAAACGACTCAGGATGCAAAGCCGGTCATGGGGAAAGGGTCGGGACCTCTGGGGGTCGACGTAACGAAAAAATCATGACGTCGGGGGTCTGGGTTCGTCGGATGTCTGGAAACGCGGCGGTGGGCACGAGGACTGGCGAGGGGTTCTCAGAAGCTTCGGGCCAGTTCCGCGAGGGTCCCTGTGTTCTGCCGAAGAAGACTTTCGGGGGCCTGCGCGGATCTTCTTGGATCTGCGCAGGAGCCCCTGCCCCTTGCCGGGCAGGAGGCCCATGGCGGATCGAAGAATTCCGCGCGGACTTTGGACATGCTATGCTTTATCCGCTTGTCTTCTATTGGAAGAAGCCTTCCCGTCTTCTGAAAAGGCGCCTGGCCGGACCACTCGCGCCACTCCATTGTGCGAGCCGCCAGCGATGCCCATGGGATCCAGAAGCGGCCTTTGGTCTTGCTCCTCCTGGCCTCCGCAGACTCGACGACCGCGGTTCCGTCTCTTTGTTCCTTCCGAGCGAGCCCTCAGCGTCTAGACTCAAAGGCTGACGCCGCACCCCCGACCCTTTGGTCCTACCTCGGCAGGGCCTTCGAATGCGAATTGGCTGTTCGAAGTCCAGGAAGTCTGGGGTTCCTGTGCGGGGAGCAACGTCACGCGCTGGGAGGCCCTGATTGGTCTGCTGATTTCTGCGCGGCTTGGGCGCCCGCGTGGGCATCTGGGGGCTTCTGGGAGCTCTCTGGCGGCCCCTTAAGAGGCCTCTTGGGGCCTCCTGGGGGGCTCTCTGGGGGCCTCTTGGGTCAGCACATCCCCATCCAGACCCCCACCATCTCAGCACCCCAGTTGGGGATATATACCCCTCGAGCCCCGAAGGAAACGGCCCACGTCCCCATCTAGGGGGGGTAGGTTGACCAGTGGGGCCAAGGCCACGCCCATGGCGACAGGGGTCGGTGATACGATGCCCATTGGGGGTGTACCTGGGTCGTCTTCGGGCGCTCTTGGGTCGCATTGCGCTTTCGGAGGCCGTGTTGGGTGACTCTCTGAGGCCGTCTTGGGGTCCCCCGGGGCCACTTGTTGAAGGCCTCTTGAGCCATCTCGGGGCCCCCTTGGGTGCTTTTTTTCGCTGTCTTGGAACCTTTTGGGGGGGCCTCTTGCGCCGTCTCGCGGTGATCTTGGGGGCCTCTTGGGCTGTCGTGGAGGCGGTTCAGACCAAGAAGGCGGCATCTGCCAACAACCTACGTTTTTTCCACAGGGTTGGGGCGATTCGTGCTTCTGAAGGCCGTGCTGGGATTCACCCTGGAGCCCTCGGGGTGTCTTGGGGATGTCGTGGGCTGCTTGCAGGCCAACAACGAGGCGTCTCGGGGCCCCTTGGGCCACGTGGAGGCCATCTCGGGCTGTCATGGGGCCTCTTGGAGGGCCATGCCGAGGCCGCCTGAGGCCGTACACATTGTTCATTTCTAATTCTTCGAAAGTTCTTTGATTTTTTTGGGGGCCAAGATCCTTTCATTTCTAATTGTGCTATCCTGGGCCTCTTCCTGGCCACTAGGAGGCCAGGAACAATTGGAAACGAGCACAATTAGAAATGAGCACGATTAGAAATGAACGACGTGTACGGGGGGGCACTTCTGAAGCAAGTGCCCCCTCGGTCCAATCCGGCTGGACCCCCCTGCCAAACCGGCCGGGCCGAGCTCGCGAGGAGGGGTTTGGCAGGGCCGCCGACGATCCGATTCGATGCGATTCGATTCGCCGGCTGGGGCCGCGAGTCCAGTTCGGTGAGATCCGGCTCTATTCGCCGGCATCGGCCAGAGCCAGCCAGAAGCGGGGCGCGGCGATTCGATGCCGATCCGATTCGGGACGATTCGCTGGCGATTCGATCCGATCTCGATCTGATCCGATTTCGCAATCCGATTCAGCTCGGACTTGTTTGGGGAGGGAGAACTATCTCGCACGCCGAGTAACGCCCAAGGGGTCAGCGGATTTTGCGGAGGTGCCCGACTTCCATGCGGCTGCGAAATCGCCCCCAAGACCCGTCAGTTGATACGTTCTTGCTAGAAGCTCGAACTCGCAACTACATGCCCCCTCAGAAGGCACAATGACGACGCCGACGACGAGGACGACGATGACGACGACGACGCGGACGACGATGACGCCGACGCCGACGCCGACGCCGACGCCGACGCCGACGCCGACGCCGACGTCGACGCCGACGCCGACGCCGACGCCGACGCCGACGCCGACGACGACGCCGACGCCGATGCCGACGACGACCCGACGACGACGACGACGACGACGACGACGACGACGACGACGACGGCGGCGACGACGACGACGACGACGACGATGACGACGACTGCGGCGGCGGCGGCGACGGCGACTGCGACGATGATGGCATTCTCGGGTCGGACGTCGGCCGATGAGCCATCCGGCTGCCCCGCATTGCCACATGCTGGAGCGGACCGCCATTTGCCTTGCCGCCGACGGGAAAGGTGGCCGCGTCGGGCGAGAGGGGGGATGACGCAAGGGAGTGTGGCGGAGTGTGTTGCCTCTAGCAGCCGGTTTCGCCTCGGCCCGGCGGTCGCCTCGGGCGCGCGCGCCTCCGGCGCCAGGTGGCGCCCCACAAGCCCAGCTGCACGCAGCTGCTTCATGACAGTTGCATGCGCGCAGAGAAGACATGTGGCCACAAAACGTATGAAAGAGCGCGCCCGCAGCGCCAGAAGTAAGGAAAGGAGGGCCCCAGCTTCAAGCTACCCCCCCCCTCTCTTCCAAAAGGGGGGGAGCTTCCGAAGCTACCCCCCCTCGCTTTTGCAATGGTTTCTAAGCTAGGGGGCCCCTTGCTAAAGGGGGGGCTTCGAAACTTCCCCCCTCCCTCATTTTTCCAGAGCAGAAGGTGAGCCCGGGCTTCCCTTTCAAAGGGGGGGGGTGGTCGGAAGTCCCCCTCCCCCCTCCCTCCCTTTTTGGTCTGGACACAGGGGGCGGCTTCAAGCTACCCCCCTCCACCCTCCTTTGCAAAGGGGGGTGGGCTTTCGAAGCACCCCCTGGCCCTGGTTCGTTTTTTGTTCTCTCGGCCCTGGGGTCGTGGCCTCGTTTTCTCAGACCCTGGTTTGGTTTCTCGTGTTCTCCGTTCTTCGCCCCCTGGGTTGTGATTTTGTTTCCTTTGACTTCGGTTTGGTTTCCCGTTTTTTCGTTTTCTCGGCCCTTGGGTCGTGGTCCCGTTCTCTCGTGTTCTGGTTCGTTTGTTCGTTTTCTCGTGTTCTCGGCCCCTGGGTCGTGGTCTCGTTTGCTCGGACCTTGGTTAGTTTTTGTTTTGTTTTCTCCTTTTCTCGGCCCTTGGGTCGTTATCTCGTTTTCTCAGGCCCTGGTTCATTATCTCGTTTTCTCGTTTTCTTGGCTTTCTTGGGTTTTGCGTCGTTTTCTCGGGCCCTGGTTCGTTTTCTCGTTTTCTCCTTTTCTCTGCCCCTGGGTCGTGTTCTCGCTTTCTCGGCCCTGGCTTGTTTTCTCGCTTTCTCGTGTTCTCGGCCCCTGGGTCGCGGTTTCGTTTTCTCGGGCCCTGGGTCGTGGTCTCGTTTTCTCGGGCCCTGGGTCGTGGGCTCGTGTTCTCGGCCCTCGGTTCGTCTTCGCGTTTTCTCTGCCCCTGGGTCGTGGTCTCGTTTTCGCGGACCATGGTTCGTTTTTTGGGGCCCTGGTTCGTTTAATCGTTTTCTCGCCTTCTCGGTCCCAGGGCCGTGGTCTCGTTTTCTCTGACCCTGCTTCGCTTCTTTTTTTTCTCAGCCCCTGGGTCGTGGTCTCGTTTTCTTTGACTCGGGGTCGTCGTCGTCGGTCGTCGGTCGTCGGTCGTGCATCGTCCGTCGCCGTCTTTGTGTGACTTCGTCCTCGTCGCGACGACCGCGGCGAGGTCATGCGAAGACGGCGACGGGGGCGGCGACAATGACGGCGACGGCGGCGACGACGACGACGAGGACGACGACGGCGTCGCACGAAGACGTCGAGCGACGGCGACGGCAACGACGACGACGACGGGGGGGGATCGTCCGGCAAGGGGAGTTCAAGGGGGGGTGGGTGGTTGCTAAGCCGCCCCCCCTTTTTGGAGAGGGGGGAGGGGCGGGTGGCTTCCGGCAAGGGGGAGAAAAATTGAGGGAAAGGGGGCGGGGGCTTCCGACAGAGGGGGGTCAAAGGTGGGGGGGGGGGTAGCTAAGCTTTCCCCCTCTTTCGTGCGGAGGCGAGGGGGGGGGGTAGCTTCCCAGGTGCCGAAAGGGAGGGAGGGGGGCGGGGCTGGTACCCCCCCCTTTGGAACCAAAGGGGGGAAGGAAAGGGGGTAGGTGCAGGCAGTGGGAGGTCAAGGGGAGGGGGGGGTAGCTAAGCCCCTCCTCCCTTTTGGAGGGGAGGGGGGGATAGCTTCGGAGCGGCGAAAAGGGGGGGGTAGCTTCGGGGGGGAGGCGAAAAAGGGGGGAGGGGGGGAGAACTTCCAGCAGGGGAGGCGGAACGGAGGGGGGGGTGGCTAAGGGCCCCCCCCCCTCTTTTGCTCCAGCGCGGTGGGCGCCCTCTCTCAACACATGTGGGGGGACAGTGTGCACATCAGAGAAGAGATACTGCTACAAAGAAGTCTAGGGGGACATCCTTCGTCGACTCTGAGCTGCGTAGGGTGCGACAGGTCTCTGTGG
>CAUYUJ010018654.1:42500-65000 GCA_963575745.1 Prorocentrum cordatum
CTGTGCCGCCTCTCCCAGCCATCGTGCCACCGTGGCGGCCATGTCATCGGCGTGCTCGGCCCGGTCCGCGGCCGCCGCAGAGAAGGTGTGAGGGGCAGCGCCCCGCTCCGCATGGGCGTCGGCAGCCCTGTTGCCCTCGTAGTTCTCCAGCGTCATTGCGCCATCCCGCACCGCGCGGAGTGTTGCACGAGCCTGCGCGTTGGCGGTGTGCATGGACTGCTGGTCGCCGATGTCGTCGACGACAGCCCATGTCTAGTGCCAGAACAACGCGCAAGGCCTCGCTCACGTTCAGCACCAGGCGCGGCCAGCAGCGAAGCCGTCCACCAGCACCTCGCATTCCGTGCTGGTCTCGAGGATGCCGTCGGCCGCTGGGATACCCGAGCGGATGGCCCGAGCGGTGCCCCAGGAGCTCGCAAGACGAGGCCTCCTGGGGAAAGTGCCTCAGCACGCACCCCAACGCCCCCTCGGCGCGGCCGCTGGTCGTCTGGACCGCGAGCCCCCAGCCCGTGCTCACCTTGTCCGAGCTTGCCTTGCCGTTGATGGCCCAGCCGGCGGTGATGGTCATGGCGTTTGGGCTGCTGCTGCTGCTGCTGCTGCTTATGCTGCTGCTGATGATTAAGGTGGGACGATAATGGAATCAGGATGATCTGATTACGCTTGTTGAGGATGGTAATGATGCTGCTGTTGATGATGACGGCGAGCATGCGGAGGATGATGAGGATTGTGGTGGTGTGGTGGTGATGCTGGTGATTATTGTGATGAGGATGATAGTGTTGCTGCTGCTGATGAGGGTGCTGATGATGAGTGTGATGGTGGTGATGATGATGCCGCTGCAGCAGTTGCTGCTGTCGCTGTTGCTGTTGCTGTTGCTGTTGCTGTTGATGCTGCTGGTGCTGATGATGAGGATGAAGATGAGCGTGATGCTGGTGATGGTGATACTGCTTCTGCTGATGATGATTGTGATGACCCTGTTGGTGGCGACGACAACACCGACAGCGATGATGCTGATGTTTTTGCTAGTGTTTCTGATGATGATGCTGATGTGGATCAGGTTAAGGACGAGGATTCAAATGAGGATTCGGAGGAGGAGGAGGAGGCCTTAGAGTCGACCGCCGAACCCCTCCGTGGGGTCTCGTTCTTGTCCAGATTTTGGAGAGGTTCCCGGCCGTGCCGACGAGAGCCTCCCAGATCCCAGATGCCCAGCGAGAGCCTGACAGATGTCGAGCAGCCTCGGTCCTCGAAGAGCCGGAGTCCCGTGGGATCGTAATGGGGGATGAGGATGATGAGGATCATGATGAGAAGGATGCTGAGGAGTAAGAGGAGGGGGAGGGGGAGGAGGACGACGAACGACGACGAACGACGACGAGCGAGGAGGGGGAGGAGGAGGCGCACGAACGAGGAAGAGGAGGAGGAGGAGGAGGAGGAGGAGGAAGAGGAGGAGGAGGAGGAGGAGGACCGCGGGGGCGAACGAACGAGAAGGAGCGGTATGAGGAGAAGGAGGAGGAGGAGGGGGAGAGGGTAGAAGACGGGAGCAGCAGAACGAGAGAGAGAGGAGGATGCTGTTGTGTTGTCGTTGTTGTTGTTGATGGTTGTGGTGATGATGATGCTGATGTGGATGCTGATGCTGATGCTGATGACTATGATGATGGTGATGGTGATGGTGATGATGATGGTGCTGATGATGCTGCTGCTGATGATGTTGTTGATGATGATGCTGCTGATGATGATGATGCTGATGCTGATGCTGATGAGGATGAGGATGAGGATGAAGATGGGGATGAAGAGGACGAGGAGGAGGAGGAGGAGGAGGAGGAGGAGGAGGAGGAGGAGGAGGAGGAGGAGGAGGAGGAGGAGGAGAGGGAGGAGGAGGAGGAGGAGGAGGAGGAGGAAGGAGGAGGAGGAGGAGGAGGAGGAGGAGGAGGAGGAGGAGGAGGGAGGGCCAGGCGAAGGGAGAGGAGGGCGAGGACGAGGACGAGGACGAGGACGAGGAAGAGGAGGAGGATGAGGAGTACGACGAGGACGAGGCGGAGGAGGAGAACCCCCCCTGTTGGCGAGTCGCCCCGCCCCCGAGCTGGCTTGTCGTTGCGCCGCGAGGCGCCGCGCCCCTGGGATCGACCTCGGCATCCTCCGGCTGAACTACGACCCGTCCAGGCGGTGCTGGTTGCACTCCTCCCGCTGCTGCTGCTGCTGCTCCTCCTCTGTGCCCTCGTCGCCCCCTCTCTGTCGTCCCCCCCCCCTCCGTCCTCCCCCTCCTCCTCCTACTCCTCCTCCGCCTCCTTCTCCTCCTCCCCCTCCTCCTCCTCTTTCTCCTCCTCCTCCTCCTCCTCCTCGTCCCTCATTTTCGCTGGGCGATGGAGGTAATCCCTGTACTCGTCCTCCTTCTCCTTCTCCTCCTGCTCCCTGTCTTCTTGCTCACTCCTCCGCTTTCTTCCCCTTCCCCCAACCCTCCTTATCCCAATCGCCCCTTTCTCTCTCTTCCCCTTCCCCTCCCCACTTGCCAATGCCGCCCGCGCCCCTCCTGAAACGCGATCGAATGTGCGACGCCGGCGTGGAAGGAGTACGGAGCTCGATGACGATGCTGCTGCTGCTGCTGCTGCTGCTGCTGATGATGATGATGATGATGATGATGCTGATGCTGATAATGCTGATGATGCTGATGATGAGGATGACGATGATGACGATTATGATGATGATGCTGATGATGATGATGAGGATGATGATGATGATCGTGGTGATGAGGACTGATGATGGTGATGCTGTTGATGATGAGGCTGATGATGATGACGATGATGATGATGCTGATGCTGATGCTGATGCTTATGATGATAATGGTTGTGATGCTGATGATGCTGATGATGCTGCTGACGATTATGATGATGATGCTGATGCTGTAGATGATGATGCCACTGATGATGTTGCTGCTGATGATGATGCTGATGAGGATGGAGGCGATGATGATGATCATGCTTATGTTGCGGATGACGATGATAACGATGATAATGCTGCTGATGATTACGATGATGATGGTGATGATGACGATGCTGCTGACGCTGCTCATGATGCTGAGGACGATGTCGATGATGCTGATGCTGCTGTTGATGATGATGCTGATGATGACGACGATGATGTGCATGATTATGATGATGCTGCTGAGGACGATGATAATGATGCTGCTGATGATGATGACTTTGGCGGTATTGGTGATGGCGGTAATGATGGTGATGGTGATGATGGCAATGCTGATGCTGATGATGCTTATGATGATGCTGATGCTGATGCTGATGATGCTGATGATGCTGATGATGATGTTGCTGATTCTGACAATGATGATGCAGACGGTGTTGATGCTGATGATACTGATTATGACGATGATGCTGCTGATGCTGACAATGATGATGCAGACGGTGTTGATGCTGATGATGACGACGATGCTGGTGATGCTGCTGCTGCTGCTGCTGCGGCTGATGACAATGATGATGATGATGAAGATCATGATGTTGGTGATGCTGTTCCTGACGGTACTGACGATGCTGATGATGATGATGGTGATTCCGATGTTACCGATGATGGTTATAGTGATGATGATGGTGCTGATGCTGCTGATGATGATGAAGATTATGACAATGATGATGCTACTGATGCTGATGATGGTGATGCTGCTGATGCTACTGAGGATGCTGCTGATGCTGATCAGTTTGATGTTGATATTGATGCTGTTGATTAGGATGAGGATGCTGCTGCTGATGATGATACTTTTTATGAAGGTGATCAGGGTGCTGGTCTGCTGATGACGATGCGGATGATGATGATGATGATGATGATGATGATGATGATGGTGATGATGATGGTCATGACGATGATGATGATGATGATGATGATGATGATGATGATGATGATGATGATGATGATGCTGACGCTGCTGATGAGGATCGTGATGCTGCTGCTGTTGTTGTTGATGATGATGATGATGCAGTTGCTGAGGATGCTGCTGCTGCTGCTGCTGATGATGATGATGATGATGAGGATGATGGTTGTGATGGGAGTGGTGATGCTGATGCTGATGAGCAGGAGGAGGACAACGCGGAGGCGGGGGAGGTGGAGGAAATGGAGGAGGAGGAGGGTGGAAGTTGAGAAGGAGGAGGAGGAGGAGAAGAATGAGAGACGCAGGTGTTGACGACGCTGCTGCTGCTGCTGATGATGATGCTGATGCTGATGCTGCAGATGCTGACGATGCTGCTGCTGATGATGATGATGATGAGGATGCCGCTGCTGCTGATGATGATGCTTATGATAATGCTGATGCTACTGATGATGCTGCAGATGCTGATGACGATGATGACGACGCCGATGCTGATGCTGATGTTGATGCTGATGCTGATGATGATGATGCTGATTATGATGATGATGATGATGATGATGATGATGATGATGATGATGATGATGATGATGATGGTGATGATGATGATGATAGCTGTGATGCGGATGCTGATTATGACGACCATGCTGCCGCTGATGAGTGGTGATGCAGCTGACGATGAAGATGCTGCTTCTGATGATGCTGATGATGCTGATGCTAATGATGATGCTGATGCTGATGCTGTTAATGATGCGCTGATGGTGATGATGCTGCGGATGCGGATGATGCTGATGATGGTGAGGATGCTTATGATGATGATGATGCTGATGATGCTGCTGATGCTTCTGATGCTGATGATGCTGATGATACTGATGATGCTGATCCTTATGATGATGATGATGATGATGATGATGATGATGATGATGATGATGATGCTGCTGATGATGATGATGACGATGATGATGATGATGATGATGATGATGATGATGATGATGATGATGATGATGATGATGAGGAGGAGGAGGAGGAGGAGGAGGAGGAGGTGGGGAGGAGTAGAACGAGAAGGGTTAGGAGTAGGCGGAGGAGGAGAAGGAGGAGGAGGAGGGTGGAAGTTGAGGAGGAGGAGGTGGAGGAGAAGGAGGAGGAGGAGGAGCAGGAGGAGGAGGAGGTGGTGGAGGAGGAGGAGGGAGAGGAAGAAGAGTAGGAGGAGGAGGAGGAGGAGGAGGAGGATGGGAGAGAAGGAGGAGGCGAAGGAGGAGAAGGAGGAGGAGGACGAGGAGGAGGACGAGGAGGAGGAGGAGGATGGGATATGATGATGATGCTGATGATGCTGATGATGCTGATGCTGATGATGCTGATGATGATGATGCTGATGAGGATTAGCAGGATGATGATGTTGAGCATGATTGTGCTGAGCTGCTGATGATGCTGATGCTGATTCTGTCGATGATGGTTCTGCTCATTCTGATGACGTTTATGATGCTGCTTGCGATGCTGATGATGACGATGATGATGCTGCTGCTGCCGATGATGATGATGATGATGCTGATGATGATGATGATGATGATGATGATGCTGATGCTGCTGATGATGATGATGATGATGATGCTGATCATAATGCTGATGATGCTGCTGATGATGATGATGATCCTGATGCTGCTGATGATGATGCTGCTGATGATGATGATGATGTTGATGATGATGAGGAGGAGGAAGATGATGATGAGGATGAGGATGCTGATGATGATGATGATGATGATGATGATGATGATGATGCTGATGATGATGATGATGCTGATGATGATGATGATGGTGGTGGTGGTGGTGATGATGATGATGATGATGATGATGATCATGATTCGGAGGAGGAGGAGGAGGAGGAGGAGGAGGAAAAGGAGGAGGAGGAGGAGGAGGAGGAGGAGGAGGGGGGGGGAAGGGGAGTAGGATGAGGATGAGGAGGAGGAGGAGAAGGAGGAGGAGGTGGAGGAGGAGAAGAAGGAAGAGGAGGAGAAGGAGGAGGAGGAGGAGGAGGATTGAGGATGGAGGGCCAGGATGGCGGAGGGGACGAGGAAGGAGGAGAGGACGAGATGGAGGGAGAATCGAGGGACGAGGATGTCGGAAGGGGATCGAGGCTCTGAACGTTTGCAGGTCTCAGCGGGCATATCTGGAGGACCCGCGCGTGCCCTCCGTACGCACATACCTCCAGAGGCTCCGCTCTTCCAGGTCTCCGAGGCCAGCCCGGCCGCGGCAGCGAGGGCCTCCTAGGAGGTTTAGTCGCCTTGGGGGAAACGGATCCTGAGCCAAGCGGGCCCTGGCTCCTCTCCTCCTCCTCCTCCTCCTCCTCTTCCTCCTGCTCCTCCTCCTTCTCTTGCCTCTCCTCTCCTGTCTCCCGTCCCCTGCTGTTCCTGCTGCTCGTCCTGCTCCTTCTCCTGCGCCCTTCCGTCCTCATCCTGGGGGGTGGTTCGTGCTGGCGCGCCTTTCGGTGTCAAACATCGCCGCTCCTGCATGACCCTTCCCCTCCCGCTCTGCTCGCCATGGTGGCAGCGTCGAAGAAGAAGAAGAAGAAGAAGAAGAATAATAAGAATAATAAGAAGAAGCAAACAGGCATAAGCACACTTTTGGCGCTCCGCGCGGATTTCGTGGATCCGCGCGGAGCGCCGAAAGTTTAAGTGTATGCCGTTGTTTCTCCTTTCGCCCTGTCCCACCCGCTCTGCCCGCCATGGGGGAAGCGGGTCCCGAGGGGATCGGGTCCTGAGGTTTCTCGCCGTGTTCGGGCTCTTCGGGGAATCCTCCACGGGCCACGGGACGGGGTCCTGTGAGGGACACGGGCCCTCGGATTGTTCGCCGTCCTCGAGCCCTCGGGGCCCTCCACGGGCCCCGTGGACCGTTCGAAAGCGACTCGGGAGGCAGAGATCGTGCCAGGGGAGGGCGCCAGGATCCAGGACCCGTCTCCTACAGGGCCCGTTATCCCCCGTGCTGAGGCTGTGAGTTCAGAGAGGGCGGGGCGCGTGGAAGTTCTAGCATTCTTCTTCTTCTTCTTATCATCATTATTATTAATATCTTTCTTCTTATTCTTCTTCTTCTCCTCCTCCTCCTCCTCCTCCTCCTCCTCCCACTCTCCCTCCCTCTCTCCCTCCACCTCCACCTCCTCCTCCTCCTCCTCCTCCTCTTCCTCGCTCCTCCTCCCTCCTCCTCCCTCCTCCTTCTCCTCCTCCTCCTCCGTCCGAGGACGCAGGCTGTTATGTTGTTTGACGTGCGTCTTCGGAAGTTGTAACCTCAACAAGCTTTTTTTTATCATGGCGAGCTTTGTCGGTCCAGGCGCCCGAAGCGGCCAGCCACCGGACCCTCGAGAGGAACGCCGTCTCCATCTGCCCGTGGCGCCCAGAAGTCTCAAGGCTACGGCTACGGTCGGTTCGTGCCGTGTCGACCTGCGGCGCCCCCGCCAGCTGGAGGGTTTCTCCGAAGGGCTTCGGCGACCCGCCCTCCTCCTCCTCCTCCTCCTCCTCCTCCTCCTCCTCCTCCTCCTCCTCCTCCTCTTCCCCGTCCTCCTCCCTCCTCCTCCTCCTCCTCCTCCTTCTCCTCCTGTCTCCTCCTCCTCCTCCCTCCTCTCTCCTCCCCTTCTCCGTCCTCCCTCCTCCCTCCTCCCTCCTCCCTCGTCCCTCCTCCTCCTCCTCCTCCTCCTCCTCCCTCCTCCTCCCTCCTCCTCTTCCTCCTCCTTCTCCTCCTCCTCCTCCTCCTCCTTGGGTCGCCTACTGCCCAGGGGGAAACCGTGCAGGCGACCCAGGATCGTTCGATGTGGAACGATGTGGACGTTTCGGGAGCGGCCGATCGTTCGAAGCTGAACGATCCCTGCGGTGTCAGAAGCCAGCGCCGAAGGTCGGCACGACACGAACCCGACGTGCGCCTCTGGAGTTCCCGGGAGGTCACTCGAGGCCTCCCGGAGGCGCCCCGAGGCGCAGCAGGAGTCAGTAGGGATGGGCACACACCGACCGTGCATCTTCGTTACTCGATCCTCTCCGTGCTCGATCTGTGGTGACGGCGCATCGCGGCATAAAGACCGCGTGCCCCGCCTCTGGTTCAGCACCCCGCGCGACAAGACCGCGCACTGGCGGACGAGCGTCCGTGCTCGCAGGGGCGCCCGCGAGCCTTGAGCGTCTGGCGACAGCTGGTTACGCCGACGGCTGGTTACGCCGACGGCTGGTTTCGCCCGGCTGGCTTCGCGACGGCTGGTTTCGCCGACGCTAGTTTCGCCCCTGCTTTCGCCGACCCGCCCGCTGGTTTCGCCGACACTGATTTCGCCCAGCTGGTTTCGCCGACGGCTGGTTTCGCTGGGGCTGGTTTCGCCGACGGCTGGTTTCGCCGACCCACCCTTCGTCGCCGTCGTCGTTCCCCGTCGTCGTTCCCCGTCGTCGTTCCCCGTCGTCGTCGTCGTCGTCGTCGTCGTCGTCGTCGTCGTCGTCGTCGTCGTCGTGTCGTCGTCGTCGTCGTCGTCGTCGTCGTCGTCGTCGTCGTCGTCGTCGTCGTCGTCGTCGTGGTCTCGTCGTCGTCGTCGTCGTCGTCGTCGTCGTCGTCGTCGTCGTCGTTCGGGTCCCGCCCGTTCGCGTGCTGGCAAGCCCCCCCAATCTGCTCTAATGTCCTGCCCGCCCGACCCGCCCGTCAGGGTCCCGCCCGCCCGACCCGCTCGTTCGCGTGCTAGCGAGCCCTCCCGCCCGCTTCAATGTCCCTCCCGCCCGACCCGCCCATTAGGGTCCCGCCCGCCCGACCCGCGCGTTAGGGTCCCGCCCGTTTGCGTGCTGGCAAGCCCGCCCGCTGGAAGTCCCCGCCCGACCCGCCTGTCAGGGTCCCGCCCTTTCTGACCGTCCAGTTAGGGTCCAGTGCGCACGCGTGCTGGCAAGCCCACCCGCTCGCTTGACTCCCCCGCCCGCCCGACCTGCCCGTTAGGGCCCCCCCCCCGCCCGACCCGCGCTTCAGGGTCCCGCCCGCCCGACTGTCCCGTCAGGGTCCCGCCTGCCCGCCGCTCGTCAGGGTCCCGCCCGTTCGTGTGCTGGCAGGCCCGCCCGCCTGTTTTGATGCCCCCCGCCCCGTTAGGGTCCCGCCCGCTCGTGTGCTGGCAAGCCCGCCCGCTTCAGTGCCCTGCCCGCCCGAGGGTCCCATTAGGGGCTGGCACGCCCGCCCGCCCGCCCGCCCGCTTCAATGTCCCTCCGGCCCGACCCGCCCGCTAGGGTCTCGCCCGCCCGATCTGCTCGTCAGGTCCCGCCCGTTCGCGTGCTGGCAAGCCCGCCCGCTTTACTGTCTCGCCCGTCCGAGGGCCCCGCTAGGGTCCCGCCCTCCCGGCCCACCCGTGAGGGTCCCGCCCGCCGACGACGACGACGACGACGACGACGACGACGACGACGACGATGACGACGACGACGACGACGACGACGACGAAGACGGTGACGACGACGACGACGACGACGACGACGCCGCCCAGCGCCCTGGAGGAACCAGCCGTCGGCGACACCAGCCCCCGGCAGAAGCCAGCCGTCGGCGACACCGGCCGCTGGCGAAGCCAGCCGTCGGCGGAGCCAGCCGCTGGCGAAACCAACATCCTCCTCCTCCTCCTCCTCCTCCTCCTCCTCCTCCCCCTCCTGCTCCTCCTCCTCCTCCTCCTCCTCCTCCTCCTCCTCCTCCTCCCCCGACGAAACCAGCCCCGGCGAAACCAGCCGTCGGCGAGACCAGCGCTGGCGAAACCAGCCCATGCCGAGCGTCCTCCCTCCCCAGCTGCGACGCCTGGAGGCCAGGACCCGTTTCGATCTGATCGTTCCGATTCGATATCGGCCCCAGCTGGATCCCTAATTATTCGAAAGTTCTTTCATTTTTTTTTTGGCCACTTTCATTTCTAACGCACTTAGAAATGAGCACGATTATAAATGAACGACGTGTATCCTTGTCTCGTTTTTGCTTTTTTGGCCTCCTGGAAGGCCCTCGTCGCCATGGCTGGATTCGCCCCGGAATCCTGGCCAGAAGGCACCCCGGGAGAGGTGGTCCAGGGAGCAGCTCCCCAATATTTCGACGACCCGCTGCGGCCCGGTCCTTGCACAGTGCTGCCGTGCGTCCTGGCGCGGCCGATCCGATCCCGACTCCGTGCCGAGGCTTATGATGTTCCAACACCCAGAAAGTACCGAAACTTGAGGTTTTTCACATGTCGGGCCCTGGGAGACATTCGTTCGACACTCTTTCGACACTGTTCCGAGACTGTTTCTACACTTTTTCGCCACTTTTCCGGGTGCTCTTTACATCATTTCCGGGATGTGGTCCTTCAGTGCGACGGGAGCAACATAAGCCGAGGCGGCGAGATCCGACGCGCATTCCGATCCGATCCGCTTCCCCGACTGGGTGGCTCTCGGAGCATGGCTCGGGCCTCTGCCGGCCGTTCGGGGCGATCTGGGCGCCCCCGGGGCGCCCTCGGCGAGGCGCGGATGCCGGAGAGCATCCCGCAACGAGCGTTCCTTTCCCGCGGACTGTGGCGACCCTCGCAGGGCGGGTGTGGCCCCGACTTTTCCGGCGTCGTCGTGCATGGGGCGGACCTCGGGGCACTGCGGTGCATGCGGTGGGTGGCGACTCGTGCCTGTGCGCTGGCAGTCACGAGGTGCGGAACGTCCGATGGGACGACTCCGCCGATGACCACGGCCTGCAGAGCGGGACGTGCAGTGGCGACCCGTGCCAAGACACACCCTGCTTGCCTCCAGGATGCCCTGGGTTTCTCGGGCTTCGTGGGCTTTGCCATGGAAAGCGCGACGCTCCCACACCAAACGTCAGTGGACGTCCTGGGGTGTCAGGGTTGGGTTTCCTGTGGAAGGTTTCTTGCCGCAGGGCAAGACGGCTGCGGGGCCGCGCTGCAAAGCCACCTGGAGGAGAAGGAGGAGGAGGAGGAGGAGTAGGAGGAGGAGGATGTGATCCTGCGAGGCCCGTGAACAAGCAGTACAGGACGCTGGAGAAGCTCGGGGAGGGGGCGTACGGCTCCGTCTACAAGGCCGCCCTCGCTGCCGCTGGGGGACAGCCCGAAGTCGGGCGTGTCTCTCTGCAGGAGGATTTAGTTGTTCCTTTTTTTTGTGTATGTTTTTTGGGTATGTTTAAATGTTCGCCCAAATTTCGCCTGTGGGGGGACATGCCCGACCTAAGGATAGGCTCCGGGGGGACACATCGACCCCCCCCCCGATCGACCACTCATCGCCGCCGATAGGGGCCCGATAGCCCAGCCCCCAGCCCGCCCAGGAACGTGCGGGTTCGCTATCGGGGCCTGTCGCCGGTCTATCGGCGACGTATCGCCGATGCCAGGTCGATGCATCTCCCCCTGAGCCTTCGAAGAAGAGACAGCTGCATAAACAGAAGTTTTTGGAGCTCCGCGCGGATTTCTGGGATCCTCGCTTGACCCCCCTCGCTGGCGCGTGGAGCGAGCCAGAGGGGGCGCCAGATGCGCCGCCAGGGAGCCCCAGGAAGAGATCGCGAGTGCTATTGCGACAGTGGCAGTGTGCGTGGTGGCCGTCGTTTTTTTGGTAGTGCGTGCAGTCAGGGATGCAAAAAGGTTTTGGACAGTTTGGTGGAGTCCGCTTTCTCGAGCCAAAAGCGGCCCAAGACGGTTCCGGAAGCTTCTGGGATATAGCCCCGGAGAAATTCAAACCCGCCCACGGGGAACCCCAAGACGGCACAAGTGGGGCCTCAGATGGCCGCGCGACGGCCGCAGGAGGCTCCCATGACAGCCAAGAGGGGCCCAAGAGTGCCCAAGAGCGCTCCAAGACAGCCCAGGAGGCGCCCAAGACCTCCACAACCGGCCCCAGTATCTCCCCAATGCCCACCACGCGGGATGCGTCTCTGTCAATTTGGGGTGGCTAGAACCTTGGCGCGCGAAGCGCGCGTGCGTATACACATATATATATATATATATATATATATGTATGTGTGTAGATGTATGTGTGCTGACACATTTGGATGTGTGCATATATATATATGTTTATCCACGTACATGCATGAACGTATGTGTATACGGCTGCATTTGTATGAGCCGATATATGTATACAGCAATGCGAAGAGTTACACTTGTATGGACATATAGATCTCATACTAGCTAGAAGGGGAGTTGTTGGATAATGAATGCGCCTCAGGTGAAGAACGAAGTCGGTGACCAGATCCGGGCGATGAAGGTGTTAAACAAGAAGACAGACGTGAAGGAGGCGGGCAGCTTTCGATCGCAGGTGGATTCCCTATAATTTATTCACGGAGGCGCTGGGTGCCGAGTTTGCCCTCCAAGTTCGTAGAGTCCTCCTTCGAAATCGCCACTTGAAATCTATCGCTGATTTGGCATCACTGGTCCAGGAGGGTTCACGTCTCTTGCGTGTCCGTGAGCCCTCTCCGCCTTCCTAAGACGCCGCTCCTTCTTCTTCCCAGGGAGTCTGCGTTGCCGCCGTCAGCTCGTTGCTTTGCCTCGTCGGGGCCCGCTGGCCTTCGAGCGGCGAGGCCACCACTGCATCCCATGCCTCACGCAGAAGGAGGAGGAAGGGGAGTGAGGGAGGGAGGGCGGCAGGGATGCCTCATCCATCATGGTGTTCCTTTCTCCTGCCCTCCCCGCCCCTTCCAGGAGGATCTGCCCCCACTGTGCGATTTCGCGCAGGTTCAACTTAGCTCGGGCAGGGCCTGCTTCTGCCCTTCACCGACAGTCTCCCCCCCTGGGACGCTTTCAGACCTGGCGTCACTAGGGGAGGAGAAGGATGAGGAGGAGGGGACCAGAGGAAGCCCAAGATGCATCAACGATGCTGCATTACAACCTCCCGTCACATGCTCCCTACCCGTGGATCCGTACAAGCCTTCTTCTTCACTGCTCGAAGCGGCCCCTTGGAAGACCAACGCCACATTCCGTGCTGGCGAGAGCTCCGTCTTGAAATGGGTTCGCCCTCATCTTTCTACAGTGTGGGCCCATGCCAAGAGACACCCTGCTCGCCTCTTGGGTTTCTTGAGTTTTGATGGTTTTGCTAAAGAAAGCGTGACGTTCCCGCACCAAAAATCAATGGACATCCTGGGGCTTCAGGGTTGGGTTTCTTGCAGACGGTTTCTTGTGGACTGGCCCTTACTGTACCTTTAGGGGGTGCAAGCAAGATGTGATCGTTAACGTTTCAGGAACTGTCCAGTGTAGCTGTTGTGCATATTTCTTCTCTTGGCCACAGGACATGAACGAAGGGCAACGCTGGACAGGCACGGCCTGTCATCCGTCTGGCCGCTGCACTGCACGTGTATCATCTTCGGACTACACCTTAGGCGATGCTTAAGAAAACCGAAGTTTTCGGCCAGAGTCTCGATTATTCTTAACGTTTCAATGTGAATCCTAAGATTTCAATAGAAATTGTGGGTTTTTTTAGTCAAGTTCTGAGACTATGAATTTCTTAACCCATGATTCCTAAAGCATTTCGCAGGGTGTACCTTCTTCTGACCATGATGCCCAAGGCACCTGCGAGCGAGAGCTCCACTCTGAGAGGGAAGCGCCCTCCACCCGTGCCGTGCCGCTGCTCCAGGACGTGTGCGGCCCCCGGCCCGCAAGTCTGCAGCGGTCTCCGGTGAGGGCCCCGCTGTCCCCAAACGCCTCGTGCACTTAGCGGGCCCTGGAAGCGGCAGGGCCGTGTGTCGTCGCCATTTCCGAACGCCAGTGGACGTCCTGAGGTCTCAGGTTCGGGCTTTCCGTGGACGGTTTCTCGCGGTCGAGCTCGCAGTGCAGGAAGCAGGAGGAGGGACAAGGAAGTCGGGGACCGCCGTGGTCGAGCCGAGTCTAGAACTCAAAATAGGAGGTTTGGGGCAGCGTGCCAGATTTTTGCGCGCGCACTTGCCAAACTCGCAGGGAAATCGTAGGTATGCGGCCGTCTCTGCCGAACAAGACCATGCGGGGCACACGCGCGCGACCCCGCGAACGCGCGTCGAAACCATGCGAAACCAATCGCGGACTTGCTGAACTCGTAAGCTACATAACCCCCCGTCAGTCTCATCGAAGCGTACCACGAGCCCTGCCCCCCGCGCACACCCCCAGCGCGCCCATGCCGAATCCGTGCAAGAACCGTTGCCTTTCGAAAGGTATCAAGACAGAGCGTCTTCAGATACATATATACATACATATGTGTGTGTATATATATATATCATATCATATAAGTATAAACAAGGAATTCAATCAAATTCAGCACGAGGCAGTTGTTTTGCTCGTGCGTTCTTGCCAAAATCACACCCAGGAGCGCCATGGGCTTCCGGACAGCGTTGCGCCCGAGCTGGCAAGGCGGGCCACACGCGCGCCCCCGCGCGCGCCTGTCGAACTCATATTAAAACAACAGGCGCGCTCGCGAAAAGTCATATGCTTGTGGTCGTTTTCTCATTCGTTGTTTTGCCGATCGGCGCGGGCCCCCAAACCCCCCTTTCCCCCCCCCCCATGGAGTAGTAGAGCAGGTGAAGTCTCTCCTCAGAGGCCGCACTCTTTGCAAGCAGTCGCACTAAGCAGAGGTCCAGAGCCAGACCCCCCCGTCCCCCCCCCTTCCGCCAATGTCGAAACGCCGTAAGAGAACGCTCAAAAAGTCACATGCTTTCTTCCCGCCAAGTTCAGCAGACAGTACCATGCCCCCCCCCGTGCGCGCCCCCAGCGCGCGCACGTCGAAAATTCAGAAAACAAGAACCGTGTGTTGAAGGACTTCGGGGCAGAGCTCTTCAGCTACACATGACAGCCAATTGTGTAGTAAAGAAATGTAGCACCCACCCTCCGAGATCATCACTGGCCGTCCGCCCGAGTCACGGACCTGCGTGCGAAGGGTGCGCGCGTCATTCCGCTTGCTGGGATTCGCTAGCAAGTGCCCGCAGGCAGCTGGACTCACGGTCTCTTGATTAGTGCCAGCAGGTTGTGGGTGGGAGGGTGGGATAGTTTTTGTTGACAGAGAGAACAAGTTTACCCCCCTGGATGCCAGGGTTATCTGTGCGGGTATTGATTCGTATGCCCTACATCGTGCAGCCGACGCGTGTCTCGACCTCCCCGTCATCGATGCAGAACGGACCAATGAGGGGCACACCTGTTGACCTGGCAATTGCGCTCGTTTAGGAATGCGCGCCGAGTATGTTTCCCAGCGTGGTCCCCAAACAATGAGCTAGTGCACTGCGGACGAGCAACCTACGCGGTGCGAGCTATCTGGTCTATGCTATGTGGCGCAAGCCATGCGGTGACAGCAATGCGGTGCAAGGTGTGTGGTGTGGCTGCGTGGTGCAGCATCCGTGGTGTGAGCTGCGTGGTGCAGGCTGCGTGATGCAAGCCGCTCGGAGTAAGACGTGCGGTGCGGGCTGTGTGGCGCCCACGAAGCGCCCAGTCGAGACCCCTCGCCCTCCCCTTCCTCCTCCTCCTCCTCCTCCTCCTCCCTTCTCCACCTCCTTCTCTTCTTTGTCCTCCTCCTCCTCCTCCTCCTCCTCCTCCTCCTCCTCCGCGCCCACCAGGCGAAGCCTCGCCGCGCCCGCCCGGCGCGCCCGTGGCGCCCACGAGGCGCCCTTGAGGGCCGCCTCCCGGGGCCGAACTCTCGCGGCACCCCGCCCGGCGTGCGTGCGGCGCCCCACGGGGCGCCCAGGGCCGCCCACCAGGGCGAGACTCTCGCCGCGCCCGCCCGGCGCAGCTCCACGCTGCAGCGACTGGCCTCCTCCTCCTCCTCCTCCCTTCTCCTCCTCCGTCCCCCTCCTCCTCCTCCTCCTCCTCCTCCTCCTCCTCCTCCTCTCCTCCTCCTCCTCCTCCCCTCCTCCTCCTCCTCCTCCTCCTCCTCCTCCTCCTCCTCCTCCTCCTCCTCCTCCTCCTCCTCCTCCTCCTCCTCCTCCGTCCTTTTCCTCTCCTCCTCCTCCGTGGAGGGATATCCGAGGCCCGAAAACCATCACTTCACTAGTTTTGGGCCCCAGGGCCCACTGAGGCCCCAGGGGCCCCAGATCAGTGAAGCGATGTTTTTCCCCACCGAAGGACCCCGAAGTTCATCACTTCACTAAACCGAGCCCAGGACGAAAGTCAGGGGCCGAATTGCTGCTGTGATGCCACATCGGCCTCGTAGGATAGGAAGAAAAGCCACGCTGGACGATCCAATCGATCGCACTCGCTTCGGCTACCAATGTGACTGTGGACCAGCCGGCAGTCGGGCTCAACTGACGCCTCTATCTGAACGCCTACCCCTGCGATGCCGCCCAGCGCACGGGGCGCCAATCAGCCGCCGACGGCCACCCACCGGGCGAAACCTCATCCGCATCCTGAGATCAAGCGAAGTATGACCCCCGAAGCACGAGCACAGCCTGGTGGACTTTCATGCAGGCCGCGTGCGCGTGCAAAGACCATGGGTTGCCGACCTCCTCCTCCTCCTCCTCGTCCTCCTACTTCTCTTCCTCCTCCTCCCCCCTCTCAAAGTCCTGAGATCAAGCGAAATCAGACCCGCGAAGCACGAGACCAACCTGGTGAACTGTCATGCAGGCCGCGCGCGCGCGAAGACCATGGGTTGCCGACCTCCTCCTCCTCCTCCTCTTCCTCGTCGTCCTCCTCCTCCTCCCTCTCAAAGCCTTGTGATCGAGCGAAGTACGACCCCCGAAACACAAGCACAGCCTGGTGAACTGTCATGCAGGCCGCGCGCGCGTGCGAAGACCATGGATTGCCGACCTCCTCCTCCTCCTCCTCCTCCTCCTCCTCCTCCTCCTCCTCCTCCTTCTCTCAAAGTGCTGAGATCAAGCGAAGAAAGACCCCCGAAGCACGAGCATAGCCTGGTGAACTTTCATGCAGGCCACTCGCGCGTGCGAAGTCCATGGGTTGCCAACCTCCTCCTCCTCCTCCTCCTCCTCCTCCTCCTCCTCCTCCTCTTCCTCTCTCTCCTTTTCCCCCCTCTCAAAATCCTGAGACCAAGCGAAATAAGACCCCCTGAGCACGAGCACCGCCTGGTGAACTTTCATGCAGGCCGCGCGCGCGTGCGAAGACCATGAGTTGCCGACCTCCTCCTCCTCCTCGTCCTCCTCCTCCTTCCTCTCAAAGTCCTGAGATCAAGCGAAGAACTACCCCCGAAGCACACGCACAGCCTGGTGAACTTTCATGCAGGCCGCGCGCGCGTGCGAAGACCATGGGTTGCCGACGAGTTGATACCAACACGGTTTGAGCAAGCAGTTTGCCAGACATGCAGGATGCACACACTCGCTGAACTCATAAGGCAGCCGTGTATGTGTGCCTATACCACAAGGAACACATGTCTGACATTCTATGAACTGCCCTGTCAAGTGAGACAGTTCGGACCACACGCGTGCGCATGCCGAACACATCCAACAACAACTGCGTACCCGTTAACCTGGTCATACAATGCAGTGCGGGCTACACGAGCCCGTCTCCGTGGGCGCATACCGATATCATTGCACGCCCGTTGGTTTGCTAGGCGTTGCCAAGCCACTGTTCTCAGCGTTTCAATCTGGAGTTGTTCAACAATGAGCCTGGCGCGACCCCACTTAGGGGAAACCCATTGCATGGGCGTATCGCTGGGCGCATCGTTTAGAATTGCTTGGTATTGCTTGGCATTGCTTGGCATTGCCTGGCATTGTTTGGCGTTGCTTGGCATTGCTTTTTCATGTGTTGACATTGCTTGGCATTTCTTGGCGTTGCTTGGCGTTGCTTGGTATTGCTTGGCATTGCTCGGGGCAAACCCGAGGAACCTAGGGAACCCGAGGAACCCGCAACAGTGGCCGGTAAACCCGAGGAACCAGAGGAACCCGAGGAATCCGAGGAACCCGGGCAACCCGAGGAACTTGGGGAACCCGAGGAACCCGAGGAACCCGAGGAACCCGAGGAACCCAAAGAACCCGAGGAACTCGGGTGACTCCGAGGAACCCGAGGAATCCCCGAGGAACGGGCAAAGTGACGTTCCGAGGCGCCAGCCCTTAACCACGTAAGAACTCCCTGGGCAATGGAAAAATGTATGAACAACCAAATCTGTTTATCCAACACAGGTGTGTCAAATATTCTGGACGCATCGCGCAACCCCACCAGCCTATCCAAAAACGATGCCCAGGCGAGATGCCTTGATCAGGCATGTGGAGGAGCATGCAGTGGGATAAAGGGCATGGGCAGCCGTCATACCCCAAAAGGGGGAGGATGGCGGAGGGAGGAACGAGAAGGAGGAGGAATAAACGGAGGAGGAGAAGAAGGGCGAGCAGAAGGTCCAGAGGCCTCTTGGAGGCCTCTTCGGCCATTTTGTAGACCTTTTGGCGGTCCCGGGGGCCTCCTTGGGCGCCTTGGGTGCTGCCGGGGGGCCCGTCTTGGGGTCATCTTTGGGCCTCTCTTGGGCCCTGTCGGGCCCTCTTTGAGCCATCTTGAGGCCTCGGGAGCCCATCGGAAGCGAACGGGCTAGAAGGCCACAATCATCAATGGTCCTGTGGTTTCGGACGGGGTTGGGCCTCTTGGGGTCTTCCTTGGGAGTCTCCGCGGCCACTTGGAGCCATCTTGGGGCCATCACGGTGCCTTTTGGAGGCATCTTGGATGTCATCTTGAGCCGGCTTGGACCATCTTTCGCGATTTTAGATGACATCCTGAAGCACTAAAGGCCCCTCTCGGAGCCCTCTTGGGGCAAAGGAGTCCCAAAGATGCCACCGAAAAGCCAGCATCCTTCAAGACCCTTGTGGTCTTCAGTGCTTTCGTTGATCAAAGAGGGGGGGCTACTTGATGATGGTCCCCCCTCTGAAGCTCCCAGAGGGTCCCCTCTTGGGGTTAGGGCCCCTCTGGGGCGCTCTTCGGGCGCTCTTGGCCGGTCTCGGGGCCGTTTTGGTGCCATTGGGGCCCCTCTTTGGGGCCCTCGTTGGCCCTCTTGGAGCTGTCTCGGAGCCTCCGGAAGGCAACCGAAAGCGAGCGGACGAGAAGGCCACCATCATTGATTGTCCTTCGATGTTTGACGGATTTGGGGCTAAGTCGGGCCTGTCCCTCTCCAGGGGGAATATTCAAAAAAACAGTCAACAAATAGTCTGGGGACTATTTCGTTGAGTATTTCCCAACCATCCTGTGGTGTTGGGTCCTCGTTTTGAAGAGACAGCGCCCGCTCCCGCTCCCGCTCCCGCTCCTCCCCCTCCTCCCTCCTCCCCCCTCCCACCATCATCATCGTCATCATCCTCCATTTCGGCACACCCCTCACACGCTTCGTGGCCCCATGGGTAGCCCCACCGAAGGCCCCAGTGCTGCCGCCCGCATGCGTCCCGCACGCCCAATTCGGCACAACCCTCACACGCTTCGTGGCCCCATAGGGAGCCCCACCGAAGGCCCCAGTGCTGCCCCCCGCATGCGTCCCGCACACCGAATTCGGCACACCCCTCACACGTCTCGTGGCCCCATAGGGAGCCTCACCGAAGGCCCCAGTGCTGCCGCCCGCATGCGTCCCGCACACCCAATTCGGCACACCCCTCACACGCTTCGTGGCCCCATAGGGAGCCCCACCGAAGGCCCCAGTGCTGCCGCCCGCATGCGTCCCGCACACCCAATTCGGCACACCCCCTCACACGCCGCTTCGTGGCCCCATAGGGAGCCCCACCGAAGGCCCCAGTGCTGCCGCCCGCATGCGTCCCGCACGCCCAATTCGGCACACCCCTCACACGTTTCGTGGCCCCATAGGGAGCCCCACCGAAGGCCCCAGTGCTGCCGCCCGCATGCGTCCCGCACACCCAATTCGGCACACCCCTCACACGCTTCGTGGCCCCATAGGGAGCCCCACCGAAGGCCCCAGTGCTGCCGCCCGCATGCGTCCCGCACACCCAATTCGGCACACCCCTCACACGCTTCGTGGCCCCATAGGGAGCTCCACCGAAGGCCCCAGTGCTGCCGCCCGCATGCGTCCCGCACACCCAGTTCGGCACACCCCTCACACGTTTCGTGGCCGCATAGGGCGCCCCAGCGAAGGCCCCAGTGGCGGCGCTCACATGCGCATGCGTCCCGCACACCCAATTCACGTTTCGTGGCCCCATCATCCACAGCCCCAGTGGCGGCGCTCGCATGCGTCACCCACACCCACCCAATTCGGCACACCCCTCACACGCTTCGTGGCCCCATAGGGAGCTCCACCGAAGGCCCCAGCGGCCGCGCTCACATGCGTCCCCGCCCCCATCCCGGCACGCCCCTCCCAACAGGTTTCGTGGCCCCATAGGGAGCTCCACCGGAGGCCCCAGTGGCGGCGCTCCGCATGCGTCACCCACACCCACCCAATTCGGCACACCCCTCACACGTTTCGTGGCCCCATAGGGAGCTCCACCGAAGGCCCCAGCGGCGGCGCTCACATGCGTCCCCGCCACACATCCCAGTACACCCCTCACGCGCTTCGTGGCCCCATAGGGAGCTCCACCGAAGGCCCCAGTAGCGGCGCTTACATGCGTCTCCGCCACCCATCCCGGCACCCCCCCCGCAGCAGCATCATGTTTCGGGGACCCATAGGGAGCTCCACTGGAGGCCCCAGTGGCGGCCCTCACATGCGTTTCCGCCACCCATGTCGGCACGCCCCGCGCGTGTTTCATGTCCCCATAGGGAGCTTCGCCGAATGCCCCAGTGGCACCCATCTCGACACACCCCTCACACGTTCCGTAGTCCTTTGGGGAGTTCCACTGAAGATGAAGCCCGCAGCTGCGGTACTGACAACTGCATATGGTTGGGTTCTTCGCCAGGCTAATTTGGGCATCTTTCGACTATTCCCAACCATCCTGTGGTGTTGGGTCCTCGCTTTCAAGAGACGGTCCCCGCGTTCTCCCCTCCTCCTCTGCCCCCTCCTCCTCTCCACCGTCCGCATGCGTCCCGCACACCCAGTACAGCGTTTCGTGGCCCCATAGGGAGCTCCACCGAAGGTCCCAGTGCTACCGTCCGCATGCGTCCCGCACACCCAGTACAGCGTTTCGTGGCCCTCCTCCCCCTCCTCCCTGCGTTTCACCTACCCAGTACAGCGTTTCGTGGCTCCATAGGGAGCCCCACCGAAGGTCCCAGTGCTACCGTCCGCATGCGTCCCGCACACCCAGTACAGCGTTTCGTGGGGCCATAGGGGCTCCATCGAAGGTCCCATGCTACCGTCCGCATGCGTCCCCCACACCCAGTACAGCGTTTCGTGGCCCTCCTCCCCCTCCTCCTTGCGTTTCACCCACCCAGTACAGCGCTTCGTGGCCCCAGAGGGAGCCCCACCAAAGGTCCCAGTGCTACCGTCCGCATGCGCCCCGCACACCCAGTACAGCGCTTCGTGGCCCCAGAGGGAGCCCACCGAAGGTCCCAGTGCTACCGTCCGCATGCGTCCCGCGCACCCAGTACAGCGTTTCGTTGCCCTCCTCCCCCTCCTCCTTGCGTTTCACCTACCCAGTACAGCGTTTCGTGGCTCCATAGGGAGCCCCACCGAAGGTCCCAGTGCTACCGTCCGCATGCGTCCCGCACACCCAGTACAGCGTTTCGTGGCCCCATAGGGAGCCCCACCGAAGGTCCCAGTGCTACCGTCCGCATGCGTCCCGCGCACCCAGTACAGCGTTTCGTGGCCCTCCTGCCCCTCCTCCCTGCGTTCCACCCACCCAGTACAGCGCTTCGTGGCACCATAGGAACCCCACCGAAGGTCCCAGTGCTACCGTCCGCATGCGTCCCGCGCACCCACTACAGCGTTTCGTGGCCCTCCTCCCCTTCCCCCCTGCGTTCCACCTACCCAGTACATCGTTTCGTGGCCCCATAGGGAGCCCCACCGAAGGTCCTAGTGCTACCGTCCGCATGCGGCCTGCACACCCAGTACAGCGCTTCGTGGCCCCAGAGGGAGCTCCACCGAAGGTCCCAGTGCTACCGTCCGCATGCGACCCGTACGCCCAGGACAGCGTCTCGTGGCCCCACAGGGAGCTCCACCTAAGGTCCCAGCGCTACCGTCCGCATGCGTCCCGCACACCCAGTACAGCGTTTCGTGGCCCTCCTCTCCCTCCGCCCTCGTGGCCCCATAAGGAGCTCCACCGAAGGTCCCAGTGCTACCGTCCGCATGCGTCCCGCACGCCCAGTACAGCGTCTCGTGGCCCTATAGGGAGCCCCACCGAAGGTCCCAGCTCTACCGTCCGCATGCGTCCCACCCACCCAGTACAGCGTTTCGTGGCCCCATAGGGAGCTCCACGGAAGGCCCCAGTGCCCCGTTCGCATGCGCCCCGGAAGCGCAATTTGGCATTTTCGCCCGCCCAGAGCAGCGCTTCGTGGCCCCATAAAGGGGGCTCCACCCAAGGCCCCAGTGCCATCGTCCGTATGCGTCCGGGAAATGTAATTTGGCATTTTCACCCGCGCAGTGCAGCGCTTCGTGGCCCCATAGGGCGCTCCACCGAAGCCCCCAGTGGGACCGTCCGCATGCGCCCCGGAAACCCAATTTGGCACTTTCGCTCACTCAGTAGAGTGCTTCGTGGCCTCATAGGGAAGTCCACCGAAGCCCTCAGTGGGACCGTCCGCATGCGTCCCGGAAGCCCAATTCGGCACACCACCCACACAGTACAGCGTCCCCCCCGCCCAGTGCAGCGCTTCGTGGTCCCATAGCAAGCTTCACCGAAGCAGATATTCACAATTACGGTACCCACAACTGCATATGGTTGGGTCTTCGTTTTGAAGAGACGGTCCCGCGTTCCTCTCCTCTTCT
>CAUYUJ010018654.1:70000-122095 GCA_963575745.1 Prorocentrum cordatum
CGCGCCTGGCCTCCGCCTGGCACGGCCTGCCTGGTGTCGCGCTGCAGCTGCAGGGCTGTCTGGGGCCGGTGCATGCTGAGGCACCCAGCTACCTTTTAGTCCCGTCCGCGCTCTTCTCAGGAGGGGAAAAACACACAGGCACAATCAATCGTCGATTCCCCAGGAGATATGGGGAAATATTGGAAGTGGGGGGGAAGACAGAAGCCCAGAAAATATGGGAAAATATGGAGGATATTTTTGTCCCTCACCACCCACCAAACCACCCCAACCCAACCCGAAGGCTCAGATTTACCCTCGATTTCTAGTGGGGGGGGGGTCCGGGGAACATCGAAAAAACACATGTGGAGCCCATACCCCCCCCCAACCCGAAATGCGGGTCTTCAGGTTGGGTTGGGGTGGTCTGGTAGGCAGTCGGTCCCGTCCGCGCTCTTCTGCCTGGCCCTGCCGGGGTCTGCCGCGCCCGCTCCGCTCGGCCCGCTGGCCCTCCCGGGCCTCCGTCCGCTCGGCCTGGCCGGAAGGGGTGGCGCTTCCCTGTCCGACTCCGGCGCCGTCTGCGCCCCGTCCCCGCGGCGCCGCAGCCGGCGTCTGTGGCCCCAGTGTGTCGCTGCGCGCTGCAGGGAGCGCAGCCTTGCCACCGCGCTGCACCAGCGAGGTCTAGTCGCTGTACCCCACTGCTGCGTGGGTGCTCGGGCAACTGGGCTCATGTGGTGCGTTGTGCGCGCAGTAGTGGGGGGGGGGGGGCTGCGATAAGTTGACGGGCAACGAGGGCTGCAGAACAGGGCGTTTTAGGGCCCCTCGAAGGGCCCTTGAGGGCCCAGAAGGGGGCCTGTCAGGGCCCGAAAACGGGCGCCTTTCTTCATCGAGAGCAAGAGAACCCTTAACCTTAATAGCAGGATGAAGACGTGGCCTCGCTGAGGTCCCCGTCTTCGCATTCGATCTAATAATTTTGGGTGGTTTGGTTTGGCACATCTGCAGAACAGAACCCTATCCCAATGTTTATGCCCTCCCAACTGAGGTCCCGCCCCCTCGGGTTAGGGGCCTTTTCTTGGGTTAATCATTTCTTCCCCCATTCATCGCCCCCCATGAATTCGCGCCCAAGTGCGTCGGATGAAACAGATGTGTGCGACTCCCGTGCCCCAGCGCGGCGCTCCACATCGGCATTTCCCTCCCCTCCCCCCCTCCTCTCCCCCCCCTCCCCTTCCCCTCCTCTCCCCCCTCCTCCCCCCCCCTCCCCCCCTCCCCCCCTCCAACCCTCCCCTTCCCCCCCCCTCCCCCTTATCCTCCCCTCCCGCACTCCCTCACCTTTCTCCCCCCCTCCCCCCCCTTTCTTCCCATCCCCTTCCCCCTCCCTCCCTCCCTCCCTCCCTCCCCCCCTTCCGCAATTACTCAATATGAAATACTACTCTCCCTCTTCCCCTGATGACGTCTTGGGAGTGTTCGCCCCCCCCCCCCCCCCCCCGCGTATTGTTTTTTAGACACAGGTTTCCCCGGTTTTGGGTTTTCGCTTGCATTTGTTTCCAAAATGCTGCTCTCGCTGAGGCGCCGGCCTCATTTTCGGGCCCCGCTCGTTCCGAATCGTGCTCCCGCTGCAGCGCTGGCATCATTTCCGCCGGCGCTTGGGCTGCACGCCCGCCCTGAGGTTCGATACCGGTAAAAATAGCAGTTGCAGAAAATATATGCAAAAAATACCGGTTGTGAATCATATATGCAAACATAGCAGTTATGCGCATTTTTATATCATGTTGAGCATATCTGTAAATTAATAAGAGTCCTAAGTCATATCTGCAAAAAATAGCAGTTATAACCCATATCTGCAAAACAAATAGCAGTTATGGCAAATATTTGTAAAACATAGCAGTTAACAGTCAGATCTGCAAAAATAGCAGTATGACATTTTTTATATAAAAATAGCAGTTGTGAGTCATATCTGCATCATGAGCCGTCTCTGGGCCATCTTGAGCCGTCTTGAAGCAGTCTAGTGGGCCGCAGGTGAAACGACCCTTAAGCCTGCCCATCGAATCCGATGAGTTTCCGATGCACTACCAATGAGTTTCCGATGTTTTCCGATGAGTTTGCACTGCGTACGTATCAAATCATGCCCGATCACGTGGTACGCGTTGAACACTGCCACGAGGCCGTCGGGTACACCGCTGCCCGTAGGCGGCGCGGGTTAAGACAATTAGGGGCGCGGCTCGTTGAATAAACGGGCGCCGCGCTTAACATGAAAAAGTAAGTGAAACAGTGAGCGGGGCGAGAGCGTCATTTTGAAAGTACCCGCCCTCCATCCGTGTAGTTGTTCACTGCCCCAGATGCCCCGAACTCTACTGAGGAGGAGGACGGGCGAGGAGGAAATGGCGGAGGAGGAGGAGGAGGACGGGGGCGGACGGCGCGGAGGCGCCTCGCGCGATCAAGGTTGAACGCGCTACGGGGGCCCATCTCGGGCCCCAGTGCTCGCGGGCACGGGGCCGCGGCGCGAAATCTCGATGTTCGGGGACGAACGCCCCGCGCGGTGTCGGAAACCATCGTCCGACGACGACGACGACGACGACGCCTCGCGAGGCGTCGTCGTCGTCGTCGGCGTTCTGGCTCGGTCGATCGCGATCGGCGTTCTGGCTCGATCGAGCATGTTGGGCTATTTCGAGGCCACTAGGAAGGTCAACCTTCCTCCGCGCGCCCAGTTGGCGCGCTTCCGCGGGGCGCGCGCGATGGCGCCCTTCGAGGTTGCCACGCCGCCCGCGACCCCGCGCGCGGGGAAGTCGGCGGAGCCGCCGACGCCCCCGACGACGGCGGCGGCGTCGGCGGTGGAGAGCGCGGCCAGCTCGGCTGCGCCCACGCCGCAGCCAGAGACGGCGCAGGAGACGGCCTCGCCGCCGCCAGAGACGGCGCAGGAGACGGCCACGGAGGCCATCTCTACTCGTCGTCGTCGTCGTCGTCGTCGTCGTCGTCGTCGTCGGCGGCGGCGTCTTCCCCCGTCGTTCCGGCACCGATGGCGACAACGATGACGACGACTACGACGACCACCCATGGGTGGTCGTCGTAGTCGTCGTCGTCGTCGTCGCCGCCGCCGCCGCCGCCGTCGTCGCCGTCGTCGCCGTCGTCGCCGTCGTCGTCGTCGTCGTCGTCGTCGTCGACGACGACGCTCGGCCCTATCCGACGCTCGGCTCTACCGCATGGTTGATGATGGCGCCAGCGACGGGTCCGAGTCGACCCGCGCCGTGTGCACGGACGTGGAGTTGCTGACCAAGGTGCTGCGCCCTGTCATGACGAAACCAGATTTCGTGGTGTGCAAGAGCGACCACTCCTCCTTCCCTGTGTCCAGCGACCAGGCGCCCTTAAGTGCCGACGCTGCGGTGCTCGTCGCGCAGTCGATCAGGCAGCAGGCAGCGCCGAACTTGAGCGTCGGCAAGGTCGCGTGCGAGAACGCGATCGAGTTCTTGGTCACCGAGAAGGCGAAGACAGGAAAGCCGCCCTGGAGTTTGTTCGAGGGCGATTCCAAGAAGCGCTACGTGAGGGACATGACGGCTAGGGTGCGCACGCTGTGCATGCACGCGGGGTCCTTCTACCGCCGCAAGCTCGGCCCCCCTCAGTGGTGCAAGGCCGTCATCGCGGAGCAGGGCTACACCGAAGGCATCAACCTGAACGAGGATCAGGACGAGGAGGAGGACGACGCGGACGAGGAGGACAGCGCGCCCGTCAGCGGAAGGCCGTCAATGCGAGGAGGTTCAGCGGCAGGGGGCGAGGGCGAGCCCGAGGGCACGGGGGCCGCGAAGAAGAGGCCCGCCGCGGCCAAGCCTGCAGGTGACAGCGCAGGTTCCGAGGTGCAGTACGTCTACACATTCGACGAGAACAAGAACTCGGCAGTGCGCATCCAACCGAGCACGCGGCGGGTGGAGCTTTGCGACAGCTCGCGGTCATCCGACCAGGGCGGATTCACGGTTGCCACGTGGGCCGATGGGAAGGAGTGGCGCTACCCAGAGGCGCTGCATCAGCAGAAGGAGAAGCCGAAGAGCGCCAAGAGTGGGCTTCCTTCCAAATACTTACCTGACGGCTCAAAGGTCTACGTCGAGCTGAAGAGAGATCGGGGTCCGAACCACGAGCTCATCCTCATCATGCGCAAGCCCAAGGACGGCACCAAGGAGCAGCAGACGCAGGCGACCACCAGGCACTTCGACAACGAGGAGCATGGCGTCAAGGTGATGACCGAGCGGATCTTAGAGATGTTCGTCCGCGACCCGAAAACTACGAAGCAGCAGGCGATGGCGGCGAAGATGGACCTCCTCAAGGAGATCGAGAAGACTGTCGAAGCGATCTGCCAGAAGGAGGCCGAGAAGTTGGCCAAGCCGGAGGCCGATGCGGCGGCGGCGCCCAAGCGGGGCGCTGCAGCTCGCAAGAGGCCCGCCGCCGCTAAGCCCGCCAACGAGGAGGCGGCGGCCTCCGGCGCCGAGGCGGCGTCGGGCAACGACATGGGCGAGAACGCCGAGGCGGCTTCGGACGGGGAGGTCTACACGGCAGGAGAGGGGGAGGCAGACGCTGCTGCAGGAGGCGCGCCGTCCACTCCCGAGCAGAAGGGCAAGGGCAAGAAGCGCGCCGCACCAGGCACTATCTCGACTTCGAAGGTCCCCATCCAGCGCATCGGCATCGAGAAGGGCATCGCGGGCGCCAAGGCTTCCAAGTCCGCGCAGGGCACCTCCCCGCAGACGGCCATCAAGGGGCCGACGGGCACGCTCATGGGGGACGCGCGCAAGCAGCTGGCGGAGGATGACTCGTCGGACGGTGCCGAGTAGACTGACGGGCTCCGACTTCAGAGAGCCACGATCGGAAAACATGTAGCCCACTCCGCCCTGGCCTCTCGGACCCCCGCCCTCCGCGGCGATCCGACTCCCTCGACTCAGCGATTGCGGGGGTCGCGAGGATAACTCAGCGCGTGACGCGACGTGGCAGTGGAGATAACCGCGACGAGTTTCCGAGGTCGCGAGGATAACGTTGCGCATGGCACGGCGTGGAAGCGGAGATAATCGCGATGAGTGTCCGATGAGTTCCCGATGAGTTTCGATGAGTTTTCCCTTCGGCTCCGATGCGTTTATCGATATATATATATATATATATATAGATGTGTGTGTCGGCGAGCCCCCCACCCCGCCGCCTGATATGGGAAACTTCATTGTCGGCGTCGTCACGTCGTTGTTTATTGTTATTATTGTTATCGCGTCAACATCTGACATCCTACCCCTCCCTCCCATCCCTTCCCATTGCGCTACTTATTTGTCCTCTCACCGAATCGGGTGTCGCATCTGACCCTCATGCATAGCAGGAAGAGGAGGAAGGATGCCTAGGGCGTTGCCCACGGCGGGTTCTCCTGGAGGCCTGGCACCTCGGGCTGCACTCGGCGGGCGGGTTCACCTGCGGGCCTCAGTCCTCGTGCGGGTTGCCCTCGGCGGGCGGGTCCTCCTGCGGGCCTGGCACCTCGTGCGAGTTGTTTGGGTCTGTCGCCTCAAGCGGGTCCTCTGGGGTGTGGGGCGACAAGAGCGGGTCCTCTGGCGTCGGTGGGATCGTGGTGTAAGTTGGTGACGTCATCACGCCACTGGCCCAGCGCCTCAAAGGCCTCGCGGGGCTCTCGTCTTGCTCCTGGAGCGCCGAAGCCTGCGAGCGCGGGCTGCTCGTGTCGGGGTCGAAGCTGCCGCCGCTCTTGCTCTTGCCCTTGCCCGTCAAGCTGTCGCCGCTCTTGCCCTTGCCCGTCGAGCTGTCGCCGCTCTTGCCCTTGCTCTTGTTCTTGCCCTTGTACGTGAGCAGATCTGCCGCCGCCACGTCGGCTTCTGTGATGTCGTCGGTGTAGCGCTTGTCGTGCAGCCACGATGGGAGACGGCTCAAGAGGCTAATCTCGTCCTGTGACAAGATGCTGAGCTTGTCCTTGCCCTTCTGCTCGTCGCTGTTGCCCTTGCCCTTCTGCTTGCCCTGCTGCGTGTCGTCGTCGCCCTTCTGGCCGTCTGTCACGAACTGGCAGGGCTGTCCGAGCTTGATCGGGCAGCTTTCACTTGGCCTCCCAGAGAAACCCTGGTAGACTCCGCAAATCAAGCGTGCGAGTGCCGAGCTTGATGCCGACCGTGATGCCGACCGTGGGCAGTGGCCGTCGTTGGGGCCGTCGCCGTCGCCTTCGTTGGGCCCGTCGCCCGTCTGGCTCTTGAGCACTCTGCGGCATTTGAGCGCGTGCGGGCTCCAGGGCTCCAGATCAGGCGCGTGTGGGGCCCAGGGATCTAGTAGCCGAAATAGATACGGACGGCAGGCTTCGCACCGAGGCGAGAGCGCCCCCTCGGAACGGCCGAAGACGGTCCGAGTGGCCTCCAGCGGTCGCTCGGGACGATGCGGGCGCCCTCAGACTTGCCTCCAGCGAGGCGCGGCAGTGGGGGGGGGGGCACCGAGACATCCTCGATCCTCGATTCTGTTTTTCGGTTGTTGCCTTTCGGGGCCTCCTGGACCCCCTCGCGCCTACGGCTGGATCCGCCTCGCAATTCAAATCGAAGCGCCCTCCTGGGAAACAACCCGAGCCTCGATCCTCCATCATCGACTCTCGAGTTTGACGGCCGTTTCGGGCCTCGAGGGGCCTCCTCGTGCCTACGGCTGGGTCCGCCTCGAAATTGAAATCGACGCGCTCCTCGGGTAAAAAAAACACCTCGGGTCTCGATCCTCGATCCTCGACTCTCGAGTGTTTCTGTCGTGTTTGTAGTATTGGTGGAGGGGAGGGAGCATCCCCCTCGCCGATACAGGACGGCCTGCACGTCGAGGACTTGCCCGACCGCCAGGACAGCTGGTCAGAGCGCTGGGCCCGCAGCACGGACGGTGCAGTCGAAAGCTGCCGTGGGAGGGGGTGAGGTGGCGAGGAAGGAGGTGAGGGTTAGGAGGTTGATGAAGGGGGAGGGAATGAGGGGTGAGGAGGAGATGTGGAGGGCTGAGACCGCCCCTTCCTCCCGCCCGATACTCGGGTGGGGGGTTCGGACATGGGTGCGTGGGAGGAGTCGTGGCGACGGTGGTTTTCGCCGTCGGCAGGACACCCCGCGTGCGGATGAGGGCGCTGATGCACCGCCTGAATCATCGTCGGCGGCAGCGGCGTCGTCGGCAGGACCAGCGCTGGACGGCGTGGCGAGCATCGGCCTGCAGCAGGCGAACCTCGGGGCCATCGGCCTGGCCCAGGCCGACACCGCCGCGCTGGGCATCTCGCAGATCGACGGGGCGGCGATCGGGCTGGAGCAGGCGAACCTCAAGGGCCTCGGCATCAGCCAGCTGGGCGACGCCGCCGCGGGGCCGAGCGGGGCGTCGCTAGGCGTCTCGCTGCCTGAGAACCCGTCCGAGGGCTCAGGCGGGCTGCAGCTCGGCTTCCTGGCGAAGAGGCTCAACGAGTTGGCGAAGGGCTGCGAGGCGCCGCCCGCGACCAGGGCGCAGGAAAGCCCCGACGACGAGCAGCCCGATAAGGTGATCGAGGAGGCGTGGAGGACGAGGATCGCGAAGTCGAGGACGGCGATTGCCAGCAAGTACGACCGCTTCAAGAAGGGCAGCGCAGAGGAGCAGGCGAAGTACAAGAATGCGCAGGGCCACGTCGGCAAGGAGAACTGCATCCTCGAGTGGGTCGACAAGCAGTGGAACGCCTACCAAGAGCGCAGGTTGGGAGCGACGACGACGACGACAACGATGACGACGACTACGACGACCACCCATGGGTGGTCGTCGTAGTCGTCGTCGTCGTCGTCGCCGCCGCCGCCGCCGCCGCCGACAGGTCTAAGAGGAAGACCAACACGGAGGCCCACCTGGAGTGGGGGACCCACGAGCCGTTCGAGGTCATCGCAGGCAAGGAGTCGGGGGTCGGCATCGCAGAGACGGGGGCGATGGCGGCACTGAACACAGTCTTGGCGTGCCAGAAGCTGGGGTACCCCTGGGTGCAGTGGAACAGCTTCACCAAGCGCGCCGAGTACCTCTACTGCAAGTCGGGCTTCAAGAACAAGTTCGAGACGGCGTGGACGCAGTGCCAGGAGCAGACGGGCGTGCAGGACGACCTGGCGCTCGACTTCCTGAAGGGGGGGGGGGGGGCACGACACGCTGGGCGGTGGCCAGCCGAGCCAGGCTCAGACGGGCGCAGCCGCGCAGCAGGAGAGCGAGGCCAAGCAGCAGGCGGCGGACGAGAAGAAAGCCGCCGCCGTTGCCAAGCAGAAGGAGGCGGAGGCGACGAAAGCAAAGGAGGCGGAGGAGAAGCAAGCAAAGGAGGCGGAGGCGAAGGCTAAGGCAGCGGTCAAGGCCGCTGCAAGGGGCGCCAGGCGGACGAGGGGCGACCGCGGCGGCACGGCGACGCCGCCACCTGAGCCAGCTGGTGACGACGCTCCCCACCCGAAGCAGGCCAAAAAGGACGCGAAAAGAAGCTCGACGACTTTCGCACGCTGATTAGCCTGCACGGACAGGAGCTCACGTCTGGCAAGATGATCTTGCGCAACATCGGCACGGTGGCATCGTGGGAGCCCTTGGCGGACGAGAGGATGAGCGGGGATCTCCGCAGGGCAGTCGAGGCGCTGGAGAACACGAGCACCACCAACGCGCTCGTGGCGCAGCTGGTGACGCAGAAGTTCGACGCAGTGAGGGCATACGTCGGGGATGCAGATTTCGACAAGCAGATCGACCAGATCACGTCGATCCTGAAGCCCAAGGTGGATAAGCTGAACGCAGAGGTGGACGCCTTGAACCAGATGCACGCTCTGGTCGTGAAGAAGGCACAGGGCGGCAGGTAGTCGGAGGCAGCCTTGACGACGGCCTCTTGACGAGGCCTCTTGACGAGGCCTCTTGACGTTCGGCTGCAGAGCGGTCGATTCGCCCGCCGACCAGTGCCGCGTAGTTAAGGGGGGGAGAGTTGGGAGGAGAGGAGGAGGAGGAGGAGGAGGAGGAAGGAGAGGAGGAGGAGGAGGAGGAGGAGGAGGAGGAGAGGAGGAGGAGGGGGAGGAGGAGGAGGAGGAGGAGGAGGAGGAGGAGGAGGAGGAGGGAGGGAGGAGGAGGAGGAGGAGGAGGAGAGGAGGAGGAGGAGGAAGGAAGGAGGAGGAGAGGGAGAAGGAGGAGGAGGGAGAGGGGGAGGGGGAGGGGGAGTCCCCATTGGGGGAAGGGGGAGGGGAAGTACGGGGGGGAGGGAAGGGAGGGGGTGGAGGTGAAGGGGGCGGCAAACCAGAAGCTGGCGGCGGGCCCGCGATTCGGGGTACACTGAACAGCCTGCTGCGGTGAGACAGCAAGCGCTGGGTCGGGTAAAGCTCGATCGGATGCGAAAATCTCGGATCGGATGCGAAAATTCTGAACTCGAACCCGATCGGACCGAACAATTCGGGCCCGACCGCGATCGGAGGCGACGAAACCACCGATGAAATACCGGTGAGTTTCCGGTGAGTTTCCGATGAGTTTTGATGAGTTTCGCTCTAACACTATAAATTCAAAGGGATTGTAGCGATGCGTTTCCGATGAGTTTCCGATGAGTTTTGATGAGTTTTAAATATTCAGAATTTTGTGTTGCGCCACTCCGATCGCGGTCGGGCACCCCCCGTTTCGGTTCGGAGACGCCTCGGGTGGTCAGTTTCGGTTTCGGGTGCGCTTCGGGTGGATCTGGCGCGGGCCCGAGGGGTCGCTGCGGCACCTCGGCGAGGCGCAGCTGTCCGTGGAGCGCCCGTTTCGGTTTCCAGGGCGTCTTGGGGGCGCTGGTACGGGCCCGACGGCTAGTAGTTGCAGCGCCAGGGGGCGGGGTGCAGGGGCCCGTAGGGTTCGGCTCGAGGGCGGGCTCCCAGTTCCCAGGATGCACGCGCCAGGTGTCGTGGCAACATGGCTGGGGAATCGCGGGGTGAAGACTGGCAGGCCGAGCAATTGAGAGCAGCTGAACGCAAGCAAGCAGGCAATGACTTGCTTAATTATATTCTTGCCATGTATGCAGGGTCGAGGCCAATGACAGCAAAGGGCGCTTGCATCATAAGCTGGTTCGCTAAGGAAGCTGGTTGCGAGGGCGGCGTGTGTGACCTCGCTCTGCACCCGAAAAACACAGGCGGCACGTATCAGAGAAAAATGGACTCAACGATTCCCCGAAAGCAAGATAGCGATTACTACTGGTTGGGCATTCCAATATATCAGAACGGTGTTGGTAGGACAACCAAGAGGATCCCCATGCTGCCATTGCATGAGTCGTTGCAACACGAGTGTGAAACTACTCGGTCCCTGGACCCTGGCCCCCTGACAAATGATGCGGATTTTCAGGAGTGGCAGCAAATATACAGGTGGCACCCTGGCGTTCGCGCGTGCAGGCCAGATGTCCCGATTTTGTTATCGCTGTACGCCGATGGCATTCGTTTCACTAGGAGCGAGCGAACTGGAAAAGCAGACTCGCTGCTGGGTTTCTTTATGCATTTAGTACCGCAGTCGCGGAGACATTCGGTCGCATTCTTAAGGAAATCTGAATTCTGCAGGTGCGGGTGCCGAGGGTGGTGTAGCCATTACCCTGTCATGCTCGTGATAGCATGGTCGATGCGGGCGTTGATTGACGGCCGATACCCCTCGGCCATGCACGACGGCTCACCGTTTGTCACGGGTGATCACAGGGGTGATTTGGCGGGCATGCCTCTCAGGAAAGGCGTTGTGGTTTGGATGAAAGGCGACTTAATGGAGCAGGCTGTCACGTTCGGTTTGCGGGGTTTGGGCAGCATGTTTTCCCCGTGTTTTATGTGCAATTCGCTGCTCGAGAATTTACATGACTATGACCCTGTTGAGTTGGACAGTGACCACTGGGGCCAGAAGTCAGATTTGGATGATTACGAAGTTTCCTGTCAGCGGCTTGAACACGTCGTTGTGCTTCACACCGAAGCCGATCGACTTAAGGCGACACCGACGCGCAAGCGCGGCCACGCAAGGTGGCCCCCGAGAGCGCGCGGTCGCGCCACGGAGCGCGCGTGGCGGAGAGGGTCGTGACGGGGTGGCGGGTGGCAGCGTTCTCGGGGGTTGCCCGCCGTGGTCGCGCAGGCGCGTCGGTTCCCGACAAGGTTTTTACTGAGGGTAGGCTTTACTGGGATCGGCGGAAATCTGGACCCCGTGGGAGGGCGCTCCTAAACGATGTTCCGTCACTAGGTCTCAAAGCTGGTGATCGATTGACGCCGTCCGAGCAATTGTGCGATATCGGCGATTTCTCCGCTGCCTCGTTGCCCCTGGTCGTGAGGTTTTGGCGCGCGACCTATCGCGGTCAGGCTTGCATGGGCCCACTGCTGAATCGCAACCCAGTGTTTTCGCCCGCCCTGTATACGTCACCATCCCTCACGTTCGCGTTAGACGTGCTCCACATTCTGTACCTGGGAGTTCATGGCCGTTGTATATCCGCAGTGATCTGGGCAATTTTGGATGTGAATGTTTTCGGGGTCCCAGGGCCTCATCAAGACGTCGTTGTCCCAGCCTCTCTGGGGAGGCTCTCGGGCATGCTGAACGATTGGTATGACGACGCGGATGTGCCGCAACACTACAGAGTGCATGAGCTATCAGTGAGTATGATCGGCACGAGGGACTTCCCAGGGCTAAAAACAATGGGGTCCGAAACAAACGCGATCCTCCCATGGGCTTTCCATTTGTGCGAGACGTTTTCTGCCAGCATGGGGAAAGGGTTTGCGCTCGCTGAGGCGTGCAGAAATTTGTTGGCGTTCATGCAACTCCTGAAGGCATCACCCACCATCGTCGATAGGGGGGCGGGGTCCATGCTGCTGGACCTGTGCAAGCAGCACAACCATTACATGGCAGAAGCAGACGTCCCCCACTTGTTCCAAAACCATTTTTTGTACACCTCGTGCGCCGTTCCTTGAGGCACGGCAACCCGCTTCGGTGCGCCACGTTTCTGGATGAATCGTTGAATCTGCCAGCGGCAGTGGCTGCCTCGAGCGTGCATCGGTCAAATTGCGAGAAACGGCTCTTTGAACGCGTGTCGTTGCAGGGGAATATGGCGGTTGGCCAGCATCGTTTTTTCTACGGCGGCGGGGCGTAGCCAGCCCCTCGCCATCGCGCGGGGCATGCTCGGCGCCGACGTGGCATAGGCGGTGCGATGGGTTCTCGTGAAGACATGGGGAGGGAGGGCGGGAAACACGACCACGATTCACAAACCATCCCCCCCCTCTCCCTCCGTTCGGGGTGATTCGAGGTGCGCTTGCGCGCCGACACCGCCAGACCCCGACGAACGCGGGCGCGCGTGAGGAAGCCACATGCGAGAGCGTGATTTCTCGTCGGAGTCCCGATCACCATAGGGAGGCGACGGCTTGCGGCGTCTAACGCGTGGTGGACCGCCCCGCTGCGTTACAGCACAGCGGTTGGTCCTCGGACCGGCGCGCTGTCCGCATGGTGCTCCTCCAGTCCCCCGTGCACTTTGCATTGCGTGGTCGCGCAGCGTCAAGCAAGAGCATCATTTTGAGACGGAGCCGCCCCCCACCCATGTAACCGTTGCAAACGCTTAAGAAGAATGCGCGCGGCACCAAAGCGAGAGCCCCATGTTCAAAACCAACCGCCCTCTCCCGATGAGTTTTCGATGAGTTTCCGATGAGTTTTGATGAGTTTCGGATCGGTGGCGCAAATAATCGCGCTGCATGGGCACAGCGACGTCGATGTGTTTCGAGGCGGGCGCTCGGGCACTCCAGCCCAGGCGGGCTCGTGGACATGGCTTGCCCTGCCATTCGTCGAGCTTCCCAGGTGGCCTGGGCCAGCGTTGCCCGTGGTGACGTTCTGGCTCAAGCATGCGTGCATCGGCAGGCAGAGCGTTGGCCGAGTGCTGGCGCCGCGTCTGGGCCGCCCTTACCCGTTGGCCATGAAGCGGCCAGCCGCTGCCATGAAGAGGCCTGGCGCCGCGTCCACCGCGGTTGGCGTCCCATGTTCGTTCGAGGCGATGGCGGTGCAAGCTGGTCTCTCCGACAGCGCATCGCAGGGAGAGATCATCAGGGTGGCTGAGGCGCTGACACGGGAGTTCTGGTCGTGCCCTCGCTATATGGACGCAGCGGAGATGTTCAGCGGAAGCGGCAGGCTCGCGCGCTGGATGAGACGGGCTGGCCTCCAGTGCCCAGAGTTCGACAAGTGCGGAAGGGGCGAGTCGGAGGACGTCTGCACCCTCGCTGGCATGGCCTTTGCGTGTCGGATAGTGCTGAGCATCAAGCCGAAGGGGACGCTCGTGATTGCCCCTCCGCCCCGTGAGTGGGCAGGCGACATGCTGCGCATCAACGGGAGGGACGACCTCGTCAATGGCAAGATATCGGCCGAAGGCATGGAGGCGAACGACCTGGCGCTCGCAGTCGCGCACTTCATCGCCATGTGCGTCGTGAGGGATGTGTTCTTCATGGTCGTGATGCCGTTCGACTGCCAGTCGTTCTTCGAGTACCCAGCGGTCAACGGCGCCCTGCGTCTGGGCCGCGCCGCCATCACCGCGACCTACCAGGGCAATTGGCAGAGGATCTCTACGAACAAGAGGACGCTGGTGAGCTCGAACATCGCCGAGGACAAGATGGCCAGGCTTCTGTGCGAGTGCCCCCTTCCAGACTCGACCCACATCGACGAGGTCAGTTCGTGCGGGAGGGACGTCGTCAAGTGGAGCGACGGCACCTACGAGCTCAACGGGTGGACGTTCTTCTACGACGGCGTCGCGAAGGAGCTCGTGGCGGTGGTCGCGGCAGCCGCCGAGTTGCCGCATCCAGTGTTCGAGGCAGTGTTGGTCAATGACTCGGAGTCGGACTAGTGCTTGCGCCGCCCGAGAGTGCACGCTGTGCGATCCGTCGCCGATGCGGCCGCATGCTGCAGACAGCGTGCCATCCGTGCACGACCGAGTGCGCCTCACCGAACGCAAGCTCTCCTCCAACTCGAGATTCAATACGCGCTTGCGCGCTGACTCCGTCGACGGCCAATGGTCCGACACGTTGGAGCGGCGACGGGGCGATCGACAGCGTTCGAAACTCCTACCAGAGCGACGGAAATCGGCGCGGCACGGTCGAGATGGGAGAGTAGCATTCATATTGAATAATTGTAGGAGAAGGAGGAGGATGATAACAGGAGGAGGTGGAGGAGGAATGCGAGGGGGAGGGGGATGGGGGAAGGGGGAGGGGGACGGGGGAGGGGCGGGAGCGTTCGGGAGGGTGAGCGGGGGAGAGGGTGAGAAGAGACGCACGCCCCCCCCGCTCGGCCAGCTTGGGGCGGGCCGTGGATCCAGCTCTCGGTCCTCCTCATCTCCCCCCCGCCCTCCCCTCCTCTTCCTCCTCGACCTCGCCACTTTCCTCTTCCTCGCCTCATCCTCCTCATCTCCCTCATCCTCGTCCGCCTCCTCCTCCTCCTCCTCCTCCTCCTCCTCCTCCTCCTCCCTCTCCTCCTCCTCCTCCTCCTCCTCTTCGCCCTCCATATCGTTCCCGTTGTCGGCCCCGCCATCTGTCTCGCCCCATCGCTGTTTCAAGCCCAGGCCCAATGAAGCGGGAACGCTCGGAGACCTCCCCCCCGACGCAGCCCCAGGTCGGAGAGTCCGCAGCCCCAGCCAGGGGCTAATATTAGCTTTAGATGGGCGCGTGACGCGTGGCACCTGCTCTGGGTCGATCGCTTCGAGGTGACTCGCTCGCGGCCGCTGGCCGAACAGGAAACTGATGACTAATAACGACGACCACGATCACGATCACGACGGCGACGACGACGACGTGACCCCATAGGAGACAACAACACTAGATCGCCCCCGCCCTGCTCTACTGCGCCGCCCGTCGTACCCGCTACCAGGGGCCACAGCGCACGGTGGCACGGCTCATTTTGACATCATCGACGGGGTTCCAATCTTGCTCAGTCCCGAGGAGAGGGCCAGGTGGACTGCGATGCAAATGCACGATTATGCCGAACGTGAGCACATGGCCGAACATATCGAATGGCACCGTACCCGAGAAGGCATATACTGTTTGGTTTGGGACGCAATCGATGATTTCCACGCTCAGCTGATTAGGAAGTGGGGGCCCGACTTAGAGTCAGAATTACTTGGCTTCGTTCGAGTTCTCGAACATGAGATGCCAGATTTCTCACCGAATCAGGGGCTGGGTGGAGGCGACGCCGCCTCGAGTCATAGCGCCCCGCCCCAGGAGCAAACGGCGCGTGGAACGGGTCGCGGGTGGAGGAAGACGCGTTTGGAATGCTGGGCAGGGGAGCTCCCGTTGCCACCGCATTCGGCCCCCGCACAAGTCCAAACACATCTCCCTCCACCTGCGACCCTTTCCTTGCGCCGCCCCCGCGTGCTCGGGTGCGACCACCGTCTCGAAAGCTGGCGCGGGGCTGAACACAACTCTGATGCGCCCCTGGGTCCATGGACTCGGCGACGAGAATCAGATTCACGCGCGCTCGGGGCCGCCCAGGTCCAGACCTACTCACACTCGGGCTCACTCACACTCAGTTCAGACCGCTCGAATGTATATCCACTCACATTGGGACTCGCCCATGTTCAGGCCCGCTCACACTCAGGCACGAGCATCGGAAACTCATCGAAACTCATCGGAAACCCATCGGAAACTCATCGGACGTCAACCGAAACCTCCACCATCGTCGCAATAGGGGTGTCGGCGGACACGCGTAGCGCAAATCGGGACGAAAATTTTCCCAGTGGCCGTGAAGCCGAACACGCTTATAAGTATCGGGCGGGCCGAGGCGCCTCGGGCAAGCCGAGGCGAAAACGAGCGCTGCCAGGCGCCCACGAATACCGTATCGCTGGTGTAGGCGCTGGCGTCGGCGCTGGCGTTCGCGCTGAAGGTGCTGGTGTAGGCGCTGATGTAGGCGCTGGCGTATGCGCTGGCGTAGGCGCTGGAGGCGCTGTAGGCGCTGGCGTTCACGCCGTCTACGGCCACTTAGCGGTACTGCTCGCCTGCGTCCTGCCACGACGCCGCGCTGTCCAGGGACTGCGTATTGGCCTCAGCGTCCTGGTCCTGCTGGCTGCTGCGCTGGCCCTTCTGAGCCTGCTTCGCCTGGAGCCCCGCCGCGTAGCCGATCTTGTAGATGTCGTCGACGTTCAAGCCATCGATCTCGCCCAACGTCATATTCGTCTTGAAGGCCTTCGACGCCACCCAGTCCTTGATGCTGGCGTCGCTCGCTGGCGTCGAAATTTCGATGCTGCTCTGCTGCTGGCACCGCCCTTGGTTGTAGCCCTCGTCCTCCGTCGCTGGCTTGCCCACTGTGGGTGGCTCCGTCGCCTGCTGGTCCGCCGTCGCCTGCTGGCCATCAGTGGGCCCGCCCGTGCTGCTCTGCTCGTTCTGTTCAAAATTGCAAGAAAGTGGATGCGTGACGTTCATCACGAGCGCCGACCTGTCGTTGATGATCCAGTCGTCGCTGAGCGGGTAGTTGTGGCACAGCTCGGGAACATGCGGCATAGCATCCCCTGGGCGGGGCATCTTCACCAACCAGAAGTCGATATTGCCGCCCTCGTCAATGAAGCTGAGCGAGCGCTTAGCCTCCTTCTTGGTCTCCTCGACCGTCGGGAACTCGCCAGCGTGCGAGCCCGTCGTCATCGTTCTCACGTAGAGCGGGAACCAGCTGCCCTGATTGCCCCACTCGTGTGTGAAGATTGGCACCTTCATCATTTTCTGGTCCTCCTGCAGAATCCAAGCCGCCATTGCGCTGGTGCTGCGCGCGGTGCTGCTGGTTGCGCTGGTGCTGCGCTGGTGGTTGCGCTGGTGCTGCGCGAGGTGCTGCCGGTTCTCGTCGCGCGCGAACCTGCTGCTGGTCGCGCGAAAGGCTTGGGCCAGAACGGATGCGGGAGGACGCTGGACGGGGGCTCCACTGGGCTCGGCACTAGCCTACACCGCATTGCATAGCATAGCATCGCGACGACTACGCACCGCCCCGAAACTCATCAAAACTCATCGGAAACTCATCGGAAACTCATCGCAGAATGCGCTCGCACTCGGACTCGCTCACACTCTGACCCGCTCACGTCCAGGCGCGCACTCGACGCCCTCAGGCCCGTTCAAACCCGCCGACGTCAGCACGCAGACTCATTCACGTTCAGATCCACTCTAAACTCAGAACTGCGACCTACCCGATGAATACTACTCCCCTCCCTCCCCCACCCTATTTAATTAATTTAATGTTTACTTCCGAACTGTTTAGAGTGCTCTGCGCGCGCGCGAGATTAATATTTCGCGCGCGCAGCGGGCTCTAGCACCTTCACGACCTAGAATGGGAACCAGTGCGCGACGGCAGCGCCGATGAATGCCGATCACGCGCCACGCTATGCTATGCGACCTCACTATTTTAATGTTGCGCGGTGCCCGCAAGCGTGGGAGCACCCGCGGACTGCGCTTCTCTGCAGAATTGAAGCCGTCGAGTTTCTGGCTGACGGATGGCATCCCAGATTACAACACTCACTGAACTGAACGTTTGGAAAAATGATAGTTTTCAAAATGTAGCTCCCGTCTTAGCGCCGCGGACATTCCTACCGCCTTAGCGCCGCGGACATTCGTAGTTACATGCATGGACATGATCTAGGTATATCTGTTAATCCAAGATATATAGGTTAATACAAGATATATCTGTTAATCATATATATATATATATATATATGTTAATACAAGATACATGTTATAATATATGTTTTTTTGCATGTGTCATCATATCTGTTTTTTTTGCAGTTGCAACATATATCTTTAATATATGTTGGCGTTGTGCCCATCATTGACAACATTATCATATCTGCATTTTTTTGCAGTTGCCGCCATATCTGTTTTTTTTTGCAGTTGTAAGGCGCGCCTTTAATTCTTATAGGTTTAGAACCTCAGGGCGAGCCGGCGCCCGGGCCGGCGCTCGGGCCGCCGGGTCCGGAGCCGGTTCCGGCCGCCCCTGGAAAATGGAGTTCCGAGGCGGCGCCGAAAAAAGGCTATTAAAAATACACATTTTTCATTTGAAAATGCTGAATTTCTGCTTCCGGCGCCCGGGATGCCTCGGGGCCGATTCCGACGCCCGGGCCGGCGCCCGAGCCGGCGCCCGGGCCGGACGCCCGAGCCGGCGCCCGGGCTGCAGGTCGGGTCCGGAGCCGGTTCCGGCCGGCGCCGGAAAATCGAGTTCCTAGGCGGCGCCGAAAAAAGGCAATTCTAATACACAATTTTCTTCTTGTGAAAATGCTCAATTTCTGCTTCCGGCGCCCGGGGGGCCTCCCGGGCCGATTCCGACGCCCGGGCTGGCGCCCGAGCCGGCACCCGAGCCAGACGCCCGAGCCGGCGCCCGGGCCGGCGCCCGGGCCGGGTCCGGAGCCGGTTCCGGCCGGCGCCGGAAAATGGAGTTCCGAGGCGGCGCCGAAAAAAAGGCAATTCCAACACACATTTTTCTCTTGAAAATGCTGAATTTCTGCTTCCGGCGCCCGGGAAGCCTCCCGGGCCGATTCTGGCGCTTTGATCGTCGGGTGGCTGTAAGTGCGGTAAGAGCGTTCATCTTACATAATCTTAGTTAAGCCATAGAACGTACACTTGCTGATCGCGCATCTCATGTGTGCATATGCAATATTTATGGGGTTTGTATGTGTAGATGTAAGTAATATACTAAGTTAGATATCTCTGCTAAGTCGATGGGGCTGAACATATTCGTGTTTTTGTTAATCAGTTGCGTATTTTTTTTTATTTTTAACTGTTTTTGAAATCCCTTGGATTTCTGTTCAGGACCGAGGCGCCGCAGGTACTTGCTGCACCTCGCGGCCGCGGCGCTGCGAGCGGCCCCGCATGCCCGCGGGGAGGGGGGGGGGGAGGAGGAAAATGTTTATCCATGTGTCTTCGGCCCTCCCTTATCCCCCCTTTCCTTCGGCGGCGTACCGCCTTCTCCTCCGTCGCCTCGTCCTCCGTCGGCGGTAAACCGCCTTCTCCCCCCCCGTGGCGGCAATCCGCCTTCTCCCCCTCCGTGGCGGCAAACCGCTACCTCCTTCTGGCGGCAAACCGCCTTCTCCTCCTCTGGCGGCAAACCGCCTACCCCTTCTGGCGGCAAACCGCCTTCTCCTCCTCTGGCGGCAAACCGCCTACCCCTCTGGCGGCAAACCGCCTACTCCTCCTCTGGCGGCAACCGCCTTCTCCTCCTAATGGCGGCAAACCGCCTTCCCCCCCCCGCCCTATCGGCGGCTGCTTTGCCGCCTCCCTCCACCCCCTCGGCGGCAAGCCGCCCCGCCCCCCCCCCCTCCCCTCCCTGGCCTCTCCTTCACTTCACCCTCCCCCATAGCTCTCTTCTTCCCCCCCGCGCACCCTTCGGCACCCCCTCCCCCGCCCCCCCTTCGACACCCTCTCCCCCCTGCGCCCCCCCTCACCCAGGAGGAGGAGGAGAGGAGGGAGAGGAGGGAGGAGGAGGAGGAGGAGGAGGAGGAGGAGGAGGAGGAGGGAGGAGGAGGAGGAGGAGGAGGAGGAGGAGGGGGAGGAGGAGGAGGAGGAGGAGGGGGGAGGAGGAGGGGGGGGAGAAGGAGGGGGAGCAGGAAGATCAGGAGTAGGATATGTCCGTCGCACGCGTATTGGCTCGAGCCGTTTTTGGCGAGCCCTCCTCCGAGGGCTTCGGGCGGCGTGCGCGCGCGGGGAGTCGCGCATTCCGCTCGGCGCGCGGTCGCGCCGCATCGCTGCCATGGAGGGCGCCCTTCGAGGCCGTCTGGGGGAGGCGCGGGCGGCTTTCGTAGCGCGCGGCGGTGCTTCGGAGCACCTTGCTGCCTGCGTCCAGGCGGCGACGTCCCAGCGCTGGTCGCAGCTCCAGAGTGCGCAGTTTGCTGCTTTGGGCGGCGGCGCGGGGCGGGCGCAGTCCGAGCTGGGAAACTTCTTGCAGGCTCGGTCGTCGGGCAGCCTGCAGGGGGGGAAGCTCCAGAACTATGATGGGTTTCGTTGAATTTCTGACGCCTCAGTTGAGGGAGTTCGTGCTCTCGCCGCATTCGGGCTTCGCTGCCGAGATGGCGGCGTTCTCAGAGCACCTCGGGACGCTTGGCTTGAGGCATCCGAGCTGCCCGACGGCCGCCAATATGGCGGCGTTCTCGTTGCTGGTGTGCAAGCCGACAGGCGTGGGGACGGGCGAGATCACGATGGAGCTGTTGCAGTCATATCTGGTCGCAGTGAAATCCTCGTTCAAGAATCTCGCGGCGACGATGCCGCCGCCCAGGGGTGGCATCCAGGCTCTCCCCGTCGCGCCTGGGAGGCTCCAGTCTCCGTGCCCCATCGCGTGCGTCGACGCCTTCCCGCCAGGTGTTGGAGCGACGGCGCCGCAGATAAATCCCGTCGAGACGGTGACGATTGCGAAGCTGATTGATCTCCGTGCAGGGAAGAAGAGCGGCCACCTCGCGCTGCCCGCGCCCGCGCCCGCCCGCGGCGGGCTGGAGCCATCCCACGGCCCAGGCGGCGGCTCTCCTCAGCAGCGCCTCCCCATCGCGGCGGCCGGCTCGTTCTCTGGGCGCTGGCCGACGGCTCCACGGGGAATATTAGGACGCATTCCTTGCGGAACACCTGGTATTGGGTCGAGGGGTGGGTTCCTGGATCGGCGTGGGGTGCGTTTCTGGATGCCTGGATCGAGGGCGTGGTGTGAAATTCTGGATGCCTGGGCCGGATTGGAGGGGGATGGGGTGGGGGGGTCTTCGTTCGGCGGTGACCCGCCTGATTTCAGGTGGGGCTTTCGCGCGGCGGCGGCCGCTGGCCCAACCCAGCCATCCAGCTGATCGACCGCTCGCAGACGCAGCAGCCGCAGGAGCCGTTGCAAGAACGAGCAGGTTCGAACCACCAGCTTTCGATGGCGGCGGGGAGTTCGGATGCGCCGTCGACGCAGCAGCTGGCGGCACAAGATGGCGGCAAACCAGCCGACTGTCAGCCGTTATTGAGCACCGCCGCCGCCCAGACGGCCTCGATCAGCAAGAGCCGCGCGGCGAAGAAGCAGAAGAAGCATGAGCTGCCGATCGAGCTCGACTCCGACTCCGACTTCGGCATCGTCGCCGTGACGCCGCCGCCCAAGGCTGAGAAGGTCGGCATCGCCGCAGGCTCTCTGAGGAACCCCGACGGAGGCGGTGAAGGCCCCCACGCCTGCCACGGGCAATGCTGCTAAGAAGACGACGCCGCCTGGCAAGGACAACGCGGCAAAGAAGACGACGCCGCCTGCCACGGGCAACGTGGCTAAGAAGAAGACGCCGCCCCCCACGGGCAAGAAGACGGACGGCGCGGCTGAGAAGGACAAGCAAGCGCAAGTGGGCGAAGCCGAGGTGGGAGATGCAGACCACGCGCAACTTGGCGAGCGGGGTTGAACCTCCCACCGATGAGGCGTCGGGCGCGCGCGGCGATTCCCAGCAGCTCCGCTGGGGTCGCAGTTTGCGCGCCCGCCGCCTTTCAGGCGACTGTTCATCGTTGCTCCGCCCCCCAGGTGCAGTTCCGCAGCGGCAGGATCGGCGCCCCTGGCAGCAACGTCAGCCTGAAGTACATCGCGGGCGATGAGGCCGACAAGGCCAGATTCTCACCGACGCCCTTCTCGACGCCCTCCTCCGCGCTCTCTTCATTTTCGCCCCTGCCTCGACGCCCCCTCCGCCCCCTGCTGCCTCGTTGCGCCCGATCGCTCCGAGGCCAGGGCCATCGCGGAGGCGGAGGAGCTGGTCAAGAAGGAGCTCGCCGCCAGGGCGCGCGGCGAGTAATTCGCGCTACGACTCTTCAACTCTCCAGGCCAACGGGGCGGCCTCGGGAGAACAAAAAGGTCGTGGCGGATATGCCGCCTCGTGGCGGATATGCCGCCTTGTAGCTCAGCCTTCTCACCTTCCAACTCGTGGCGGATATGCCGCCCCCGCCCCACCCCTTTGCGCTCCTCCGCCCTTCAGGCGGACATGCCGCCGCCCCCCTCCCCTACTCGGCCCACTCCGCGCCCCCGCGCCACGCCCCTGCGCCCCCCTCTCCGCTGTCAGGCACGGGATCCCACGCCAACTAACGTCGGGGAGACGCCCACTGCTCGAACGGCGAAGGCGTTCACCCAGAATGGCCTGGGCGCGCGCGAAGGCACTGACGTTGCCACCGCCCTTTTAACGACGAAAACAAGTGAACCAAGACCTGCACATTCAAAGGGACGTCGGTTCACTTATATTTCTGGTGCCCAATGCCACCCTCACTCTGCCCCCTCCCCCGAGACCCCGTCGCAAGAACCAGCGGGGCCCTTCTGAGAGGCCCCCGAGGGCTCGAGGAGCTCCAAGACTTCAATGGGTCCATGGGCAACCCCCTCCCCCTCCTCCCGAAGTCTCGCTTCCGCGTCCGATTCCATTTCGGTTCAAGCCCGCGGCCCGCGGGTGCCCGCGAGCTCGCGCGGGGTCGGCCCCCCCTTTCGCGCCGACGCGGGGGCTGGGGCCCGCGCGCCGAGGCTGCGCCGCAGCCACCGCGTCGCGCTCGGCGCCTCGCACTGCGGCCGCGGCCATGGCAGACAGCGGCGGCGCGTTCGACGCGTTGGAGGCAGCTGCGTCGCCAAAACAAGTGGCCCCGCGTGCGGTCGCCAGGGACGCGCGCATCGCGCGCGAATCTGGCTGGCCGCTCTCGGTCGAACTGTTTTGGCGATTCGGCGCAGGAGATGTTCGGGCCAGCGATGCAGTTGCTCTCCGACCTTGCGGGCGTGGACAACAACGCAGGGGGTCGATCTTCCTCCGCCAGCGGCAGTCAGCCAGCCAGCGCGCCCACGCTGGCGGCGCCGCCAGCGCGATCGCGCAGCCCGCGGGCACCGAAGACGCCGCCGCGCAGGCGGGGGCCGACGTCGCCGCCGCGGGGCCCGCGGCAGCGGCCTTTCCGCGCCACCCCGCCCTCAGCTCTCGCGCAGGAGCTCGCGACGCACATGCGCCACGCGACGCCTGTGGTGGAGGAGCCCCCCGAGGCGGTGGAGGCGCCTCCCAACGCGGTGGAGGCGTTCAGGACGCAGCTGCGAGCATGGCTGAGCGAGCCCGTTGGGGATCCCATCGGCTGGCGGTCGGAGAACGTGCTCGCCGTGCTCAAGGGGTACCAGATGAAGTGCGATTGCACGAAGTTCCGCGACCGCGGCCCGCCCGGCCCCGCCATGGGCGGGCCGCAGACGTGGCAGGGCCAGGCGTGGCGCGCCAATGCGAAGCGCTGGGGGGACCGAGGTGGCGCAAAGCGCGAGATGTATGCGAAGCTGCGCGGCAGCAAGGCAGCGCCGCGGGTGCGCGAGGCGCACGCCCCCAGGCCTCAGCTGACTCCGCGGGGGCCCAAGGCGCCGAACTTGCCCGAGGCGCAGCCTCAGCAGGCGCCGTGGAGGGCCACTGGCAAGATGGGGCCGCCGCCGCCGAAGACAAGCATGGGGCCGCCGAAGACCATGCAGCCGCCATCAGGGAAGACCAGCATGGTGCAGCCGAGGGCAAGGAGTCGGCTGCAGCCGACAAGCAAGATGGCACCACCGCCAGCGAAGCCGATGCCGACGCCCGCCGCGAACCGCCCAGATGTCTTCTTGTAGGGTGATCGTGTGGACCTGCAGGCGTGCTGAGGTGCATAGCTTCCGTTATTCGAGCGCGGATAGCTGACGCGCCGCCTCTCCCCGCTTCGTCTCATCTCATCTCTCCTCCCCTCTCTTCCTTGCAGATCTATCTCATTGGCGGACGCGCCGCCTCTCCCCGCCTGACGGACAACCGCCGTGCAGATGAGCATCGGCGCATCGGGTTTGTTCTATGCGGGTGGAAAAAAACGCCAGTCCTTCCCTGAGCCATCCATTGGCGGCTAAACCGCCGCGAGGCCTCCCTTGGCGGCCACGCCGCCCTGAGCCCTCCATTGACGGCTAAACCGCCGCCGCCGCCGCCTGCTGTCACCCCGAAATTTGCGATGCCACCGCGCCTCTCACACAGGTATGCTTTTGTTGTTGGGACGCTGTATCGGCCCGAATCTAGGCGCGCACAGGCTCGCGGCCCAGCGGCTTCTGTGCTAGCCGCGGCTCGCGGCTCGGCGGCGTCGCTGCCATGGCAGGCCAGCAGGGCGAGAAGTGCATCATGTTCGGCTTCAAGTGCCCACAGGACAGCCTCTGCAAAAAGGGAGGCAAGTGGTTCCAGGGAGAGACAGAGGAGGTGGCCAGGGACAAGCTTGTGAACCACCTTCGCGCGTCGCCGTACCACGGCTTGAGCGACAGCGACGCGGAGGCAGCGGCTCTCGCAGTCGACCCCGACACTTGGGAAGTCGACCTCGCGGAGTGGCGCGCCTGGGAGGAGGAGAAGGCCAACTGGGGCGCCTCCAAAAGGCGCAGGGGGGCGCCGAAGGTCGAGCTGGCGCCAATCCCTCCACACTCCCGCGTGGAGCGCTCGAACCAGCTGAAGGGCGCGTTCGCGGAGGACAGCGGATCTCCAGGCGCCGCTTCGTCCGCAGCCACGGCGGGCATGAGGATGTCCACGGCGCTGGCCAGCCAGATGTCGCCCGATAGCATCGCGGTGCTCAACGGCACCCAGTGCCAGGCTGTGCTCGACTCGTTGCGCCGCGCGCGTGCTGCGACGCAGATGCGCGCCCAGATAGCGGAGCGCGCGGTGAACGCTTTCCGCCAAGAGGAGATTTGCATCGCCGAGTGCGAGGACGTGCTCGCGAGCTGGCTGGTGCGCAACGCGACCTCGTAGCGACCTCCTCGTGCGGCGCAGGTGCGCGGCTGGCAGCACTGATGTCGCCTCAGCATCAGTAGCCTCGTTCGCGCAGGCGGCGCGACGCGTCGGCCCTACGCGCCCCCCTCCCGCTCCTCCAACGTAATTTCAATCCGCGCCCCTGTGTCAGGACAAATTAGGACACCCCCAAACACTCCATCCGCACTCAATTCGTGAAGGCCGCCGCGCCGAGGTCAGTTTTGGCAATGCAGGCGGCCGAGTAGCCGCCCCCCAATGCAAGGCGATATGGGGGCGAGTGGGCGAACGGAGCGGGCGGAAGGTGAGGGAACTTTGGCGGATAAGACAGGTGGGCGGGTGGATGGGATTTGGCAAAAGGGTTGGGTGGAGAAAGTTGCATCCGCATAAGAATGAGTGCGGCTATTTTTCGGATGTGCTGCATCGCCATGTCCGCCCACCCCCCCCCATTGCCTTGCATCTGATGACGCTCAGACAGCGCGCCCCGTTCGCGCGTGCTCGCCCGTCTCTTCGCTGCCGCTCAGGCAGCGCGCCTCGCTTCCGCGCTCGCCCGTCTCTTCGCTGCCGCTCAGGCAGCGGCTTGAAGCACGCGGCGCCTTCCGCGGTCGGTAGCGCAGGGCGCCGCTCCGCCCCTGCTGCTCCGCTCAACGAACTCGGCGGACGTGCCGCTACGCCGCCGCCATGCTTATGTGGCAGAAAAACGTTGGATGTTATCATATGTTATCAGATGTTACCACGCGCCTGGTAACACCTGATCGCACATGATAGCACTTGATAACATGTTATCAGGTGTTACCATGTGTTATCATGGTGTTATCACACGCCTGAAAAACATATGATAGCATATGATAACATGATGTCCGTTTTGTGTGTTTGGCATGTTACGCACAATTCATGTCAGTATCCGTATCACCTCGTGCGTCCGCCACGCTTCGAGCGGCTAGTCCGCTGGCGGCCAATCCGCCTCCCTCGCCGCACCCCTGCGCCCTCTCAAGCGGCGAGCCCGCTGGCGGATATGCCGCCCCCTTCATGCCTCCCTCCACCCCTCCCTCCACGTTTGAAGCGGCTAGTCCGCTGGCGGCTATCCCGCCTCACTTACCGCGCGTTTTCTTCGTCATCGCTTCGCGTCCATCTCATCTTGACAACATTTATCTCGACAGCGCGCGGCCGCGCGCGACGCGCGGCTTCTCGCGCGTCAAGGCGGTCACGCCGCCAGTGGCGGGGATGCCGCCCGCTGAACATCACCAGCAGCATTCTCTGGCACTGATGTTCGCAGCAGCCAGGCCGAAAAACAAGGGAGTGATGACCAAGGCGCCCGCAGCGAAGCCCCGTGGGAAAGCTAAGCCATCGGGGGCGCAGATGACACTGACTGGAGAGCTTGTGCCGCCGCTCGCATTGACCGATGCAGGGCCGCCGAAGGCACGCGGGAAAAGCAAAGGCAAGGGCAAAGGTAAGCACCGCGCAGCGTCGAGGAGGGCGGCTCGCAAAGCTGCGTCAGCCGCAGCTCCCGCCGAGGAACTGCCTCCTCAGGGCGCAGCGGCTCTGCCGCCAGAGCCGGGCGACGCAGCGTCAGAGGCGGCATCGGGCTCCGAGGAGCGCGGCGACGAGATTGGTTCCGAGCTCGGCGTCAAACAGGGGGGGCTTGAGAGTGCCAAGCGTGAGCTTGAGGAGGAAGAGGCTCCACCGCAGGGCGTGGTCGCCAAGGTTGAGAGGCGCTCGCCCGATGGTGCATATACGAATGAAGAGCGCTCGCCCGAGACGGCAGCGCCGCAGGCGGAGGGGGGGGAGGCAGCTCATGACGAACAGTTGGAGGGTGATCCGCCAGCAGGCGCTCGCCAGGTAGGGGAGTTCGCGGAGGTGCATGGCATCGGGGATAGCATCGCGCGTTGCAACCGCTGCTGTCGCACGGCAAAGGAGTGCAACTACAGGATCAAAGCGAAGGGTCAGTCGACTTGCCAGTGCGACGCGTGCAACGCGAACGGGGTGCGCCTTTCTCGGAGGTTCGGACAGTGGCCGCCAAAGTGTTTCGCTAAAATGAAGAGTGAGTTCAAGCAGCAGTTCTACAAGGATCTGGCAGAATATCCTGGGCTGTCGAACCTCGATCGCATTGAAGCCTTCGTGGTTCGTGGTCAGCTCAATCACTGTCCAACGGATGGAGGAGGAGCGCGTCCGCAAGGGTGGCAAGTACCTTCCGCTGAGGAAGTGGGCGCGCGACGGCTTCGACGCGAAAAAGATCGAACGTAATGTGCAGGATAAGAGGTGGAACCCTGATCTCGGGGAGTGGGCGTACAGGCCGCAATTGGAGGCGGCCTGGAGCGAGACAGTGGAGGCCGCAGTGCGCAACGAGCTGTACACCGATAAGAGGGCGCAGGCGAAACAGAGCGGCCCGCGGGCAGCGGCCTCGACGGGCGTCGCAGAGCACGGCGGCGACAAGGGCGACAGGAGCGACGAGAGCGACATGTCCAGATCCAGGCGGCGCCGCAGGCGCAGGTCTGACAGCCGCAGGAGGAGGGGGCGCAGCAGGAGCAGGCGCGACAGCAGGGGCAGGCGCGACAGCAAGAGCAGACGCCGCGACAGACGTCGCGACACCAACCGCAGCAGGAGCCGCTCGCGCGGCGGCCGCGACAGGAGCAAGAGCCGCCGCAAGGGCAGGGGCAAGAGCCGCGGCAAGAGCAAGGACAGGAGCAAGAGCAGGCCGTTTGGGGCTTCATCGCAGGGGTGTCGCCTGGGCTTCGCATTCGTGTTCGGTTTCCGTTCAACTCTTCAGGTTCGGATCGGGTTATTGATTTCGCTCGGCTCGAAGTGTTGTCATTTTCGGGCAACCCCGAAGGCTCCGCAGGGATAAGGACGCGGAGAAGGGGCGGAGGCGGCAGGAGGCGAATGAGAAGGCCGAGCAGGCCAAGAAGGAGACGCAGGAGAAGAATCTGGCGCTGAAGTGGATCGGCACCGCACCGAGGCTCGAGACAGAGCTGGACGGGTACCTCGATCATGAGAAGGCGGACAAGGTGCCGTCATGGGCTGTGAAGAACGCGAAGGCGGCGAGGAAGTCTGTGGCAGTCATGAAGGCGGTGGCGCAGAAGCGCGTGCACAGCGGCGCGGCGTTGACGATCACGCAGGACGAGGCCAACAGCATCCAGAAGGATGCGAGCTCGGCGGCGAAGGCCACCGCGGGGGTGCTCAAGGAGGCGCAGAAGCACAGCAACTGATCGCCCCATGGTGGCCCAGTACCTCATGAAGTACGGCCTGAAAAAGGTGCCTTAGCAGGTGGAGTAGGGCCCGAATAAGCCGCGGCCGCTGGGCCGCTCGTGAGCAGGGGCGGCAGTTGGGCCGCTCATGACGAGGTGTGTGATTTCGTGCATTCTGTCATTGTTGGTGTAAAAACATGTCTTTGTTGTCGTCGCCATCCCACTCGTTGCCACCGCAGCCCTTCGTTTGGCGGGGATGCCGCCTTTCCACTCTCGCAAGCCCTTGGCGGACATGCCGCCTTGCCTTCATTTGGCGGAGATGCCGCCTTTGCTGCTCATCGCGCTCCGATGCCTCACTTGGCGAGGCGAAACGCTTGCAGAACTCCCTCCTGCTCGAGCGCGTCCTGCTCGAGATCCTACCGCGCGAGCTGTGGCTCGCGAAGGCCAGCGACACCGTTGGGGATCCCATCGGTTGGCGGTCGGAGACGAAGCAGAGGCGAAGCAGCTCCTGACGACGAGCAGATGGCCACCTGATGTCTCGCCGCGTGATTAAGAAGCCATCGGCCTCCCATAATTTGATCCAGAGTGTTCGGGGCAGCCCAGAGCAATCGGCCCCCGCCGGCGACCTGGATATTCGCGAGTGAACGTTCTTGCTTCAGAGTTCATGGGGTCAAGATGGCCACCTGCACGTTTTGCTGCTCATCGCGCTCGCACCGTTCTCTCGCGTTTCCCAATGACATGATCTGCCACCGCCCCACCCCTCATCCGTAGTCTGCGTGGCTCAAGGAGAGCCGCTCGAGGTCGTGCCCCCTTCGAGGTCTTGCGCCGCTATGGCGAGCATCGCGGGCAAGTACGACTTCGAGGACTTCGAGCTCATCGCGACGGATGGCAGTGCTTGGAGCTGGGCGATCATGGTGGTGCGGTTCACCGATAGCCGCAATCGTTGCCGCCAGGCACGCGCCGTTGGAGTCAAGGGCCAGATGCTCGTCGACCAGGCGCGGCAGATGATGGAGGAGGCGCGCCTTACCGAGGAGAAGGGCAAGACGATGCTTGAGATGTCGAAGAAGACGGCGAAGGACATCCCAGGCAGCATTCGGTACTTCTGCCGCCAGCCGCACCAGGAGAGCTGAGCGGCGATCGGAGCTGGGCCGATAGAGGAGGATGAGGGGGAGGAAGAGGAGGGATGATGAAGAGGAGGAGGAGGGGGATGAGGATTTTGAGGCAGCACGCGCACCAGCACTCTGAGCCGCCGGCCGCGCCCGTCTCCGAGCTTGGAACCCGAGCTTGGCTCTAAACGGCTGCGTGCGAGAAAAAGAAATCTCCCTTGCAAGCTCCGTTGCTACGCTCACTTCGCGCCTCCGCAATTTCCCCTCCCCCCCCCCCTCCCCCTCCCGCATGTGGGCCCAATCCCAACCCACTGGGCCCAATCCCAACCAACTGAGACCAATCCCAACCAGTGCGAAAAGCAAACTGGGCCCAATCCCAACCATCTTGGGATAGGCCCACAATAGGATTTTAATTGTAGAGAAGCCCAAGACGAGTGCGAAGACCAAGTGACATTCCTTATGTCAACAGACAGGATCTGGAAGCCAACATGCATGCTCGAGTTGGAATTGGTCTCAGTTTTGGTTTGCACACGAGCACTACGCTAAGATGAGCAAGAGGGCACCGAAGCGTAAACATCGATTCTAAAATATGCAAATAGGTCTTCCTGGTACTAGTAGTAGTAGTAGTCGTAGTAGTCGTAGTAGTCGTAGTAGTAGTAGTAGTAGTAGTAGTAGTCGTAGTAGTAGTAGTAGTAGTAGTAGTAGTCGTAGTAGTAGTAGTAGTAGTAGTAGTAATAGTAGTAGTAGTAGTAGTTAGTAGTAGTAGTAGTAATAGTAGTAGTAGTAGTAGTAGTAGTAGTAGTAGTAGTAGTAGTAGTAGTAGTAGTAGTAGTGGTAGTAGTAGTAGTAGTAGTAGTAGGTAGTAGTAGTAGTAGTAGTAGTAGTAGTAGTAGTAGTAGTAGTAGTAGTAGTAGTCGTAGTAGCAGCGTAAGTAGTAGTAGTAGTAGTAGTAGTAGTAGTAGTAAGTAAGTAGTAGTAGTGGTAGTAGTAGTGGTCGTAGTAGTAGTAGTAAAGTCGTAAGTAGTAGTAGTAGTAGTAGTAGTAGTCGTATTAGTAGTAGTAGTAGTAGTAGTAGCGGTCGTAGTAGCAGTAGTGGTAGTAGTCATAGTCGTAGTAATAATGAAACATGAAATAAGTAGCAATTGTAGTAGCAGCAGTAGTAGTAGTAGTAGTCGTAATCGTGGAAGTAGTGGTGGTAGTAGCAGTAAGACAAATAGTAGTAGTAGTAGTAGTAGTAGTAGTAGTAGTCGTAGTAGTAGTAGTAGGAGTAGTAGTAGTAGTAGTAGTAGTAGCAGTAGTAGTTGTGGTAGTAGTAGTCGTAGTAGAAGTAGTCGTGGTCGTAGTCGTGGTTGTAATAGTCTGAATCGTAATAATGGTAGTAGTGGTAGCCGTAGTGGCAGTAGTAGTAGTAGCACTAGTAGTAGTAGTCGTAAACGGTGTCGTAGTCATAGTCGTAGTCGTAGTATTAGTCGTAGTAGTAGTAGTAGTAATAGTAGTAGTAGTAGTAGTAGTAGTGGTAGTGGTAGTGGTAGTAGTAGTAGTCGTAGAGGTAGTAGTAGTAGTAGTAGTAGTAGTAGTAGTAGTAGTAGTAGTAGTGGTAGTAGTAGTAGTAGTAGTAATCGTAACCGTACTCGTCGTCGTAGTAGTAGTACTTCTAATAGTAATAGTAGCCGTAGTAGTAGTAGTAGTAGTAGTAGTAGTAGTAGTCGTAGTAGTACTAGTAGTAGTGGTAGTAGTAGTAGTAGTAGTAGTAGTAGTAGTAGTAGCAGTAGTAGTAGTAGTAGTAGTAGTAGTAGTAGGTAGTAGCAGTAATAGTAGTAGTCGTCGTCGCAGTCGTAATAGTAGTAGTAGTAGTAGTAGTAGTAGTAGTAGTAGTAGAAGTAGTAGTAGCAGTACTGGTAGTACTAATACTCGTAGTAGTAGTAAAATAAGTAGTAATAATACTAGCAGCAACAGTGGTAGTAGTAGTAGTAGTAGTAGTAATAGAAGCAGTAGAAGTAGTAGTAGTAGTAGTAGTAGTAGTAGTAGTAGTAGTAGTGGTGGTAGTAGCCGCAACAGAAATAGTCGTACTCGTAGGCGTGTTTGTAGTAGTTTGAGTCGTAATAATGGTAGTAGTAGTAGTGGTAGTAGTAGTAGTAGTAGTAGTAGTAGTAGTAATAGTAGTAGTAGTAGTAGTAGTAGTAGTAGTAGTAGTAGTAGTCGTAGTAGTAGTAGTAGTAGTAGTAGTAGTAATAGTAGTAGTTGTCGCAGTAGTAGCAGTAGTAGTAGTCGTAGTCGGTGTCGTAGTCGTAATCGTGGTAGTAGTAGTAGTAGTAACAGTAGTAGTAGTCGTAGTAGTAGTAAGAATAGTAGTGGTGGTAGTGGTAGCAATAGTAGTCGTAGTACTGGTAGTAGTGGTAGTAGTCGTAGTAGTAGTAGTAGTAGTAGTAGTAGTAATAGTAGTAGTAGTAGTAGTAGTAGTAGTAGTCGTAGTAGTAGTCGTAGTAGTAGTAGTAGTAGTAGTAGTAGTCGTAGTATAGTAGTCGTAGGTAGTAATTTGCAATACTATTGTTATTGGTAGTAGTAGTAAAGTAGTAAGTAGTAGTAGTAGTAGTAGTAGTAGTAGTAGTAGTAGTAGTAGTAGTAGTAGTAGTAGTAGTAGTAGTAGTAGTAGTAGTAGTAGTAGTAGTAGTAGTAGTTAGTAGTAGTAGTAGTAGTAGTAGTAGTAGTAGTAGTAGTAGTAGTAGTAGTAGTAGTAGTAGTAGTAGTAGTAGGGGAGGGTGAGGATGACGATGAACGACTGCCCGCGTCAATTGGGGCGGGACTCCGACCGCATCAATGGGGACACGGCTGATGATGATGATGATGATGATGATGTCCCCAAGAGGGGCCCCAAGAGTGGCCCCAAAACGTCCACAAGATGGGGCCCAGGAGGGCTCCAAGAAGGCCCCAAGAGGGCCCTAGGAGTGGCCCAGAGAGACCCCCAGAAGGCCCCCAAAGCGCCCCCCCTTCAGAAAAAGAAAATATTGTTGGGTTGTTCGGCCCGCCCCCTTCCGAACAATAACATATGTTTCGGTTACTTGTCCCTCTTGCGGCCGTTTCGGGCTCTTCTAGGGCCCCCTGTAGGACGCCACTCCACTGGGCCCACCAGCACCCCTCAAAAGTGGCGACAGTTTCGCAGATCGCCCCCCCCCCGAATGGATGGCGAGGCCCTGCAACGAGAACCCTAGAGGCCCCCATGTGGCAAGTTCGGAGGACAACCTTCGGTATCGCATAGAATGGAGGCCAACAAAAAAGATTCCCCAGGAATTTCTAAGGATTCCTAAGGATTCCTGATGATTGGTTTGGATTCCGAAGGGTGCCTGGGCTTCCGAAGAATCCGAAGGAATCCAACGGAATTCCAAAGAATCCGAAGGAATCTGGTGGAATCCCGAAGACTCCGAAAGAATCCGGAGGAATTCCGAAGAATGTCCGAAACATCAAAAGGAAGGCTGAGGAATTCCGAAGAATCCGAAGGAGTCCGGAGGAATTCCGAAGAAGGAATCCAACAGGAATTCCGAAGAAGGAATCCAAAAGGAATTCCGAAGGAGAAATCCAAAAGGAATTCCGAAGAAGGAGTCCAAAGGAATTCCGAAGGAGGAGTCCAAAGGAATTCCGAAGGAGGAGTCCAAAGGAATTCCGAAGGAGGAGTCCAAAGGAATTGAAATTCCGAAGGAGGAATCCAAAGGAATTCCGAAGGAGGAGTCCAAAGGAATTCCGAAGGAGGAATCCAAAGGAATTCCGAAGGAGGAATCCAAAGGAATTCCGAAGGAGGAATCCAAAGGAATTCCGAAGGATGAATCCAAAGGAATTCCGAAGGAGGAATCCAAAGGAATTCCGAAGGAGGAATCCAAAGGAATTCCGAAGGAGGGATCCAAAGGAATTCCGAAGAAGGAGTCCAAAGGAATTCCGAAGGGGGAATCCAAAGGAATTCCGAAGGAGGAGTCCAAAGGAATTCCGAGGAGGAATCCAAAGGAATTCCGAAGGAGGAATCCAAAGGAATTCCGAAGGAGGAATCCAAAGGAATTCCGAAGGATGAATCCAAAGGAATTCCGAAGGAGGAATCCAAAGGAATTCCGAAGGAGGAATCCAAAGGAATTCCGAAGGAGGAATCCAAAGGAATTCCGAAGGAGGAATCCAAAGGAATTCCGAAGGAGGAATCCATCCAAAGGAATTCCGAAGGAGGAATCCAAAGGAATTCCGAAGGAGGAATCCACAAAGAATCCCGAAGGAGGAATCCACGAAGGAGGAATCCACAAGGAATCCCGAAGGATTCCGAAGGATCCCGAAGGAATTCCAAAGGAAGCCGGAGGAATTCCGAAAGCACCCTAAGGAATTCCGAAGGAATCGTGAGGAATCCCGCAGGAATCCCAAGGAATTCCGAAGGAGTCCTGAAGAATCCTGAGAAATTCTGAAGATCCCATCCTTGGTTGGAATTGGTCTCACTTTTGGCTGAGTTGGAATTGGTCTCATTTGTGGTTGGAATTGGTCTCGTTTCTGGTTGCAATTCACCCCGAAAGGTTGGGATTGGTCCTAGTCGGTTGTAATTCGTACCACTTCGCCCCCCTCCCCCCCCCCCCATGCCCCCCCGCCCCCGCGCTCTTCGGCGGCGACTCCGCCCCTCCCGACCCTTCAGGCGGCTACGCCGCCGCGCCCTTCGGCGGCTACTCCGCCCCGCGATCCATTCCCGCCTCCACTTCCGTCTCTCTGGCTGCAATTCGTTTTTCTCAACCGCGCTGGGCCTCGCGCTGCCCCCCGCCCCCGCCCCTCCCGCGCGCGGGCGTCGGCGCAATGGGGAAGCGCGCCCTGCAGGTGGACAAGCAGGTGGAGCAGCGGGCTCGACTGCAACAATGTCTGGCCCTGCGCGGCGTGTCCGCGGCTTTGCTCAAGCGAATCGCGACTGCGCTTGGCCATGGCGGCGACGCGGGCGATGCTATAGACGTGAGCGCTCGGGCCACGCAGCGATCGCAGACGGCATCCGCGGCCGATCTCATCAGCGCAGTGCGGCTGCAGCCCAAGATCGGCACGCCTTTCCGATGGAGCTTGGCGCTGCCGCATCGGCTGATGCCGAGGCTCCTGTCGGACTGCCCTCTCTGGAGTTCAATGTTTAAGTTTTGGGAAGCGATGCGCCGTTTCCCTGTGTCGCGCGATCGGCCGTGGAGGCTTTTGCTGTACTGCGACGACATTGGCGTGGGCAACGCCTTGAATATAGATAATCGTCGGAATCAGCTCGCGGTGTATGCGAGTTTCCTCGAGTTCGGATCCTTCTTGCAGAAGGAGGTTGCGCGGCTGCCGATCGGCACCTTGCGCGTCGTCGTGAGGAAGAGCATCGGCGGCTCGGCCGCGGCGCGGGCATTGATTGCTTCGCGCGCTGTTCCTGGGGCCAGAGAGTCTGTCGGGGCACGGTGCGCCAATCGGCGGCGTGCACTTTTCGCCAAGTTCCACCGCTCGATTGCAGACGAGGCGGCTGGAAAAGAGACATTCTGCACCAAGGGCGCTGCAGGTCTGACACCGTGCTTGCAATGCAAGAACGTTGTGCTGGATCAGGCGGAATGTCTTGCAGACTACGACGACGATGATTACCTCGTGCCTCTCTGGCGCGCTGACTCGTCGCGCCTTGACCCGCTGTCGTCAGACGAGTTTTTGCAGCAATATGATGATTTGGCGTCGCTGCGGGACACGACAACCAGAGCGAACGTCGAGAGACTGGAGCCAGGGGGGAAAACATTTCCATCGATCCCCTTCTGATGTTCCCCCCCCTTCCCTTCTGATGTTCCGGCCCCCGAAGGAGACGGCAATGGGCGTCGCTCTGGATGGCCGTTCTCTGGCGTGCCAGGCGTTGCGGACGGTGGCGCCGCCGAGCACATGCGCGAGGGGCCCCGTGCGTACCATGCTGGCCAGCGGCGGGACCTTGCAGGTCGAAATCTTTGCGCTCCTCAAGGCGGTGAGGGATGTCATCCCCGACGCGTGGGGAACGTGGCGGGATCGCTGCTCGGCGTGGCGGACTGGCAGACGCGGCAGGAAACCGCCAGCGTTTCTGTTCAGCGTGGCTCGGAAGAAAGCGACCTGCAAGGCGTCGCACTTCGTGGGCAAGGCGTCGGATTGCTTGGCCGTGCCCCCTTTGATTCGTCATTGGGTGCACACAGAGCTGCGCCCCAGCGGCGCGGCGAACGCTGCGGCGCGGTCGTTCGAGGCGATGGCGAAGTTGCTCGAATTGTACATGCAGGGCAAGAGGACATGCGGCCGCAGCTGAAACGCAAACGCCGGCCTGCGCGTTCGAGGATGCACCGCGTCGGCCCGCGCGCATCCTCGAGCGCTTAGGTGGCAGGCGGTTCGGCTACGTCCTGAGGGTCGGCGCCGTGCCGAATGTGATAGCTGTCTGGAACAAGGCCGTTTCGATTTCCTTGGCGCTGCGCAGAGCCGCGCACGGGCCAGCCCTGATCAAGCCGAAGCACCATTATTTGTGGCACGTCCCCGACCAGCCTGCGGAGGACGGCATCTGGTTGGACGCCTTCGTGCTCGAGCGGAAGCACAACCTGCTTCGGCCCAGGTCGCAGGAGATCGACAACCCTGCGAATTTCGAGCTGTCGGCCTTGACGGCGGTGCTCGCCTGCTTCCTGGAGGAAGCGAAGGAGGCGCCGCGCTCCCGCGCCAAAGCGTGGCGCACGCCAGAGCCGGACAGTACGTTCGGGCACTCGGGGCGCAACCTTGCATGCCCTTTTGCGGAGCAAGATGGGCTGGGAGAGGGGAAGGCGGTTTGCCGCCAAGGCGGCTTGCCGCCAGGGGGAGGAGGAGGAGGAGGAGGAGGAGGAGGAACCCCTCCGCAGGGCTGAAACGTGGGCCAGCAGAGAGGCGTCGATCGACGGCCAGATGCACGGCAGCCAGGACAGACGGCGCAACCAACCTTGGTATTTAGGGGTGCACATGCGTGTGCCCCCCCAAAAAATCGAGGCGTTGCTGCCCTCAGGATTTTCTCCTGGGCGACGGCGAGGCGTGCATCGTGCATTGCTGCGCGCAGGCTGGCGCCGCCAGCTACCTGCTGGTGGAGACCCTGGAATGGGTGCGCGCGCCATGCCCAGGCGCGTCCCTGTGGCGGCCGCGCGGCGACGTCGCCGTGATGCCCGCCGAGCTGATCCCGCCAGCCTGGGCGGCTAATCGGCGACTACAGGACGATGGCTACGTGCTCGCTATCGCGTGAAAAGGAAAATAAAAACGCGCGCATGCGAGAGCGGATATGCCGCTGGCGGATATGCCGCCCTTCGATGGAGAGGTGCATGGGGGAGGGGCGGATATGCCGCCGAAGATGGAAGGCGGGCTCGGGGAGGGAAGGCGGCAGGAGGGAGCGGGGGCGGGCTGGCCGCCGACAACGAGGAGAGGAGAGGGGGGGCGGTGATGGCCGCCGAGGGGAGGCAGTTTGAAGAATAGTTGATTCCCCCCCCCCCTCTCCCTCTTCCCCCCCCCCTCCGCGCCCCGCAGGCGTCCTGAGGGCGGCTCGGCGCGTCGACCTGCGGCGCCTTGTCCTGAAAAACTGCCGTGTTGTAGTTGTTAACGTTGTTTTTTGTTGTTTTCCCCGAAACATAACAATATCAAGAGCAAACATGAAAACGCAGAGAGTTATGCAAATTTCATGTTAGCCGAATCGGACAGCCCACATAGATTTAGCTGACTTAGCTACTAAGTTGGATATGTTGAGGGTTATGTATCGTTATATCTTGGCAGTGGTACCCGATAGCTCAGTTAATAAGATGGATGGTTCTGTGCGTAGTATGTATGGTATGTTGTTGAAGATACTTATCTAACAAAACGTTAAGTAGATGAATGCTAAGTTCGATAGTTTATGTATGTTGAATATGTGAGGTCAACTAGCGTGAACCTACATACATCTTCGTTGAAACGATTTCATGGGATATACAACGCTCTTACCGCACTTGCACCCACCCGACGGTCAAAGCGTGCTTCCGCTCGTTCCGAATCGTGTTCCCGCTGCAGTGCTGGCCTCATTTCCGCGCTTCCGCTCGTTTCGACTCGTGCCCCCGCTGCAGCGCCGGCGTCATTTCCCGTGCCATGCCACGGCATGCCATGCAATACGCTAAAAGCACGCGGCGGTGCTTTAGCGTTTTTAGCTCCGTTTGTGAAGGCTTCTTCAGGCCCGTCGCTGTGACGCATAGCTTGTTTAGTTTTTTTTCTTCCTGGTCAGAGGCTGTCTCTGCTGTCGTCGCCTCCGCTTTTTCGTTTTCTGCCGCCGTTGTCCCTCTAAGAGCTAAAGATGCCCAAAGAACGCTCCAACACCGCTCTAACACCGACCCAAAGCAGGCCCGGATGGCCCCAAGAGAGGCAATCGGCCATCGGGCCCGCCAGACTGCACGCCGGGATAAGGGCAGAACGACAGGAGGAGCCGAGGACGTCGTAGACAGCAATGCCAAACAATGCAACCAACTGATTTGAATGCGCGAAAAAACCGTAGCTGACGCACAAAGAGATGACTGGTTATTTTGATTGTTTTTAGTTCTCAGCCCTCCTTGGTTGGGTTCTCGTTTTGAACAGAGCACTGGTCGAGTTTCCGTCCTCTCCTCCTTCCTCCTCCGCCCTCCTGCCTCCTGCATACATCCTGCCTCCTGTCGGCGCCCTGCACGGCTGCGAAGTGCGCAGCTGTCGCCGCTTTCATAGGCTCCTGGGAGGTCGCGCGGAGTGGAGTGGTACGCGGACCTCGCGGCGCCCTGCGTGGCTGCGAATTGCGCACTTGTCACCGCTTGCGTGCGCTATTGGGAGGTCCAACGGAGTGGAGTGCTACGCGGGCCCAGTTGGCACTTCGCGGCGCCCTGCGTGGTTGCGAATTGCGCAACCGTCGCTGCTTTCGTGGGCTCCTGGGAGGTCCAGCGGGTTGGAGTGGTACGCGGACCCCGTTGGTACCTCGCGGCGCCCTGCGTGGCTGCGAAGCGCGCGTGTCACCGCTTGCGTGCGCTCCTGGGAGGTCCAGCGGAGTGGAGTGTTACGCGGGCCCAGTTGGTACCTCGCGGTGCCCTGCGTGGCTGCGAAATGCGCAAGCGTCGCTGCTTTCGTGGGCTCCTGGGAGGTCCAGCGGGTTGGAGTGGTACGCGGGACCAGTTGGGACCTCGCGGCGCCTTGCGTGGCTGCGAAGGGCGCAACTGTCGCCACTTTCCTGGGCTCGTAGGAGGTCGCGCGGAATAGAGTGGTACGCGGACCAAGTTGGGACTTCGCGGCGCCCTGGGGGTCTGCGAAGTGGCAACCGTGGCCATTTTCGTGGGCTCCTGGGAGGTCGCGCGGAGTGGAGTGGATACAGACCCAGTTGGGACTTCGCGACTCCCCGGGGGGTCTGCGACGCACGCAATTGTCGACAAGTACTCGCATCCAAAATGGCAGGGGTTCCCATCGCGCGCGGCACTGTCCCGTCACGCAGCGCTCGGCACTGTCGTATCGCAGCTCGCAGGGGACCGCTGCTCCACGCAGCGCATGGCGCTGTTCTTTTGTCCGCGTGGCCTCCCATCCTCAGCTGCCTCTGGGTTGCCATGCCGCCCCGCACGCGGTCCTCGCTCAGCGCGACCCGCTGTTCTGCTATAGAGCGAGCGCATGGCGCGGTTTTCCCGCTTATGTAGCGTTCGGCGCCGTTCTTGTTACTGACCATGTACGTCCCTCCCTCGCACCCCTGTGTTTGCTTCAGCATCAGTCTTTATCTTGCTTGTTATTGCATGCTGTCTGGCATTCTTTTGGGAGCTCGTGCGCATTGCGGGTCCTTCAACATGTTTGTTTGCAGTGAGCGGCCATGTATCTGTATAAATATGTGTTTTATACATATATTCCCAACCAGAGCTTGCACTGCGGGGGTCCTAGCGAAACTGAAAATTATGGCGAAGGTTTCCCGCCGATTTCGGTGGCCGGCTGGGTTCCTGGTTTCCCGGTCCCGGCTTCCCGGGTTCCTGGCTATTGGTTCCGGGCCGATTTCGGTGGGTTCCGGGTCCCCGGGTTAGCGAGTTCCCGGTCGATCTCTTCATCGATCTCTTTATCGACCCCACGGTTCAGTATAGTTTTCATGATCGATCTCACTATTCATCTCATTCAATCGATTTCACCATCGATCTCATCAAACCATCCACTGATTGGGTTTTTTCTTTGGTATGCTATCTATAGACCCGCCATTTGTTCAGAAAGGATGGGTACCTCACCGAGTAATTCTCTTGTTGGGACCAAAAGGCGCGGACCTAATCATTTCCGAAACGCCGAGTTAAAAACAATGAGTAATCGATTTGGGCATTAAGAAAAACCAAGTCTATGGGTGAGCCCTGCGAGTCCCCCCTCGGCTGCTTGATTGCCCGGCCGCGGCCGCCGCACTGTTTTGTCGCCGTTCCCGCGCGCTTGTCCCCGCCGCGTTGCTGCGCGCGTGGCCGCGACGCAAAATTGTGCGCGTGTGCATCCGTAGTTTGGGTCCAGCCGCGCTTCGGAGGAAAACATGCGCGCGCACGCGCACGCGTGTGCGTGTGTTTGTGTGTGAGAGAGAGAGAGAGTGTGTGTGTGTGTGTGTGTGTGCGTGTGCACGTTTTCTGGCCGCTGCATGTTACGCTTGGACGTAGTGTTCCTCTTTCGCACCCATCGCTTGCATGCAAAGGTGAGCCTGGTTGCACGCTGCGCTATCGACAGCGCTCGGTCGCAATTCGCACTTCTATATGCTGCTCGCGCTTGAGGACCGTCTGCGCCGCTGACCTACACTGTTTGTGTGGGTGCGTGTGTGTTTTTGGTGTGCCATCGTGTGTGTGGTCTAGGCTTGATATATGGTGCCATTCTTAGGACGATCGTTCGATCTACCTCATAGCGGAACTGTGCAACGGCGGGGACTTCAGCAAGGTAGGACGCTTTGGCCGCCAGGAGGTGCGGTTGCTCTTCCAGGAGCGGGGGGGGGGAATGGCAGAGATCCGCTCGCAGCATGACTTTGCTCACGCAGCCCCTCTCACGCAGGCAATGCGTCCTCACGATCTCGCGTCCGTCCTCCACGTTCTCATCTCGACGGTGCGCCTGGGGGGAACGTGAAGGGGGGCGGGGCTTTTCAGAAGGCGGCGTGGCTTCTCAGAAGCCCGTTGGGCTTCTGAGAAGCCGTCCGTGTCTTCGGAGAAAGCTTCGACTGCCTCTCAGAAGGCTCGAGGCTTTCCGAGCTTCCTCAGGAGGCCTGCCCCCTCTGCCTTCACCCATGGGCTCGCCGCCGTTCATCTTCCTCCTCGCGTCCATCGTCTTTCCCTCCGTGCGTCGGCACAGCACTGTTGTTTCCTTTTGGCCACAGCGGTGGTACCCAGAGGCACGAACGAACAAACGATGCACACACGTGCATGCCAACCAGCAGGAGCTTCGCTTGCACGATGCACGTAACCAGCCTGAACGGCGCTGGCGTCAGCGCGCAGCAGGGCAGGGCTGTGGGGCACGAGACTGCCTGGTGGTCGCCGCTTGCAGCAGAGGCTGCCGGCAGTGGGCGCAGAGGCTTGGGCAGGCGTTGGGCACGGAGCGGTGCACCTGATTAGATATGAGGGCAATCTTGGAGCCATTGCGTCGCGCGCATTAGTTGTACGGTATCATCTAGTCCACACCTTCGCACCGCAAGATTGGGTCGACGTTCGTGCGGCGATGTTCCGACGTAAGTCTGGCGTGAAGGCGACGTGAATCCCGCGTAATTCCAAGGTGATGGGAACCCGACGCACATCCGGTGCGGATCCGACGTGCATTGGGTCTCAAGTCGCCGCGCGAAGCCTTCAGGCTTTTCCCCATACACAAGATAAGCGGGGCAATGCCCCGGGACAACTCCAGCAGCAGGCGCGCACCGCCCGATTCGCGGAAGGGTCCCGCGCACGCGCGTGCGCGGCTGGATGGGGAAGGATGGAAAAGGGGATGAGGGATGATGATGATGCTGCTGATGATGCTGATGATGCTGATGATGGTGGTGATGGTGGTGATGGTGGTGATGATGATGATGACGCTGATCAGCTGCTGTTGTTGCTATTGGTGATGATGATGGTGGTGGTGGTGGTGGTGGAGATGATGTTGATGATGCTGCTGATGATGATGATGATGTTGATGCTGATGCTGCTGCTGCTGATGATGACGCTGATGCTGATGCTGCTGATGATGATGCTGATGCTGATGACGATGATGACGACGATTATGATGATGTTGATCATGCTGGTGATGATGGTGGTGGTGATGATGGTGACGGTGGTTTTGTTGGTGGTGATGGTGATGGTGATGGTGACGGTGGTGGTGGTGGTGATGGAGGTGATGATGATGCTGTTGATGATGATGGTGATGCTACTGCTGATGATTCAGATGATGATGCTGCTGATGATGCTGATGATGACGATGATGATTGTGATGACGATGATGACGACGACGATGACGATGCTGATTCTGATGATGATGCTGCTGATGATGATGATGATGCTGGTGGTGGTGGTGATGGTGATGGGTTGGACAGTTGCGAGGCCAGATGATCTTACTATGTGTTCTGGGCGGCGGGCGTTGATCGAAGCCGCTCCGAACTGCAACAGGTTAACACTCGAAACAGGGGAGAAGGGAGGGAGGGAGAGACTCGAGTATGGATGTGCGGTCCGATTAGAGCCACAGCTATTATCGGAAAGGCGCACTGTGGACAGTTGCGAGGCCAGACGAGCTTATATAGTGTTCAGGGCGTCAATCGTGGATCGAAGCCGTTGCGAACCGCAACTGGTATCATGGCTAGTCCACGTCACTGGCAACAGCCGCCAACATACACAGCATTGAAGCAACATCTACGGGCACCGCGGGAACCGATTCATTTTGATTGAAATGGGTCGGGTTTCGTGTTCCATAGGAAGCAACCTCGGGGTGGCACCCCCCCAAAGTCAGACACGTTTAATCAACCCAGCGACATACAGCAGTCTACCCACACTTTTCGCCATCCTTTCACAGGCCATCCGAACGTCTTCGAAGGGAAGCGAGACCACGGACATACGAGTCTTCCTGTCGAGCGCGGGGACGCCTCAACGGCCTAAGTGCCTCTTGCGAGACTAGCAACAAAGCGAATCGGTGGGCGAACACACTGCAGATTATTCAGCCCTGGCACGAGCCAGCCAGCGAGGCGAAACCAATTTCTTACCCTACTGGAATACATGCACGAGTCGAAAACAGCTGACGAGATACGACACACCTTGCAGGCCCCATAGGTAGGAAGCGTCAGGGTTGCACAAGATAGCGGGCGCTTTCTGCTGTAGCATTCGGCCATAATGCGGAGGCGTGCAGCGTTTACAACATCTGGGGGAAGCCACGACTCCCCGGACCTCTCCTTGTGCGTACTGACCAAGATTTCGAGGCGAATCCAGCGGTGGCGACGAGGGCCTCCAAGGAGGCCGAACAAAGGGGGACGGGCAAAGGGTAGCAGTATCGCTACCTTTTCCCCTTCTGAGCATTGGCGATAGCCACGGACCTCGCGTCCGTCGACGGTCAACTGGGCAAGCCGCGCGGATGCCTGGAGGATCGGAACTGGGCGGAGCCCGGCGGCGCCACGTGGCCGCGGCGCCGGCGGAAGGGCGGCGGAAGCAAAACGAGGCCGCCTCCGCCGGCGGAGGCAGGCGGAAGCTCGGCGGAAGGCGGCGGAAGCAACAAGTCGCCCCCCCAAGAGGTGAACACGTTTTTGGGTTCAGGGCTGTTCCAAATCGCCCAGGTGGCGCTGGAGGCCAGGAACGGAACCGGTAACAAACGCAGCCCCGTCCCCGCTGGGCCCTCCTGCATGTACTCGACTACACCGAAGAGTGACCCTTCGCCGGAGTGACCTTTGGTGCGGGCTCATCGGGCTCCCCCCGATCGCCGAGCGCGATCGCGCCCTTGGGTTTCGCCCCCTCGCGCCCCCAAAAGCTGCGCACCAAAGGTCACTCATTACCCAGGGTCACTCCCACGTCCAGCCGACGCACCTTCGAGCCTTCGACTCTCGGGCCTCGTGGAGCCGACGTGTTCCCAGCGCCCCGGCGCCGCAGAGCCGTGCCCCTTGGAGCCCGCAGGGCCGCCCTCGGGGGACGGCCGTCGGCGCCCCGCCGCCGCTCCCGCTCCGCTCGCCTGCTCTCCGGCCGCCCCCCCCCCCCTCTCGGCGGCGCCGCCCGAGCCCCGCGGCCCTCGCCGAGCCGCGCCGCGGGCCGCTCGGCGGGCGGCGGGGGTCCGGCTCGGAGGGCGTCGAGCACGCAAGCGGCACCGGCGCGCAGGAGCTGCCTGCGCAGGGTCGCGCGCGGGCGCGCCCTCGCTCTCCCAGTGGTGGCGTGCCGCGCGGGCGGCTCGCGGGGGAGCCTCCGCGGAAGGCTTAAGGGGCGCCGTGTCCTCTCGCGGAGGGCCTGTTTCTTTCCGTCGCCCACGCGGCGAAGTCCGAGGCCTGCCCCCCCCCCCCCAGCCAGGAGGGAGGAGGAGGAGGGGGAGGAGGAGGAGAAGGAGGAGTAGGGGGGGAAGGAGGAGGAGGAGGAGGAGGAGGAGGAGGAGGAGGAGGAGGAGAGGAGAGGAGGGTGGGGGAGGAGAAGGGGAGGAAAGGGGGGGAGGAGATGAGAGGAGGAGGGGGAGGGGGAGGAGGAGGAGGAGGAGGAGGGGGAGGGGGAGGAGGCGCCCATCGGTTCGGGAGGAAGCGATGGCCAGTGGGGGGGCAGGTCTCGGACGTCGCCGCCGGCCCTCGTCGTCCGCAGCCGTCTTGACCTTCCGCTCCAGGCCGCGGCCTGCCTCACAGGCGTGCGCCGCGCCGAGGCGCGGCGCACGCCAGGGGGGCGCGGGCATGGGCCGGGGTCGCGCTGCGGGCTCATGGCGCCGATGCCCGCGGAGGCGGGAGCACCCGGGCTCCCGCCTGCTGCGCCTTCGCTCGCGAGTGCCGTCAGGGAGCACGGGAGCACGAAGCAGTGGCGCGCTGCGCTGGCGCTGTTCCGCGGCGCGTCGAGGTCGGGGGTGCAGGTCGGCGCCTCGCTCTACTACGTCGCCATCGGCGCGTGCGGCAGGAGCGGGCAGTGGCAGCAGGCCCTGTCGCTGCTCAGGGAGCTGTCCCAGGGGAAGCTGGAGCTGGACACGGCCATCTATGTTGTCGGAGTCGATGCTTGTGGGAGAGGCGGTCAGTGGCAGCTGGCTGTGTCGTTACTCAACGAGCTGCGTGAGTCGGACTTGGAGCCAAACGTGGTCAGCTATAGTGTTGGAATCAGCGCGTGCGAGAAATGTGGGCAGTGGCAACACGCACTGTTGCTGCTTAGCGACTCACTGGAGGCAAAGGTCATGGCTGACGCCATCAGCTACAGTGCTGGAATCAGCGCGTGCGCAAAAGGTAGACAATGGCAGCGTGCATTGTTCCTGCTAGGGGAGATGTGTGGGGCGAACTTGAAGCCAAATATGGTGAGCTACAGTTCTGGAATTAGCGCGTGCGAGAGAGCAGGACAGTGGCAGCGCGCATTGTCGTTGCTCTGCGAGACGTGGGTTTTGAAGCTTGAGCCAGACCTGATCAGCTACAATGCTGGAATCAGTGCTTGCGAGAAGGGGGGGGAGTGGCAACGAGCATTGTCGTTGCTCGCCGATTCGCGAGAAGCTAGGTTAGAGCCAGACGTCATTAGCTACAACGCCGGGATCGGCGCGTGTGCGAAAGATGGCCAATGGCAGTACGGGTTGTCTTTGCTTGGCGAATCGAGGATGGCGAAGTTGAATCCAGATGTGATCAGCTACAGCAGCGCAATTAGCGCTTGCGAGAAATCTGGACAGTGGGATCAGGCGCTGTCGTTGCTCAGCGAGCTATGGGAGGCTAGTTTGGAGCCAAATGCTATCAGCTACAGCGCTGGGATCAGCGCTTGTGAGAAAGCAGGGGAGTGGCAGTTTGCATTGTCGCTGCTCGGCGAGATGTGCGTTGTGAAGCTGAAGCCAAATTTGATCTGCTACAATGCTGGAATCAGTGCATGCGAGAAGGGTTTGGCCTGGGAGCATGCGCTGTCGTTGCTGAGTGAGTTATGGGAAACAAGGGTGGAGGAGGACATCATCAGCTGGAACGCTGGAATCAGCGCATGCGAGAAAGGTTTACAGTGGCAGCACGCGCTGTGGCTGCTCAGCGGACTGCGTGGCAGGAGCCTGGAGCCAGTTGTGATCAGCTACAGTGCTGGAATCAGCGCGTGCGAGGCAGAGAAACAGTGGCGGTGGGCCGTGGCGTTGCTCGGAGAAATGCGGGAACAGAAGCTGGAGCCCAATACTATCAGCTGCAACGCAGCGATGAACGCGTGCGAGAAGGGCGGGCAGTGGCAGCTGGCCCTTGCACTGCTCGGGAGGATGTGTGAGGAGCAGCTGGAGCGATCCGTCATCCATACTACAATACCGGGCATTTGCGCGTGCGACAAGGGCGAGCGATGGCCACCCTCGGCGGCGCCCCGGGGGCCCCGCCCATGGGGTGGCGCCGTCCCGGCCCGGGACAGCCCCGGGACGGCCCATGAGGGCCCCGACGGAGGCCTCGAGAGTCTCCCGGGAGCTCCCCAGCGAGCCCGAGAGGGCCCCCGGACGGGCTCGGAGGGCCTTATGAGCTTTCACGGATCTCCCAGGGGACCCCTCGTGGCCCCGAGGCCGCAACACTATCGATGTTCTCGATAGTTTTTGACGTTTCCGGTGGTGCTCCTCCCGCCCGCCCCAAGACGCCCACCACGGCACCGCGGGCGTCCGAAATCGGGCCCATGCTGCCCGGGGGGCCTCCAAGAGAGTCCCCAAGACGGCCCCAGAGGCCCCCGATCGAGCTCCCGGGGCCCCCCAGACGGCCCAACCCCCCAGACGGCCCGAAGGGACGCCCAACAGGGTCCAGTTCGGAGCGCTTCCCCTCCCTCTGGGCCCCTCCACGGCCAGCAAGGCTCCAAGACGCCCCGAGAGGCCCCCAGAAGGCCCCGGAGGCGCTCCCAAGAGTCCCCCAGGCGCTCTCCAGAGGCTCCCAGAAGGCTTCAGATGCGCTCCCAAAAGCTCTCAAGAGGCTCCCAGAGGCTCTCCAGAGGCTCCCACAGAGCCCTACGAGGACCCCCTCCCGGGTATCGGAGGGCCCCCCCCGCCGCTTCCCCGATGCCTCCGCTGGGAACAGCCTGCTACAGCACGCGGCACTGCTGGCACGACAAGCAGCAGGCTGGACAGGAGGAAGGGGATATGACGGAGGAGGAGGGCGAGAGGAGGGGAGGAGGAGCATGAGGACGAGGAGGACGGCAACGACGACGACGACGACGACGACGACGACGACGACGACGACGACGACGACGACGACGACGACGACGACGACGACGACGACGACAGCGACAACGACGACGACGACCACGACGACGGCGACGACGACCACGACGACGATCACGACGACGACGACGACGACGACGACGACGACGAGGACGAGGAGGAGGAGGAGGAGGAGGAGGAGGAGGAGGAGGAGGAGGAGGACGAGGATGAGAAGGCCCCCGGGAGGCCCCTGGAGGTCCGCGTTGCTTCTGTTGTTGCTGGAGCTGCTGCTACAGCTGTCGCTGCTGCTACTGCCGATGGTGCTGCTGCTGCTGCTGCTGCTGCTGCTGCTAGCGCTGCTCCAGACGCCGTCAGGATCATAGGATCATCAAGCAAACAGCGCACCCTGAAGCAATAAGCAGCAACGAGCGCACGCTCAATCCTCTGGCATTCGTGGACGATAGTCCACGGGTCAGCCCTAGTCTATACTACAATGCCGGAACCAGTGCGTCCGAGAAAGGTGCATTGTGGCAGCTTTGCAAATGGGCCAGCGGGGCCAGGTCCTCCACATTGGCCCCGAGCGCCTCAAGAAGGCCTCAGAAACGGCTTCGGAGATCCTCAGACGGCCCGAACACGGTCGCAGAGGCACTAAGAGGCGTTGCAGGGTGCACAGCAGGCTAAGAGAGGACCACAGAGGCGCCAAGAGAGTCCCCAGGTCAATTGTTTCAGGTGAGCGTCGCGCGGCTTCAAGCTAGTGGGCTCCAGATTGCCCCGGAAAGACTCCAAGACGGCACAAGCATGCCCCAGAGTGACGCAGGAAGCCTCCAAGATGGCCCAAGTCGGCCCTAGGAATGCTCAAGAGGGCCCCCGGAGGCCCCGACGATGACTCAGGGGAAGCCTGAGCTTGCCCAAGACGGCCCTGAGGGGACGCCAAGACGGCCCAAGATGGCCCTGAGCGAGGTGTGGGAGGCGACACTGAAGCCCGCATCCATAGTGCGTGCTAGAGCAGGGTGCTATGGGGCTGGGAAGTCTGGACCAGAGCCCTCCGAGAGGCCCCCAACGATGGGTCCGAGAGAGCTGGGGAGTCAGCACCAGGAGGGATTTAGAGAGCCCAAGCAGCGTCCAGGGTATCCCCAGACTGCCTTGAGACGGCCCCTAGTCGACCCAACAGGGTCCCCGGAGGAGACCCCCAAGCCAGTACCGGACAGCCCCAAGTGGCCAAAGAGCTTCGAAGCGCTTCAGGGCAGCCCCAGGTGGCTCCAAGGTGCTCCCAATACGGCCCAGAAGAGGCCTAAGACGGCCTCCCCATTTTTTCAGCCCCAAGACGGCCACACGCATCGAAAATCTTATATTTGAAATGTCTCGGGCCTCCTTGTCTTGACAGCCCAAGACGGCCCTGATGATGGTTGTGCCATTTGCTACCCCTGAGTTTCATCTACAAGATAAACCGGATCAGCTACGCAACTGGACTCGGCGCGCGCGATATGAGCGAGCGTGACATGCACATGCTACGGTTGCTTAACGACTTGGTAGCTGAGCGGTATCTTAGTAGCTGAGCGGCATCTCTTCATCTATTTTGCCGGGCAAATTTGTATGTGAAATCTTCGCTTTAACGGTTTATCGTTGCCGTCATGGTTGGCCTTGGTTGGGTCCGACTGGACTTTGGAATTTGCCGGTATGTCGAAGGTCCAATCGACTGCCCGCCTGGGCTGGCCTACTCGAACTCCGCCGCCAGCTGGAGCTTGTCGAGAGCGTCTTAGCGCGCTCCCTGCACAGTGCTTTGTCGCGAAGAGGTTTGTCGTCTCAGATGTTTTGCTGTGCCATGATTAGCTATGTTTGCCTTGCCGATCAACGTAGCTCTCTTGGATAATCAGCTTTACCACGCGCATGCGCTGCAATCCTCATTTTGGCATGCGAGTGCGATCTCGTGGACGGTAGTCCACGGGTCAGCCCTAGTCAGCTATAGCACTGGAATTCGCGCGTGTGGGAAAGGCGGTGAATGGCAGCAGGCGCTGTGGCTGTTGAGTGAGCTGGTGGAGGCCTATCTGGAGCCAAACGTCATGAGTTATAGCTTCGCAGTCAGCTCGTGCCAGGCAGCTGGGCAGTGGCAGCGGGCGTTGTCGTTGCTGCGCGAGTCTGTGGAGATGAAGTTAGGTGCGGATGTGGTCAGCTACCGGGCAGCAGTGAGCGCGTGTAAGCAATGTGGGCAATGGCAATGGGCACTGTCATTGCTCAAGGAGTCGTGGGAGGCGTCGTTGGAGCCGGATGCAGGCAGCTACGTTTTAGCAATCACTTCGTGCCGGGGTGGACAGTGGCAGCAGGCGCTGTCGCTGTTCAGGGAGATGTTGGGCGCGATGTCTGGCGCGAGTCTGGAGCCCGACGTTGTCAGCTACAGCGCAGGGATCTGCGCGTGCGAGAAAGGGGAACAGTGGCGGCAGGCGCTGTCGCTGCTCGGCGAGATGCGGGAGGCGACTGTGGCCCCCGACTCCATCTCCTATGGCGCTGGGCTCAATGCATGCGTCAGGAGCGGACAGTGGCTGCATGGGGTGCCGCTGCTCTCTGGCTTGTGGGAGTTCGGCCAGACGGCGTCGGGCACCGTTGGGAGATCGGCTCGTTCACGATAGGGCAGGCCATGGAGGCGCTCGTCGCTGCTTCGGCGAACCACAGGAACTGCGGGGTGGCAGCCGCGTGCGGTCTGCCATGGGCGCGAGCGGGGCTGTCAGGAGGCCGTCGCTGCTCGAGGAGCCGTGGGGGGTGAGGTCTGAGCTGGATGTCCTCTGAGTGCAGTGCTGGAAGCACCGCGGTGGTCAAGGGCAGGCAGCAGAACGAGTCCTCCCACCCAAGCTGGTGAGGGAATTTGTGCGGCCCTCTGTCCGGCGGTTTCGGAGGTGGCTCTGGGTGCGCGACCCGCCGGGAGAGGAGGCCGAGGTGCAGACGAGGTCTTGGACGCCCTGGATGTGCACGAGCCCCCCCCCCTTCCGCAGCCACGAGGCTGGGAAGGCTGTAGTCGAGCGTGGTCGCATGTGCAGCGGAGTGCGGCGCTTTCAAGACTAGGGAGCGTCGGGCTGCGGAATGGCAGAACCGGAGGGGCCCTGGGCTGAGACCCGAAAACACGCCGCCACCCCACCACACCTCGGGATGCCCAGCGGATGAGAACGAGGAGGAGGAGGAGGAGGAGGAGGAGGAGGAGGAGGAGAAGAAGGAGGAGGAGGAGGAGGAGAAGAAGAAGAAGGAGGGCGAGCTTCGTTTGAGGCCCCCGGCTCCCGAGAGCCATCCCCTGATGGCCCAAACCGAAGATTGCACGAGCATGAGAAGGAGGAGGAAGAGGAGGAGGAGGAGGAGGAGGAGGAGGAGGAGGAGGAGGAGGAGGAGGAGGAGGAGGACGACGCAGACGACGCAGACGACGACAGCTTGGAGCGGAAGCCGAGGAGGAGGAGGAGGAGAAGGAGGAGGAGGAGGAGGAGGAGGCGGAGGACGAGGTCGAGGGGGAAGTGGGTGAAGAGAAGGAGGAGGCAAGGAGGAGGAGAAGGAGGAGGAGGAGGAGGAGGAGGAGGATCTGGGTCGCCCCCAGGGGTGCGAAGCATTGACGCGTACTGCGCTCCGCAGTCTTGGCTGAGGGGCTGCTCTTCATCAGAGGGGCGGCCCGGAGGGGGGGGGCGGCGCGAGGACGGCCACGAATCTGCGCTTCAAGCGCTCGCGGAGCGCGAGAGAGGGCGACCTCGAGGCGGAGGGCCTCGCACTGCCAGTTGAGTCGTCGCAGGTCGAAGTGATGCGATGGCAGGCCCAGACAAATCCAGGCAGATCCGTCGACCTCTCCAGGTTCGTCGCGCTGGAGCCAGCGCGAGTCGGGGGGCGGCAAAAGGCGCGAAGTCTTCAACGCGAAGAGGAGAAGGAGGCGGAGGAGGACCAGTGTAATCCCAAGGCTCATTATCGATATTGCAATGAACCCTCCCTCCAAGGTACCTTTTCACAGGCCCCTGCAAGCATTCATGTTCACTGAAAGAAGTACCCTGTTGGACAACAACCGTTTGGAAATCCTGACCAGCCGCCAGAACACAATTCCCTGGATTTCAACGCCGCGAATCACTGTTACTGTTGTGTCTTGGCGATGCTGAATGGCGTTCGAGTGCCATTCCTGGGATTTTAACCACGAATCACATAACTGTTGCGCCCATGACAATCTAACATCGTGCCGAAACACCATCTCTGGGACGTCAACCATGATAATCCGTGAAGCTGTTGTAACTTCTAAAAACGAATGCGCGCGGCGCTAGGGCGAGAACAACATGTTGAAAAGGAGCCGCTCTCCGTTCTTGAAGCTCTTGCAGCTTTAGGTGCGAATATGCGCAGCGCTAAGGTGAGCGCCATTTTGATAACCAACCGCACGCAGTCCGTGAAACGCTTGCATGCTTCCCAACCATCCTGTGGTGTTGGGTCCTCGTTTTGAAGAGACGGTCCCCGCGTTCCTTCCTTCCTTCCTTCCTTCCTTCCTTCCTTCCTTCATCCTCCCCTCCCTGCACCGCCCGCATGCGTCACCCAAACCCATTTCGGCACACCCCTCACACGGTTCGTGGCCCCACAGGTGGAGCTCCACCGACGGCACCAGTGCCACAGCCCGCATCCGTCACCCACACCCACTTCGGCACACTCCTCGCACGTTTCGGGGCCCCATAGGGAGCTCCACCGAAGGCCCCAGTGGCACCGCCCGCATGCGTCACCCACACATATTTCGGCACACCCCTCACACGTTCCGTGGCCAGATAGGGAGCTCCACCGAAGCCACAGTGCCACCCACACCCACTTCGGCACGGAGCTCCACCGAAGGCCCCAGTGGCACCGCCCGCATGCGTCACCCACACCCATTTCGGCACACCTCTCACACGTTTCGTGGCCCCACAGGTGGAGCTCCACCGACGGCACCAGTGCCACAGCCCGCATCCGTCACCCACACCCACTTCGGCACACTCCTCACACGTTTCGTGGCCCCATAGGGAGCTTCACCGAAGGCCCCAGTGGCACCGCCCGCATGCGTCACCCACACATATTTCGGCACACCCCTCACACGTTCCGTGGCCAGATAGGGAGCTCCACCGAAGCCACAGTGCCACCCACACCCACTTCGGCACACCCCTCACACGTACGTTTCGTGGCACCATAGGGAGCTCCACCGAAGGCCCCAGTGGCACCGCCCGCATGCGTCACCCAGGCCAATTTCGGCACACCCTCACACGTTTCGTGGCCCCACAGGTGGAGCTCCACCGACGGCACCAGTGCCACAGCCCGCATCCGTCACCCACACCCACTTCGGCACACTCCTCACACGTTTCGGGGCCCCATAGGGAGCTCCACCGAAGGCCCCAGTGGCACCGCCCACATGCGTCACCCACTTCCATTTCGGCACACCGTCACACGTCCCGTGGCCAGATAGGAAGCTCCACCGAAGCCACAGTGCCACCCACACCCGCTTCGGCACACCCCTCACACGTTTCGTGGCACCATAGGGAGCTCCACCGAAGGCTCCAGTGGCACCGCCCGCATGCGTCACCCACATCCATGTCGGCACACCCCCCGCACACGCTTCGTGGCCCCATAGGGAGCTCCACCGAAGGCCCCATTGCCACCGCCCGCTTGCGTCACCCACATATTTCGGCACACCCCTCACACGCTTCGGGGCCCCATAGGGAGCTCCACCGAAGGCCCCAGTGGCACCGCCCGCATGCGTCACCCACACTTCTTTCGGCGTTTCCCTCGCACGTTTCGTGGCCCCATAGGGGTTCCACCGAAAACCCCAGTACAACCCCTCGCATGGGCCATCCACACCCATTTCAGCCCATCCCTCACACGTTTCGTTGACCTCTAGGGAGCTCCGCCGACGGCACCAGTGCCACAGCCCGCATGCGACACACACACACACACACACACACACACACACACACACACACACACACACACACACACACACACACACACACACACACGCACACACACACGCACGCACACGCACGCACAC
>CAUYUJ010018654.1:122195-124695 GCA_963575745.1 Prorocentrum cordatum
CACCTACACACCTACACACCTACACACCTACACACCTACACACCTACACACCTACACATCTACACACCAACACACCAACACACCCACACACCCACACACCCACACACCCACACACCCACACACCCACACACCCACACACCCACACACCCACACACCCACACACCCACACCCACACACCCACACACACACACACCCACACACCCACACACCCACACACCCACACACCCACACACCCACACACCCACACACCCACACACCCACACACACACACACACACACACACACGCACATACACACATTTCGGCACACCCCTCAGACGTTTCGTTGCCCCATAGGGAGCTCCACCCACGGCCCCATTGCGACCGCCCGCGTGCGCCACCCACACCAATTTCGACACAACGCTCACACGTTTCGGGGCCCCATACTGAGCCCCACCGATGGCCCAAGTGCTACCGCCCGCATGCGTCACCCACACCCATTTCGGCACACCACTCGCACGCTTCGTGGCCGCATAGGGAGCTCCACTGACGGCACCATTGCCACAGCCCACATGCGCCACCCACACGCATTCCTGCTAATCCTTTCACGCGTTTCGTTGCCCCACAGGTGGAGCTCCACCGAAGGCCACAGTGCCACCGCCCGCGTGCGCCACCCACACCCATGTCGGTACACCCCTCACACGTTTCGGGGCCGCATAGGGAGCTCCACCAACGGCACCAGTTCCACAGCCCGCATGCGTCACCCAGGCCAATTTCGGCACACCCTTCACACGTTTCGTGGCCCCATAGGGAGCTCCACCGAAAGGCCCCAGTGGCACCGCCCGCATGCGTCCCGCACACCCATTTCGGCACACCCCTCACACGTTTCGTGGCCCCATAGGGGGCTCCACCGAAGGTCCCAGTGGGTGTGCCCGCATGCGTCCCGCACGCCCATTTCGGCACACCCCTCACACGTTTCGTGGCCCCATAGGGGGCTCCACCGAAGGTCCCAGTGGGTGTGCCCGCATGATTCCCGCACACCCATTTCGGCACACCCCTCACACGTTTCGTGGCCCCATAGGGAGCTCCACCGAAGGCCCCAGTGCCACCGCCCGCATGCGCCACCCACACTCATGTCGGCACACCCCTCGCACGTCGTTGTCCCATGGGGGTTTCCACCGAAGGCCCCAGTGGCACCGCTCGCGTGCGTCACCAGCACCCATGTCGGCACACGCCTCACACGTTTCGGGGCCCCATAGGGAGCTCCACCGAAGGTCCCAGTGGGTGTGCCCGCATGCGTCACACGCGTCGGGGCGCAATAGGGGGCTCCACCCAAGGCCCCAGTGGCACCGCCCGCATGCGCCACCCACGCCCATGTTGGCACACCCCTCACGCTTCGTGGCCCCATAGGGAGTTCCACCGAAGGCCCCAGTGCCACCGCCCGCATGCGTCACCCACATCCATTTCGGCACACCTCTCACACGTTTCGTGGCCCAAGGCCCCAGTGCCACCGCCCGCATGCGTCACCCTCGCCAATTCTTGCACATCCTCACGCGCTTCTTGGCCGCACAGGCAGCTCCACCGAAGGCAGCCAGTGGCGGCGGTCGCATGCGCCCACCGCACACATTTTGGCACACCCATCATACGTTTCACGGCTCCGTAGGAAGCTCCACCGACGGCACCAGTGGCTGCGTGCGCATCCGCCCACCGCACCTGTGTTTGCAAACCCCTCTCACGCGCTTCGTGGTCCCAGAGGAAAGTCCACGGACGGCCCCAGTGGCTGCTTTCGCATGCGCCCAATGGACACATGCTGGGACACCCCTCGCACGTTTCGTGGCCATATAGGGAGTTCCCCTGAAGGCGGTGCATACAACAACGGTGCTCACAACTGCATCTGATTGGGTCGATCCTTCGCCAGGCTAATTTTGACGAGTGCTCGCGGCGCTAAGGCGAGAACCACATTTTGAACACGGCTTGTCCTCAATGCGTGGCATTGTTGCAACTTTTGAGACGAAGGTGGGCGGCGCTATGGCGAGAGCCACATCTTGACAACCACCTGGCCTCGAGGTGTGACTCCCATGCAATTTCGTATGGCGAATGCGCGTGACGCTAAGGCGAGAACCGCATGTTGAAACCGACTTGTTATCAAGCTATGAAGCTCTTTCAATGTGTGGTAACGGATGTGCGCGGCGCGAAGGCGAGAACTGCATTTTCAAAGCGACCCGCCCTCAATCCGTTAAACGTTTGAAGTTATGAAGCTCCAGGATCTTAAATGGTCAGGCGCAACGCCTGGCCTGCCCTTCCGACTGGCTCCGGGGTGCGACAGGGAGAAGTTATTCATACGGAGCAAAAGTGGAGGGGGGAGGGGGAGTAGAAGGAGGGGGGGAGGAGGAGGAGGAGCAGGAAGACCAGTGTAAACCCAAGACCCAGCAACGATGTTGGAAGACACCTTCCTTCCAAGCTCCAACTTCACAATCTCCTACAGGGGTCATTTCCACTGGTGGAATTGCCCCGTTATGGAA
>CAUYUJ010018654.1:134695-144695 GCA_963575745.1 Prorocentrum cordatum
TGCGGACTGCGCCACCGGGACCTCCGGTAGAGCTCCCGATGGGGTCACGAAGCGCTGTGTTGTGCGGGGGAACCGCATGCGGACTGCGCCACTGGGACCTTCGGTGGAGCTGCGCCACTGGGACCTTCGGTGGAGCTCCCTATGGGGCCACGAAGGCTGCACTGGGTCCAGGAACCGCTGGACTGCGCCACTGGGACCTTCGGTGGAGCTCCCTATCGGGCCACGAAACATCGCACTGGGAGCAGGAACCGCATGCGGACTGCGCCACCGCGACCTCCAGTAGAGTTCCCTACGGGGCCACGAAATGCTGCACCGGACGGGGGAACCGCATGCGGACTGCGCCACTGAGACTTTCGGTGGAGCTCCCTATGGGGACACGAAGCGCTGCACTGGGCGGGGGAACCGCAGGCGAACTGCGCCACTGGGACCTTCGGTGGAGCCCCCTATAGGGCCACGAAAGGCTGCACTGGGAGCAGGAACCGCATGCGGACTGCGCCACTGGGACCTTCGGTGGAGCTCCCTGGGGCCAAGAAAAGCTTCACTGGGAGCAGGAACCGCATGCGAACTGCGCCACGGGGAGCTTGGGTGGAGCCCCCTATGGGACCACGAAACGAGGGGGGTGACGGGAGGAGGGAGGAGGGGGAGGAGGAAGGAACGCGGGGCGTTTTCTCGTCAAAAGGAGGACCCAACACCACAGGATGGTTGGGAAATATGGGCAGTAGGGGGGGAAGGCGAACCTCCAGAACATGTGGAAAGATAGGGGGAATCCTGGGATCTGTGTCTATTTGTTTGTGTGTCCCTGGGAGCTTTATCGAGGAGACTGCGGGTCCGCGGCGGATAGCCGAGGCTGGAATTTGTCCATGCCCACCGCTTTGGAAGCCGATCTTCATGGACCTCGTCGGGCGGTGGATATGGATGCATCCGGGCCCCCTGGGGCCCAACGATGTATCGGGGATACGTAAGACTCGAGTGCGCCGGATCTCGGATTCGCCAACGTTTTTTGACGAGAACGTCCAGGATTTTGGCGGTTCAGTTTTCGTGTGGTGTCTTTCAGCGGCAGCTCTCGTCAGATTTCAGATTGGGTCTCGTCATTTTTATGACGGCCCCGTCAGGCCAACCCGAGTCCCCCGTTCCCGAGTGTTACGTCTCCCCGAAAATCCAGTGGCGCTGCCGTACGATTCCGCCACCGTGCTTGGGCGGGGGGGGGATTCCATTGCAGGTCCCTCCCCAAACTTCGTATTTGGGTGCGTTCTCTGCCCGGAAGGCCAAAAACGCAGGGACTTGGTCATCATAATGAGCGAGTCTTGTCTCCCCGGGAATATCCATTACACCGAAGAGAACCCCCAATCAGTGGATGGCTTTCGCTGAGGAGATCGACCGGCAACCTGGGAGCCCGAGAACCCAGAACCCACCGAAATCGGCCCGGAACCAATAATCGGGAACCCGGGAACCCGGGACCCCGGGAACCCAGCCTGCCACCAAAATCGGCGGGGAACCTTCGCCGCATCTTTCAACCTCCGCTATAGGACCCCTTCGGTGCAAGCGCTGATTGGGGAATGTTTTCCTACATGTCCTTCGAGGCGTGCTTCCAGCGGTGGCCCCTCCCCCGGGCCCCCCCCCTGGGGGCCGAGAGCGGGCCCTGCAGAGGCCGAAAGCAACGGCAAACGCTGGGACCTCCGGTGGGGGATCGTCGACTGCAGCATTGATCTACCCCAAGTACTTGATTTGTCCACCGAGTCTGGCTCAGAAGTGCGCATAGGATGCGCAGCAGGTGGTGCAGACTCTACAGGGGAATCAGGGGAATCAAGCTTGAGGTAATTCACCACCCACCAAACCACCCCAACCCAACCCGAAGGCCCAAATTTATCCTCGCTTTCCAGTGGGGGGTGGGTCGGGGAACATGGAAAAAACACATGGAATCCGTACCCACCCCCCCCCCAACCCGAAATTCGGGTCAGATTCGGGTCTTCGGGTTGGGTTGGGGTGGTCTGGTAGGTAGTCAGTAATCAGGTGAGTTCTGCTGTCGATCCCCTGCGCGAGGGCCGAGAGAACCCCATCCTCGGAGGTCTGGGCCTCTCGGCCCGCGGGGGTCCCCAGGACTCTCCCCCCAGGCGAGGGGTGTGGCGAAAAGCCCCCTCCTCCTCCTGGTCCTCCTCCTCCTCCTTCTCCCCCTCCTCCTCCTTCCTCCTCCTTGCTCCCGCCGACTTCCATCCTCCGAGCGGTTCCTCCTCCTCTTCCTCCTCGTGCTCTTCGTCCTCTTCCTCCTCCTCCTCCTCCAGGGCACTCGTCCACGGGGATGCAACTCCTGCGTCATGGAGGATGACGATAAAAAAATGACCGGGGGTCGTGTTCACGCGGCGGCGCCCGGGATGGCGATTAGAAAGAACCGGCCGCGGGCTGGAAAGCTATTCTTTTTAATCGTTCTCCCCCAGTCAGGAACTTGTGCAGAAATAGCAGAAAACTATTTTTTCAATCGATCTCCCCCATCTTTTTTATTAATCTCATCCCGCATTACATCCAGGGTCGGGATCGGCTCAATAGCCATCTTAGTCGAAGCCGATAGTAAGGATGGGCACGTAACCTTCCCAAATCTGCCCTTGCATCCTCGCCCCCTCGGTCCGTCCTGAACTCCTTTCGACGGCCAGCCCCTGTCGAAAAGCTTCGACATGCGCGCCTAAGGGGCTTGCATCCTTGCCGCGCCTCCTCACTGTCAGTGTTGACCGTCGCCGTTCTAACGGAGACCTCCCAGGTTTGTGGAAGGCGATCAAGGGAGAGGAGGCATATTGCCAAATAGTTTCAAGATGTCTAAGCATGTTTGACATGTGTTTCTAAAGTGCGTAAACATGCTTTAAACATATGTCGAACATGCTCAGAACATGCCTAAGATATTTAAAAGACATCTTTAAATTCAATGAGAGGGCGGTTAGAGTGTCCATTGTCATGGCATCCACAATCCCAGGTGTTGCCTCCTAGCGCTCTGGCGCCCCCTTGCCCAGCGCCCAGCCGGCCGCCCGCAAGAGGACGTGTTCCGCGGGGTCGCGTACTGCCACGGCCAGGAGCGCCGGAGCCCCCGCCGTGGGGCCCGCCCGCACTGCTGCCACCGTCCAAGATCCTCACGGAATTTGCAGCATCGTCGTCGTCGTCGTCGATCTCTTCCTCCTCCTCCTCCTCCTCCTCCTCCTCTTCCTCCTCTTCCTCCTTCTCCTTCTCCTCCTCCTCCTCCTTACTCCTGGGAAGCAGTTATCGCCACCCCCCTTCGGTGAAACTGTACCGCTCCTCGCTCCTGAAAGAAGTGATAGCGTTCCCCTGGACACCAGTAGGGTTCAGAAAGGATTCCAGTAGGATTGGATCACATTGGGACTCCACCATGGGACCCCCACGCCAGATCCCCCCCATGGGGCCTCCCCCATATAATCTTCCCCAAACCAAGCCTTCTCATAGGACCCCCCTAAAGGTATCCTGAGTTAGTTAGTGCTCCCCCATTACCCCCCGCCCCTCTGAATTAATTCATCAATTAATTTGTCGCGGTGTTACCGATATCGCTTGCCGGTTTTCTCCCCTTCTTCGGGAATTCAGTACGTACTTCGAGTGTTACGGATAACGTACTTGTTTCCCACAGTTATCTTTATCCTCCTTCGTCCTCCTCCGCCTTCGCGCGTCCATCTTCATCCCCGCCTCTTCGCTTCTTTCTCCTCGCTGCCTCCTCGTTTCCTTTTCCTTCTCCTACTCTTAACCGTTCCTTCCACCTCCTTCTCCGTTTGGCATTGCGAGCTCTCGCTCGCACGCACGGGTGCAGGCGGTGGACGCGCACGGCTGCATGCGCATGGGGAGGAGGGATCCGTAGCTATCTTGTCTCAAGTCCGGAGGCCTTGCTCGAAGGGGCTTTTGGATCGGCCAGGGGGGTTCACGTCCCCGCCCGCTCCAGCGCCCGCTGCGCCGTCGGCCCAGACCGCTATCGCTACCGTACCCTCATTGCTGACACGCCTCGTGCTCGGTTCTGCTGCCATGGGGCCGCGGGTTGGCCTTTCGCCTCTCGTGGGCATCAACCTCTGGGGAACAGAGCGCGGTGCGCGACGCAGACGTGCAGGGCACACAACCCAAACAGTCAGGCTCCACGGGAGGGTCCAGCATCCGCCCCTGGGAGTGTGGAGCAGAGGCGGCAGGGTCGGTATCCCCGCCTTCACGCGAGGACGGCAGCAGGATCGCTGCCCCAACGCGCAGCCCGAAGAGGAGGAGCAAGCTTGGCTCGTCTTGGACGAGGCCGTGCTCGAGCAGCTTGCCAGGGCGTTGTCTGCGTTCTCTCGGGATCACTTGCGCCACCTGCGAGCGAACATCGAAGAATCGCCGCTGCAGCAGCCCTTCACCGCAAGCGAGGACGTGCTGCAGCTCGCGCAGCGCATTGCCGCCACTACGGCCCGCTACCAGAAGAGGCCCAGCCCCGCGCTGAAGACCCTGGGACAGGCAGGGGCCAAGAGGGCTGCACAGGCACGGGCGTCCATCGACGACGCCTGGCGTTTCTTCGCCGCGCAGGCCAGAGTGGGGCTGCTGGGCGCGTTACAGATCGAACTCGCCGGTGCCGAGCACCACGTCGGTCGAGCGAAGGTCTTGATTGCACGAGTTTCCGCACCCAGATTCCCCATGTCTGTGGACGGCATCTGGTCTGGACGAGCCAAGTCGGCAAGAGTTCTCTTCTGTCTCGCCCGGCAGGACTGCAGTGGGCGCAATCGTTGAGCGAGGCGTCGAAGTCGGCTCGGGTTGCGGCCGCCGCAACCCTGGCCTCCACCAGGCACGCGCCGTGGCTTGCTTGTTTTGCAGGGCTGGCTTGCCGCCGCTGCATGCTACCTGCCTCGTAGCTTTAGCCACTCAGCGTTCAGAGCAGTCAGCCCGCGAGTGTGTGGGGCAGTCGTCCACCAGCTCCTTGTGTTGGGACCAGGCGCGGTTCTGTGCCAGGGCTGGCGCTCTGCGCCCCGCGTCGAGGCTTCCCGCTGGATTCCAGTCGGCGCCCAGCGCGGCCGTGTTTCAAGCGGCCGACGAGGAAGAAGGGAAGAACTGGTTGCGCGGTCCCGTCCCCCGCCCCGAGTTCGACTGCCCCGAGGTCTTACGGGGCGCCCGCCCATGTCAAGTGGCGCGAAGGGCTCGCGACCTTTGAGACCTGCGCGGGCTGCGCGCTTGGTAGTTTGAAGCTTCCCCAGCTGAACGCCATCGACGACAGGCATCGACGCTCTCATCGATATCGTTGTGATGTGGAGGCCAAGAGGCAGGACAGCCAAAATTACTGAAACACCTTATGTTGAAGAGTTTGGCCCTCTTGGGGGCCTCTTGGTGGCTTTCTTGGACCACCGCGGGCCACCACATGGCTATTTTAGGAGGTTTTTCTGGCTGTGTAAGTCTCAATGGAAGGCTTGTTGTCCATTGGCTATCGTCCTTGGAGGTCCCTCTTGGAGCCCTCTTTGACTCGTGGGGAGCTCTTGGGGCTCATCGGAACCCTCTTGGCCGCTAGGTCCAATACTGTGCGATGTTGTGTCCATCTTGACGCCTGAGACGGCAATGGGAAACGAACAAGCGAGACAGTGAAACTCATGGAAGCATACTGTGTGTTGTATGATGATGGTACCTTGTGGGGAGGATCGGATCCTCTGTATTGTAGGCATTGTCGTCGCGATCTCAGCAGGCCTTTGGCTCGTTGGACTGGCGCTTTTTTTCCAGTGGGGATTCCAGAGGCCTCATGAAGCCAGTGCGCAGGAGCGGGAGGAGGAGCTGAAGATGGAAGAGAGGGACCCGCCAGATGGCACCGAGTATGGCGATGATGATGGTGATGATGCTGCTGATGATGCTGATGACGATGATGATGACGATGATGATGATGATGATGACGATGACGATGACGATGACGATGACGATGCTGACGCTGATGGTGATGATGATGATGATGATGATGATGATGACGATGACGATGATGATGATGCTGATGCTGATGCTGATGCTGATGCTGATGATGATGATGATGATGATGATGCTGATGATGATGATGAGGAGGAGGAGGAGGAGGAGGAGGGGTAGGTTCCTGATGCCTCAAGGGATTGCGTGATGGGGCCAACATTTATGCATATTGCATCTCTCCCGCACCCGCCGGTTGATGGAGGGTGCTACGTGGTGAATGCAGGGCTCGGGTTTACACAAGAGGATGCGACAAGGGGGTGGTGCAATAGATTTGGTGTTATAGATTTGTGGGGCTGCAAGACATGGGGGGCGTGCAATGCATCCCGGGGCGCTGGTTTTCGCGTACACTGCACTACTTGCAATGCAATGCGATCCAATTCTGGCGCGATTCATTTGCAGTACATTTGCCCCAACTCTATCGCACCACCCCCTCACAGCTGGACCCCTTTTTGGGTCACCCAGCAGGGGCGCTCCCCCTTGCTTCTGGCGCGAGCGCAGGGCAGCCTGCGGTCCTCTGTCCCTGCCGCGCGCAGGTAGAGGGGAGCAGGCCAGCGAGGAGTGTCGGGCGGTGCCCGTCGTGGGTCTCGGTGGGGCTCGAATCCGTCGGCCGCTTCTCCGCTGTACTGCGCAACCTACAGCGAGCGGCTTTAGTAAGGAACGCTTGCTTCTCAAAAGGGGTTCGGTCGTTCCTCAGGCTCGCATGCGTTGTTTATCGTTCCTAATGCGTTATTCATCATGTATCGTTCCTTATGCGTTGCTCCCTGGAAAAGGGGGCTTCGTTCCGTATTCATCGTTCCTAGGTCAGGCCGATGGTTGTGTTCATCTTTTGGCGACTCAATGGGGTCATGGGGCTGGTGCTGGCTCCGCTGGAGTCACCCTGGTGTTCAAGAGAACCCTTCTGCGAAGTCAGCCCACGTTCGAAGGATCTGGGATTCACCAGGAAGCTGTCCTGGACGAGGGGGAGCTGCACGAGTGGTACAGTATGTTGGGCAAGACGTTTGTAATTTCCCACCCCACCCACAGGTGCGCACAGCGATGAAGAAATTGACGCAACCACTACGCACACTAGTGGGGTGGAATCGTTCGACGAAGTATTACTCAGTTTCCCTTTGCGTTCGACACAGGTTCTGGTGATGGATCTGAATTGTGGTTTCTCGTGGGAAGACGGGGAGGAACTGGCACCGAAGGGAGAGGCAGCCTCATTTCTGAACGACGTACAGTCGGCCCAGGATTAGTAGGTCGACCCTGCCAGCTCAAGGGTACTCTTGTGTCCTGTGCCTCGCGACACGTGCCTTCTTACACTCCTATGGCGATGTGGCCCTCGGAAGGGTCTCGTGTCCTCTCGCGTGTCCTGTCCAATCAAGGCCGACTGTACTACAGACAGCACGTGAAAGTGGCGAACAAACGCTACCCCCATCCGCCCACGTTCTGCGGCACGACTTTGGGATCGATCGTACATGCCTACCCCTGTCCCCGGTAGGTGAGCTCCGAGGAACTCCAAGTGTGGCGACAAGCAGGGCGACGGTTTCACAGTGTCCCCGACCCATGTTTGAGAGATCTTGCTCCACTTGTGTTCAAACTTCGATATGGGCTAGATGTCGGGCCCAATTCGAAAGCGCGCGCATGGATTCAGGGCTCGATCGCCAAGTGTGTCCCGAAGGGCACCCTGAGGGGCGGCTTCTTCAGTATTGCGAGATCGTGATACCCATAGCGCATAAGAGCTCTGGCAAGGCCCCACCAGATACTAGAGAGGCCTCTATGGAAAGCTCGACGATGACAGCTTGTATATGGATAGAACAGGAAGCATGGAATGATGGCCAAGGGACCCCTGAATAATGTCTTGAACGAGGAGGCGGGATACAGAAACTGAGGACTAATATCATGAAATCACCCAAGATATCATACAACAGTTGGCAGCAACACGCCAGTCAGGAGGTCGTGGCTGGCACGCAGATGCTGCTTCGAAAGCGTCTCCGTAATTCAAGTAATGGAGCTCGAGCAACCAGTGATGAGCGGACGGACGCGTTACAAATGGCAGGGCCGCGGGGAGGAATCTCGGGCCGACCAGTTAACCTCGAGCGCCATGGGACCATTCAGAGAGCTTCATCGTACCGTCTTTGCCAGCCCCCATGACGGACTGAAGCTGATGGCACAGGCTGGTTCGAGACGTGCACATCTGCGCAGATGCAGAAGACGACGAGCTGCCCCGCCGTGGAGCATGCCAGCAACACGACGGCAGGTACACACCCACCCACTGCCTCGACCGCCACCCCGAGAAGCAAGGATGGGATTGGGATGTTACCAGTGGAATGACCAGGAGGAGGAGGAGGAGGAGGAGGAGGAGGAGGAGGAGGAGGAAATGAGCAAGAGCGCGCAGCACATCGTACAGATATGCGTATGTGCCCGAAGGGCGGGGGGAGGACCTGTGGTGGGACATCGATCATACACACGGCAGCCGTGCAAACAAAATGGTGCGCCCTAGACTCGTTGTATCAGATGGGTTCATGGTTTTTGTCAGTTTTGTCGTTCCACCTCAGAGTTTCCACTCGAGTTTTCGACATGCGCGAGTGGCTGACTCGCGCAGGTGGCCCGCATGGTAGTATGTGACCCGGATTCGCGCACTGGGCGAATGCTGGATCAACGCGGATGCGCCGCGTGGTGAGATGCAAATTTGGCTTCTGGGCGAAATTGCTGAGTTCACATGGCTGTTAACTGATTTCAGCAAGTGCGCGCGGGCAGACGTGCAAGATTTGAGCTGGAACAACCTGAAGCGGATTGCGCTGTTTGAAATATTTGGTTGGAACCCTTGCGGGAAGGGACGTGCTCGTTTGGCTTTCGACCTTTGCGCGCGCGTGGACGTCGGCCTCGCCTTGCACGGAACTGTTGAAATTGGTCTTGTCGCAACGCAGGAGTGTGCGAGCAGGGCCTCCCGGCATGGCGGAGTTCGTGCGCGAAGTGAAATGCGAGGCAGAAAGGGCACAGTGCCGTTTTCAATACATGCTCCGCGTGCGGATCACGTATTAAAAATGCAGGGGCTTAGTATCAAAAGCAACGATGAGTTCATGCATGAATTTATCCATCAATTAACCATGAATTGAAATCTTATGTTTTACAAGAATCCGATGTCTTAAAACCTGCCCTGTAAGTTCGGGGGGAGGTCGGAGCTGTTCTCTATCGCCTCGCTTCCCCCCACTCGCAGCTCGATTTTTGCACAGCCCGTGCGGCCGCGATTGCGGTGACTACCTGGCCTCGGCTGGCGCGCCTCTGCGGCCGTGGCGCGCAGCATCTCGCGTGCAGAGCGGCTGGCTGGTTTGTGGAAGCTGCAGCCTAACGTCATCTATCATGCACAGCGCTGGGATCAGCGCGTTCGGACTGGGCGAGCAATAGCAGTGGCAGCGGGCGCTGGCGCTGCTCAGCGAGATGTGGTAGGCGAAGCTGGAGCCAGGCATCAGCAGCTACTGCGCTGGGATCAGCGTGTGGAAGCAGCGGGCAATGGTAGTGGGTCCTGTTGCTGCCCAGAGATGCGGGATGCTAACCTGGAGCCCAACGTCATCTCTAAACCAGGAGGAGGCGCAGTAGAAGGATCACGAAGGGGAGGGGGAAGAGGAAGAAATCAGGACGAGGCGCAGGAGCAGGAGGAGGAAACGGGGAAAAGGAGGAGGAGGAGGAGGAGGATCAATGTAAACCCAAGACTCGTCAACGGTGTTGGAACAAGCCCTTCCTCCAAGCTCCCCCTTCATATGCCGCTACCAGGGTTCATATCCACTGAGGGAAGTGCCCCGTTGGGAGACAAACGTTCGAAGACCCTGAAGCGTGCCAAAACACCCTTCCCGGGACTCCAGCGCCATGGATCAACTTGACTGTTGCGTTTTGGCGATGTGCGATGTTGGTTCGCGCCCGAACGGCAGACCTGATAGTTCAACACCTAGGTGATTCTTGCGCCCTGACGGTCCTGAATCTTTTCACAACGCCGCTTCGTCTGCGTTGACCATGGGGTTCAGTGAAATTTCGGCATCTGTTCAGCACGAGTGTGCGCGGCGCTAGGGCGAGAGCTGCCTGT
>CAUYUJ010018654.1:149695-174695 GCA_963575745.1 Prorocentrum cordatum
TTGTGTATATATATACATATATATACATATATATATATATATATATATGCTTTTCTCCTTCCTGCCTCCTTCCTCGCCCCTATTGCGCGCCTCCCCCCCCCGCCCACCCCAAACGCGTGCTCTCCAGCGCGCGCGGGAGCGCGCGCGAGGAGGAGATGGGAGGAGCGACGATGAGGAGGAAGATGAGGAGGATGAGGAGGAGCAGGAGGACGAGCAGAAGGAGGAGTAGAAGGAGGACATTGGAGGAGGAGGAGGAGGAGGAGGGGGAGGAGGAGGAGGAGGAGGAGGAGGAGGAGGAAGGAGGAGGAGACAGGCGGGAGGAGGAGGAGGAGGAGGAGGAGGAGGAGGAGGAGGGGGAGGAGGAGGGGGAGGAGGAGGAGGAGGAGGAGGAGGAGGAGGAGAGGAGGAGGAGGGAGGAGGAGGATAAGGAGCAGTGGAGCCTCTCCTGCTCTCTCTCTCTCTCTGCCTCTGCGCCTGCCTCTGCCTTTTCCCATGCCTCGTTTTTTGTTCTGGCTCTCCTTCTGCCTATTTTTTTTGTTTTTTTATTTGTTTTTATTTTTCTCTTTCTCTTTATCTTTCTTTCTTTCTTTCTCTCTCTCTATCTCTCTTTCTCTCTCTCTCTCTCCACACACACACATCTGTATGGAGAGATCTACTTTGAGCCTGGACTCCGCAGGCAGTGCCTCCCTCCGCCGAGGGAGGCCCCCAGACCCCCGACCGCGGCTCGAGCAGCACCCTGCCGCGCCGGAGGCTCTGCCCGGTGATCGGAGACCTCGGCGTCTGGTGCGGGCCCCACTAATATACACCACCACCACCACCACCTCCATTCATCCAGCCTCCACCTCACCACCACATCTATTCATCCACCCATCCACCCCTCCCCCCTCCCCCCTCATCTTCCTCTCCTCTGTCCCGGGAGGGGGAGGGGATGAGGGAGGTGGCGGTGGTGGTGGTGCATACCTCTGGGCCCCGCATCTGGAGGCCAGCCTGGCCACTGGGCCGCCAAAGAGGAGCCAGGATGAAGTACCGATCGTTCCCTGAAAGTTTCGACTAGACGTTAGACAGGGGAGCGAACAATTGCATAATCATGAAAACTCGGAGGGCCGCGCGGATTTCTCGGATCCCCGCTGGGCCCCCTCCCTGGCGCGCGGAGCGCGCCAAGGGCGGCGCCGAAGGCGCCGCCAGGGGACCCCAGTGCGGATCCGAGAACTCCGAGCGGACCTCTGAGTTTGTATGTTTATGTCATTGTTCTTTCCCCATTGGAGTGACCTTTCGCCAGAGTGACCTTTGGTGCGGGTCCACTGGCGTCCCCCGATCGCCGAGAATGGTACGACCGACAGCAGCGGCTTGCGCGCTTGGGTCTGGACCCCCCGTGCCCCACGTAAAGCCGCGCACCACAGGTCGCTCTTGCCTAGGGTTACTCTAGCGCGTAGCCGTTGAAAGTTGACGTTTCGGGATTCCTGGCTTCCAGAATCGGGTGGACTTCCCCTCTTGCCTCCTCTTCGGGAGAAGGCGGAAGCCCAACATAGGTACTTTCCACCCCTTCCCATTTGAGCGACGCAAGAAAGATGGGGGTCGTCTGCGCCGACATTGGCGCGTAAGCTGCCCGCGTAAGGTCGCGCGTAAGCGCCCTCGTCTCCAATGCAGCGTGCCGCGCCGGCGGCCTGCGTAAGCCGCCGCGTAAGGTCGCATTGTTATCTCGCGTAAGACTCGTTGTGATCGTCGCTCATGTCATGGTTCTGCCCTCTTTTTCTGAACGATGGGGGTACCGGCCGCGGCCAGGAGGAGGAGGAGGAGGAGGAGGAGGACGAGGAGGAGAGGAGGAGGAGGAGGAGGAAGAGGAGGAGGAGGTGGAGGGGGAGGAGGAGGAGGAGGAGGAGGAGGGGGAGGGGGAGGAGGAGGGGAGGGGAGGAGGAGGAGGAGGAGTGAGGCGAGGAGGGGGAGGAGGAGGAGGGAGGAGGAGGAGGAGAGGAGGAGGAGGGGGGGGGGGCCGAGAGAACCTGGGCGCCCGCGGCCAGGCAGAGTCGAGCCGCCGCGGGTCCGGGGGGCGAGTGCCCCTTTTCCCCGCTGGCGGCCGTGGCCCGGCTGCTGCGCTGTGTCTCTCTCTCTCACTCTCTCTGTGTCTCGGTCTGTCCGTCAGTGTGTCCGTCTGCCTGTCCGTCTGCCTGTCTGTCTGCCTGTCTGCCTGCCTGTCTGCCTGCCTGTCTGTCTGTCTGTCTGCCTGCCTGTATGTCTGTCTCTCTCTCTCTCTCTCTGGTTATCTCCCTTCTCTCTCTCTCTCTCTCCTCATCTTTTTTTTTATCTCTCTCTCTCTCTTTTTTTTTCTCTCTCTCTCTCTCTCTCTCTCTCTTTTTTTTCTCTCCCTCTCTCTCTCTCTCTCCCCCCCTTCCCAATTCCTTCTCATCATCCTGAATTGGTGCGAGCCACGAGTCTGCTAATATACGGTTGCAGCATTTGGATTGTGGGACCCGTGGATCGTAGGATATTGGGTGTGATGCGGGCACACATATCCCTCTCTTCTCCCTTCCTCATTTTTCCCTTCCTGTTCCTCCTGGCCCCTCCCCCCCTTCTCTCCCAGGTCTCCCATTTTGCCTCTCCCATCTCTCGTCTTCCCTCTGCTGCTGCTCCTTATTTTCTCTCTCCCTGTCTCTCTCTTTCTCTCTATGTTTTCCCCCTGCTCCCTCTTCCCCCTCTTCCTCTTCCTCCGCCAGCTCCCTCCTCCCCTCTCCTCCCCCCCCCCTCCCCCTCCGGCGCGCCCGCTCCCGGTGCGCGGCACGCGCCGTGCCCAAGACGTCCGTGTCAGTGCGCTGCGTGCGGGCCCAGCGTCTTGGCTCGCGCCTTGGCACACGGAGCGTGCCCCGCCGGGCCTGCGCTCTCGGCCTGCGCGCCGAGCTCCGCGGCGCGGCACGCCGCGCGCCGCCGCGTGCTGAGGCTCGCTCGCGGGGCGGCCGAGGCGGCGGCCCGCCGCGGTGCGCCCCCGGGAGCGGAGCGTCGAGGCGGAGGGTCCGCGCGGCGTCCTGCAGAGCAGCATGCAGAGCAGCACGCCCAACAGGGAACGCAGCGGGCCCTCTCGAGATCCCCTTGGGGTGAACAGAAACAAGCACGGCACGTCCGGCAGATGTACGGGGTGAAGTGCGACATCTGGTCCCTGGGAGTCATGATGTACATCATCTTGACGAAGGACCTCTCGCCGTGCTCCTCTCCTCTCTGGCTGAGCTGCGCGGGCACGGCCACTGTGCTGGCCAGGCCGCCTGGGAAGCTATGCCCACGGGAGGAGTTGTCGAGGAGGAGGAGCTGGAGGAGGAGGACATGATGGAGGGGGGGGAGGACAGAAGAGGAGGGATGGTGTTTGAATCTGATCAGGATGGGGACCCACGCAGGAGGAGGAGAAGGAGGAGGAGGAGGCGGCGGAGGAGAGGAAGGAGGAGGCGGAGGAGGAGGAGGCGGAGGAGGAGGAGGAGGAAGAGGAGGGAGGAGGGAGGAGGAGGACAAGTTAGGTGCGCTCGCGTCATTATGTTTCTGATGTCCTACCCCTCCCTCCCATCCCTTACCATGGCGTAGATCCCATCTCTATTCGTACAATCGGATGTCGCAGCATGGCATAGCATTACATGGCATATCATGGTGTTGAAGATCAACGCATAGCATGACATAGCACGATGTCGCGACGCCCCAAAGTGGGGGGGGCTTCTGCGGCCCCCAAAAACAACGAATCGACACCGAGTGTGTAATCACTTCCGATGGTTTTTTCGGGAGGTCATGTTCTACATGCTGGGGCCGATTTGGAAGGATCGAAAACCATGCCGTGGCATGGCATTGGAAATAATGACGCCAGCGCTGCAGCGGGAGCACGATTCGGAAGGGGCGGAGGCGCGGAAACGAGGCCAGCGCTGCATCGGGAACATGATTCGGAACGAGCGGTAGCCCGAAAATCCCCACCAGTCCTCTGGGCATCAGTGTTTTAGAGCGTTTCCTCTTCCACCCATCCTTCTTCCCTTCGGGGATGGGTTTAACACTGTCCCCTATTAATATACACCCCCTCCCCAAGGCGACTGGGAGCCAACCCAGGTCCATGCGCCCCCCCCCACCATGCCTTACACAAAAAACACACACTCTGCCCCCACCATCCCTGGTAACCAAAAAACTACAAAATACACTCTGTCTCCAAATTCGGAGCATGCGCAGCGAACCCGATGCGGCCTCCTCCCACCATCCCTGTCAACAAACAAACAATACAGAGTACAGTTGGCGGCGGCGGCGGCGGCTGCGGCGGCTGCGTCGGGGGCAGCGGCTGCGGTGGCTGCGGCGGTGGCGGCGGCGGGGGCGGCGGCGGCGGCGGGGGCGGCGGCGGCGGTGGCGGCGGTGGCGGCGGCGGCGGCGGCAGCGGCTGCGGCGGCAGCGGCTGCGGCGGCGGCGATTTGGCAGCGGGGGCGGCGGCGGAAGCGGCGGCGGCGGCGGCTGATTGGCCACCAGTAGCTGGCCATCCAAAGACGACTGCTGCATATGCTGCGGCTCGGGCCAGGCTCGGGTGCTACGTATGTGTTGGGAGGGCGGGTGGGAGTGAGCGAGACGGCTTGCGGGCGGGGAGGGAGGCTCCTGACCCCTTCCCCTCCCCCCTCCCCTGGACCTGGACGGGGGGGTTCGCGGGGTGTCAGGGCGTCCAAAACGGCCTCGGCGAGGAAGCCAAAATCAGTGGTTGTACTACGGTTTTGGCTTCATATTGGCCTCCTGGGGGGGGCCCTGATTGATGCTCCCTTCTCGTTTGATCGATCTCCTCCACGATGGCCCCGACAAGCGCCCAGGAGGCCCCAAGAGGTCCCAAGATGGCCCCAAGATGGCCCCTAGAGGCCCACAAGAGGCCCCCACGAGGCTCCCAAAAGGATCCCAAGCGGCCCCGAGAGGCCCCCCCGAAACACCCAAGACGCCGAAGAGTCCCCCACGACCGCCAAGATACCCCCAAGACGTCCCAAGAGGCTACCAAGAATCGCCCAAGAGATACCCCAAGAGGCTCCGAGAGGCACCAAAGAGACCTCTGGCCCTTGTGCTTGCCCTCCTCCTCCTCCTCCTCCTTCCTGTTCCTCCTTCCTCCTCCTCCTTTTCCTCCTCCTCCTCCTCCTCCTCCTCCTCCCCCTCCTCCTCATCCTATTCATCCTCCTTCTTCCCACTCCCTCATCCATCCATCCATCCACCTCCTCCTTCTCCTCCTCACTCCTTTGCACCGTTCGGCCGTCCCCTCTTTGCTGCTGCACTTCCCTGATCACCTCAACTCGCCCGGACATCGTTTCCAGATGGGCTGGTGGGGATATTTTTTTTGGCTCGCGGCTCCAAGGCGAGGGACAAGGAGCGGGCACAACGTCCGGGGCGCGGTACGATGTAGATTGGCCGCAGTGGCGTATGCACATGCCAAAGACAAAATGCCCTTCATTGAGACGCAGACCGCGTCGGCAGGTGTCCGGCCCAGACATCCCGGCAGGTGGGGAAGCAAAGGCGCGGCGACCGGCGCAGCTGGTGGGGATAAGCGAAGCGTCTAGAATGAGGCCAGCGCTTCATCGAAAGCAGCATTTTGGAACACAAGCAAAGCGACGACCCAAGCGCGGAAACGCGGACATGAGGACGCGTAGCTTGACACAGCATGGCGTGGCGACGCCCCAATGTGGTGGTGGGGGGCTTCTGCTGCTTCAAAAATCAACGAATCGATACCGAATGTGTAATCACTTCCGTTGGTACGTTCGGAGGGACATTTGGAAGGACCGAGGAACATGCCGTGGCATGGCGCCGGAAATAATGACGCCAGCGCTGCAGCGGGAGCACGATTCGGAACGAGCGGAGACGCGGAAACTATGCCAGCGCTGCAGCGGGAGCACGATTCGGAACGAGCGGTAGCCCGAAAATAAGGCCAGCGCTTCAGAGAGAGCAGCATCTCGACAAAAAACAAGTGCGGAAATGAGGACGCGTAGCCTGACATAGCATGGCGTGGCGACGCCCCAGAGTGTGGGGGGGGAGCTTCTGCGGCCCCCAAAGTCAACGAATCGATACCGAATGTGTAATCACTTGCGATGTTTTTTTCGGGAAGCCATTTTCTGTATGTTGGGGCCCATCTCGAAGGACCCAAAACCATGCCGTGGCATGACATTGGAAAGAATGACGCCAGCGCTGCAGCGGGAGCATGATTCGGAACGAGCGGAAGCGCGGAAATGAGGCCAGCGCTGCAGCGGGAACGCGATTCGGAACGAGCGGTAGGCCGAAAATGAGGCCAGCGCTTCAGCGATACCAGCATTTTGAAAAAAAAAAAAAAAAAAAAAACAGCAGAGCCGAAGCCTGTTTCCTGGGAGTCCTGTGTGGAAAAACCAGTACGCGGAAAGGGGGCCGAATATTTCCTGGACGCCACCAGTGGAGAGAGGGGAGTAGCATTCAAATTGTGTAAGTGTGGAGGAGGAGGAGGAGGAGGAGGAGGAGGAGGAGGAGGAGGAAGAGGAGGAGGAGGAGGAGGAGGAAGAGGATTACCAGTGTAAACCCAAGAGCCATCAACGATGTTTGAATACATCTTCACTCCAAGCTAGGCCCCTACAGTGGTTCAGTTCCACTGAGGGAATTGCCCCGTTGGAAAACAATCGTTTGAAGACCCTAAAGCATGCCAAAACATTATTGTCGGGATTCCAACGCCACGGATCATCCTGACTGCATCGTGTTGACGATCTTGAACTTTACCAGAACGCCATTCCTGGGACTTAAACACTGCGAATCAACGTTCGTGCTGCGCCTTCAAAACTTCCATCATGGCTTGTTGATCATGGGTATGGGAGATTCGTTGTGTCTATATATAACTATGCAAGCATACATATATATATATATATATATATATATATATATATACGCGGCGCTGAGGCGAGAATCACCATTTGAAAAGGAGCCACCCTCAATCCATGAAGTTCTTGCACTTTTTCAAAACGAATGCACGCGGCGCGAAGGCGAGAGCCGCATGTTGAAGATTGCACGCCTTCGTTTCATGAAACGGTCGGACCCCATCTAGAAGGCCCTCGTCTGGCATCGCTCCGACGTGTGCACGTGTGCCAGGCCGGCGCGCCGGCTTCGCCCCGCACTGCTTGTTGCTGCTGCTGCTGCTTCTCTCCTGGCGCAAATGTTTGAAACGAGCGTGTGCGACGTTAAGGCGAAAGCTACATTTTGAACACGGCCCGCTATCCATCTGCGAAACTGTTGCCAATGCTTAAGCTTCCGGGTCGTAAATGGTGAGGACGTCTCACGCGAAACGCCTGGCCCGCCTTACACACTTGTCTCGGGGTGCGACAGGAAGAAGTTGTTCATAAAGGAAAGGAATGGAGGACCAGTGTACACCCCAAACTCATCACCGATATTGTAGTAAATCCTCCCCCCCGAGTTCAATTTCCAAAAGCCCTTAGAAGCATTCGTGATCACTGAGGGAGGTGCCCCCCGTTGGAAGACGACTGTTTGGAAGTTTTGAAGTGTGCCAAAGCACCATTCCTTGCATTTCAACGCCGCGAATCACCTTTAATGTTGCGTCTTGGCGATCCTGAATCGTGCCAGAACGCAATTCCTAGGACTTCAGCACCGCGAATCAACGTAACTGCATGCGTGATGACAGTCCTACATCGTGCCGGAACCATTTCTGGGACGATAATTATGCGAACATGAAGATTGGTGTAAACACTCGAGACGTATGTGCGCGGCGCTGATGCGAGAACCACACTTTGAATGCGGCCCGCCCTCCATCCTTGAAGCTCCTGCAGCTGATCAAGACGAGTGCGCGCGGCGGCTAGGTGAGAGCCACATCTCGGGGTGCGACAGGGAGGAGTTACTTATAAGGCAAAGAGATGGAGGAGGAGGAGGAGGAGAAGGAGGAGGAGGAGGAGGAGGAGGAGGAGGATCTGGGATAGGGTCGATGCGGAAGGAGGGGGAGGAGGGAGGGCTGGGCGAGAGAGGATGGGTGGATGGAGGCGGAGAGCAGCTATGAGGAAGAGGAGGGAGAGGAGAAGCAGGAGGAGCCCCTGCAGGACCTGACGCCGCGCCGCTCCCCGCCGTCGTAGCGCACTCCAGGCCTCTGGGCCTCTGGTGGGACCCCGAGACCCGATGTCGTGATTATTTCCAATGCGGGGTCCCCGGAAGTCTCGACCCATTCCCAGGGACCGGTTTCGTTTTTTGACGGTCCCAGGGCCCAGCGAGGGCCGCTAGAGGCCGAAAAGTGAGCAAAACCTCCGTCTAGATTTTTTCAATGCGTTGGATCTCTGGGGACCACCCAGGGGGCCTCCAGAGACATCTCGAGGCCTCCGGGGACTCGCCCCTCAGGCCGTCGCGGAGCTGTCGAGCCGGGCACTGACAGCCTCGGGCTCCGAGGTTCTCTGCCTGCGGCCTTTGCTTCGGGGCGCGGCGCCGCTCACGTTCGCGCGGCCCTCTGGATGGGCGCGAAATAATCGGGGGGCGATACAGTCGACCCGCAGAGTAAGGATAGGCATCCCTCCCGAGGGTACCCTTGCGTCCTTGCTTCCTGGGTGCATCCTTGGACACTTTCGTTGGGCCCCTTCAGGGGCTCGGAAGGGCTTCTTTTCTGCAGCCCTCGCCGCCCTCCTGTCTATCGCCCCCCCTGTATTGCGGCCCAAGCTGGGGGAGGGGGAGGGGGCATGTCGTGGGCAAGCCCAGACGCTATAGAGACGCTGTGGACTGGCCGTCGTTCGCTGGGGCGTGCCCCTTCCAGCGGAGCGACGGGAGCCCCGTCTGGTTGCGTGCTGCTCCCGCCCTGGCAGTCCTTCGTGTCGGGCCGGGGCGGCCCGGCGTGCGCTCGATCCGGGGCGGCCAGCTCGGGGTCGGGCTGCTCCAGGCCTCCCAGATGGGGCACGAGCAGCTGAGGTCGGAGGATCGCGCCGCATCGACGATGCATCGGCGATGCGGGTCGATGTGGAGCCCGACTTTCTCCACGCCGGCGGCGCTGATGCATCGGCGACGTCGTCGATGCATCGCCGCAGCATCGCCGACGCATTGGCGATGCGGTGCGATCCTTCGACCCCGTCCACGCGGAACTTATCTAGAAGGAGGCCTCTAGTTGCGGTCTTGCTGGGGTCGGCCAGCCTGGCCTCAGGACGAGGCCTCGGGCTTCGGGCTGGCTCGTGGCCACAGCCTGTGCCAGCCAGAGCCTCGGAAGGCCTGCCAGGAACCGCCGCTGCCAGCCACTGGAGCGCGCCTGGGAGGGGGTCCAGCGCCGAGCCACAAGAATTCCTCGCGGACCTCCGGAAGCACATGCGCACGGCAGGTTCGCGTCGTGTCGACCGGCTGCGACCTCGCCGCCAGCGTTCAACGTTGAGCGCCGCCGGCGACCCAGAATTGGTCGATGGTGAACGATCGGACGTTTCGGAAGCGGCCGACCGTTCAAGGTTGAACGATCCCCACAACGTCAGTCGACTCGACATGAACCATCGGCACGCAGGTCGTTCCTTCTTTTAGGTCGGGCATGTCCCCCTGCAGGCGGATTTCGGGTGAAAAATTATGGATATCCCCCCAATGCTACAGGTTAATCAAAACATGCACCCAAAAAACGTCCCCAGGCAATGTCTTGACTATTTTTGAGCATTCCCCTTGTAGAGGGACATGCCCGACTGAAATCCTTCTTCTGAGGAGCACCCGTTTGCCGAGCACGCCACCAAGCTGCCGTCCCGCGAGCTGTTCCGGAAGATCCGCGGCGGGAGCCTCAGGCCCTCCGCTCAGCCCTGCGCCCTTCGTGCCGCAGGTCGGGGCGACCTCGGCCTGCTGGCCACATCCGGCCTCCTCCCTCCGCGTCTCGTCTCCTCCTCCCGTCTCCTCCTCCCTTTCGTCCTCCTCCTCCTCCTCCTCCTCATCGTCTTCCTCCTCTCCTCCTCCTCCTCTCCTCCTCCTCCTATCCTCCTCCTCCTCCTCCTCCCCTCCTATCTCCTATCCTCCTCCTCTTCCTCCTCCTTCTCCCCTCCTCTCCTCCTCCTCCACTCATCGTTCCCTCCTCCCTCCTTCTCCTCCTCCTCCTCCTCTCTCCTCCCTCCTCCTCTCCTCCTCCTCCTCCCTCTCCTCCCTCCTCCTCCCCTCCTCCTTCTCCTCCTCATCGTCTTCCTCCTCTCCTCCTCCTGATCCTCCTCTCCTCCTCCTCCTCCTCCTCTTCCCTCCGCGCCTCCTCCTCCTCCTCTTTCTCCTCCTCCTCTCCTCCTCCTCCTCCTCCTTATCCTCCTCCTCCTCCTTCTCCTCCTCCTCCTAATCCTCCTCATCCTCCTCCTCCTCCTCCTCGTCCTCCTCCTCCTCCTCCTCCTCCTCATAGGCCCCTACAACGGTTCATTTTCATTGAGGGAATTGCCTCGTTGGAAGACAACCGTGTGAAGACCTTGAACCATGCCAAAACATTATTATAGGGATGTCCACGCCACGGATCAACCTGACTGCTGCGTCTTGACGATGTGGAATCGTGCCAGAAAGCCGTTTTTGAGACTCAACATCGCGAATCAACATAACAGTTGCACCCGCATAATCCGGAACTCTTCCGAAACACAATTTCTGGTATGTTGATCATGGGAATTCGTGAATCTTGCAATTGTTTAAACGAATGCGCGCGGCGCTAAGGCGAGAGCCATATCTTGAAGTCACCCGCCCTCACTCCGTGAAACTCTTGCATTTGTTTGAAACGAATATGCGCTGCGCTAAGGCGAGAGCTCCCCCAATCCGTGTTGCAAATGTTTAAAGCGAATGCGCGCGGCGCTAAGGCGAGAGCCACATTTTGAAAACCACCCGCCCTCCATGAGTGGTGAGGAAGTCTCAGGCGAAACGCCCTGCCCGCCCTAAAAACTGGCTTCGGGGTGCGACAGGGAGAAGTAATCTATAAGGAAAAGGAATGGTGGAGGAGGAGGAGGAAAAGGAGGAAGAGTAGGAGGAGGAGGAGGAGGAGGGAGGAGGGAGGAGGAGGAGGAGGAAGAGGAGGAGGAGGAGTTGGCGAAAACTCGAAAACTTAACAATAAGTTGTTCGCCGCCGTCCGCCCCGAGAGACGAGCATGGATATCCCTGTGGGTTATGTGCGCCGTGGCCGTCCCAGGCCGCGCCTTGGAGCCCGATGCCATCACACGGCGCGAGGCCCTCGTTGGACTACGCAGGCGGGTGCGACGGGACACCGGTCCCGACGCCAAGGCACAAGAGACCGGCGACCACGCGCAAGTCTTCCTGGGTGGCGGCCCCTCAGGCAGAGCCTGACAGACCATCGCCGAACTTGGATGGAGCTGGCCGGCCTAGGGCACGATGTGTGACGATTGGGACACACGCTCATCGTGGTTGAACCTCCCGATCGGGATGTTCATGCACGTGCTCAGGGCATTACGGGCCTTCCTCCTACGTGTCCCCACCACCAGACATGACCTCGGCGCGGTGGCGGCCGTTAAACAATTACTTTGCCAACAGTTGGCTCCAGAGAACCCAGGGAAAAGCCCGAGGCACCGCATGGCAACTCGGCCTCCTGCGTAAATACCTCTGCGGCGGGGACCACACCAAGCAGATGAAAGTGCGGGCGAGAATCTCTGCTGACCGATTCCCACTGTGCCGCTGGTGTAACCAAGGAGAGTATAGACCTCCCGCCACACACACGGCACTGTGGCCTCCCGGAACAAGACGCAAAACTTCATGCTTTGCAGGCCGGCTTCGCCCGTGACGAACTCCCACAGCCCATTCTCAGGCCACCGAGGCCACGGAGTGGACAATTTCGAGGAGCACACTGACCCCACAGAGGGAGGTAGGTGTGCCTACATAGCCTCCGACGGGGCGTGTTCGCACTAGGCCCATCACCTCCTCGCCAGGGCAGGGTTCGGCGCGCACCACGGACCAGGGCACCACCTGAACGACTCTGGCCGAGTTCGCAGCCTAGCGCAGTCAGCACCACGCGCCGAGACCCCGGCGCTCCTCCACTTCACCGCCACGGCTGAGAGGCCCGCCCACATCTCCGAAGACAGCTAAGCCGTGTTCGACAGATTCGAAGCCCTCCTCGCAGGCCCCCCCCCCGCAAGCCACGGCCTCCCGTACCGATCTCTGGCAAAGGGTCCAACGAGTGGTCCAAGCCAACCCCGACATGTCTCAGGTTCAGCAAGTCGAGAGCCACTTCAGAGAGCAAGGGATCAAAGAAGGCCGTATCACACCACTCGCCGAAGCCTTCAGCCGTCGCGCCGGCGCCCGTGCGCCTTCCGTGCCGCATGGCGTCGCCGGCACGGCCAGGTGGAGATGCACACTCTCGCGGCCGTCCTTCGCAGCCTCGTGGCCGCGACACGCGGCCGCCGCCACGTCGCTCTCCCCCTTCCAGGCAGACGGGCTGGACGCTCTCCCTGGGTCGGCCTCCCAAACCGTGCCTCTTCGTCGCCCCAGGTGCCGCACAGGCGGCGCGCCCGCGCGGCGCCGGTCCGGTGTGGCACGCCGCCCCCGCGCAGATGTGCGCGGCGGCGCCGCCCAGATCGCGGCGACGTGCCGGCGGCCCTGCGCGGCAGCGGAGCGGCGCCGCGGGGCAGCGACGGCGAAAGGAAGAGCAGAACGAAAGCAGAACGAAAAACCCCCTCCCCCTCCTCCTCCCCCTCCTCCTCATCCCCCCCTCCTCCTCCTCCTCCCCTCCCCCCTCCCCTCCCCCTCCCCCTCCTCCCTCCTCCTCCTCCTCCTCCCTCCTCCTCCTCCTCCTCCTCCTCCTCCTCCTCCTCCTCCTCCTCCTGGACGAGCAAAAACGAAAGCAGGACGAGCAAAAGGAACGTTCAGGTCCAGCCCTGGGGTGGAGCCCCGCCCGCGCACTGCCGGGGGGGCGGCGGGGAGCGAGCCACCGGGCCCGCCCAGTGGCCCGCCCCGCCTCGCTCCCAGGGCCCAGGGCCCACCGGCGGGCCGCGGTGCTGCGGCGGACTCGACGGGCCATGGGACCTCCCGCCTGGCATGGGGGAGGAGGCGGCGGAGGAGGAGGACGAGGGGAGGAGGAGGAGGAGGAGGAGGAGGAGGAGGAGGAGGAGAGGGGAGGAGGACGAGGAGGAGGAGGAGGAGGAGGAGGAGGAGGAGGAGGAGAAAGGCCGCCCCCCCGCTCATAGGGGAGCGAAACATGGCATAGACATAACAGCTCGGAGGTCCGCGCGGACTTCTCGGATCTGCGCTGGTGCCCCCTGGCGGCGCCTCTGGCGCCGCTCCCGGCGCGCTCCGCGCGCCGGGGAGGGAGGTCCAACGCAGATCCAGGAAATCTGCGCGGAGCGCCAAAAGGTGATGTTTACGTATTTGTTTCTTCTTCTATTTGCAGGTGACGGGAAAGACCCGCTCGGCCCAGGGGGGGCCCTCGACGACGACGGAGACGAAAACTCCCACCCACCAGACTGACGCGACAGCGACGGCCACGCCGCGGACGGCGATAGTCCGCTTCCACGCCCAGACAGGCGCGTGGCGACAGCGACCCAGGAGGTGGAGGTCCACCAGGACCCCACCGCAGGCACCCCACTGCGACCCATGCCAAACAACACAGAACCACGTGGGAGGCAGTGCGGACCCTACCGCCCCCCCCGACGCAGACAGCCACGCACGGGGCACAGTTGCGCAAGCAACGCCATCCGCCTGGAAGAGGACCTAAGCATAATAGGTGAGGGGTCTCGGACTGCGTCCCGATGGTCAGCTATGTCGCCCCGACTCGCTCTGCTGGCCAGTGCAGCCGCGCTCCCAGCCCCCCAAACCCAGTGCGCCCTGCCACCAGGCAGAACCCCCGACCCACCAGGGGACGGGTGCCGAGGGCCAGTACCTGCCGCCAGGGTGTAGGTGCCCGCATGATCCCAGCGCAGCGTACGTACGGGAGGAGTGCCCTCACGCAGCGCCTCACTTCGGCCAGGCCACAGCCTCCACGGGATCATGAAGCCGCACTCACCGCGAGTATCACGGCGCTGCAGCAACGCGCCTCCAGCCTCGCACTCACGCTGAGCAACGTCCACGAACACTCAAGAGCCCATCTCGACAGGTGCCATAGAGTGCAGTCCGCCCAGAGCGAACTCCAACAGGCCTTCCGCGCACCTGCCCTCCCTGGGGCCGCCTCCCTCCAGGTCGGTCTCCAGGCGCGAGTTGCTGCTCGCCGCTGGCGCGCCAGTCCTGGCTGCTTCCTTCCTCTCTCACGTCGTGCCCTGCGAGAGCGCCTGGCAACGGTTCCGCAGACCCGGCCCCCCGGCCGCCGAGGGGGGTGCCCCGGGGCGGCGCCTTCGCTTCGCGGGGCTCCGTGGCGCACGCGCCGAAGCGCGCTGGAAGCCGGTGCTGCTCTGATAGGCTTGTTTTCCACTACCACCAACATAAGTTGGAGGGGGAGGGGGTCCTCCTCCTCCTCCTCCTCCTCCTCCTTCTCCTCCTCCTCCTCCTCCTCCTCCTTCCCCCCTCCAACTTATGATGGTGGTGGTGGAAGACAGGCCCATCATGCTCGCTTCACGGGGGTGCAGGAGGAGCGAGTCTGGCTCTCGTCACCGCATCCCGTTCCTTCGGATGCCACTCCTGGGAGGTCAGACTCTGATTTTGCCCTGGTCCGAGGTCCGGCTTGATCCAGCTTGATCCCGCTCAAGCCGGCTGAATCTCGCTGGATCCCGCTTAATCGGGCTTAATTGTGCTAAGTCCGAGCACCCCTCCAGAGTAAGAGCCCCCCAAATGGGGCTTGATCCCCCTTAATCTTTCCGACGAAAACCTCCCAGTAGTTACCTTCTAACGTTCTTGCTTTCCCGTCGGGGTCTCTTCTCGACCGCGTCAGTGGGGGAGCTCTTCTTTGCCGCCCCTGTCATTCACAGGCAGGGCCTCCCGCCTTAAGACGTGGGCGCAGCGGGCGCTACCACCCCGCGTGCCCAGACGGACGTCGGCCCCGCCTCATCGGTGCGCGCTATCTCTCTCTCTCTCTCTCTCTGTCTCTCTTCCCATCTCTCTTCCTTGCTCTTGCTTTCTCTCTCTCTCTCTCTTCCTCTTTCTCTTTTGTTTTATTATCTATCTGCCTCTCTCTCAGATCCCCCGCGGCTCCGGGGCCAGCTGACAGACGCTCCCGTCTGTCCCGGCGCCTCCACCGCGTGCCTACCCCTGCGCATGCTGCAACCTCTGCAGCAGTCGCGACGGCAATCCGCGCAAACCTCCAGAACGGCGGGCCATCGCGCTCGCTGCTACGGTGCGGTGCGGGCGTTCGTCAAGGAATGTGCCCAAGAGGCTGTAGGCCCCGGGGGATCCCCTATCCAATTGGGGCGGCGGTGATCTCCACGCCCGATCCGCGACTGGAGTTCCACTGGCTTCCTGACCCTACAGATTCCTTACCTGAGGATTCCTTGCCCGGTGCCCCCACCGTGCCTTCCAGGACGGCCACCCAGAGATCCGATGTCATGATTTTTTCCCCTACGGGTTACCCGGAAGTCTCGACCCATTCCCCAGCACCAGTTTTTCATCCTGAGTCGTTTTTGTTACGGTCCCAGGGCCCGGCGAGGGCCGCCAGGGGCCGACATTAGAGAAAAACCTCCGTCTTGATTTTTTCAAAGGGGTTGGATCTCTGGGTTCCAGGACGGCCAGGGCCACGACCGCTTCGCCCCCCTTCTCGAGCGCCCCGCCGTCGCGCCCCCCTGCCTCTGCGGCACGAGGCTGCGGCCTCTGCCCGCGTGCCCCAGCGGCTGCCCCGCGCCCCCTCCCCCCTGGTGCAGGCTGCCCCCGGCGGCCTGGCATTTTCTTTGGGTGGAGGGCAAAGGGTGAAATCTGGAATGCCGTTTCGATGGATTGTCGAGGCTGGAGTCTGCAAAAGGTGAATCGTAAGACGGATTGATTTTCGAAGTGCAAAAGCCCATCTGGATTTCACCCTGAGCCCTCCACCCTAAGAAAATGCTCAGATTATACTGCCAGCAATGGTGTTTCTCTCTTCTGCTTTCTCTTGCTCCTCGAGCCGACAGCCGGCGCCGCGTATTGACGGTGCACGCGGGCTCGGAGGAGCAACCATTTCTTCTCAGGTCCTGGATTCGTTTGCCCTCGAGGAGGCCGACCTTGCCTGGGTCAGGGCCCAAGACGAGGCTTCGACGCGTCAGTCCGTCCCCCCCGAAGAAGGCTCGGACTCAGACGCGTCCGATTTCCTCTGTCCCCGTTCGATGGCTTGAGGCCCGTCCCCCCCAAAAAATATAAGAAAAGACGACCCACGAGACCCCCAAGACGGCCCAAGAGGCCCCCAAGGCGCCACAAGAGACCTTCAGGAGGGCCCGCAAGAGGCACACACCTTCCCATTCCCTTAGGGAAGCGTGCATGTTCAGCATATTCGCTTTGGCCCACGAGGCCTCCCGAGAGAGCCCAAGACGGCCCAAGAGGCCCCCAAGAGGACTTCAAGACAGCCCATGGGGGCCCCAAGACTGCCCCATGACGGCCCAAAAAGAAGCTCACGAGGCCCCAAAGGCTCCCAAGAGAGACCCACAGGGGGCCATTGGAGGTCCCCAGGAGGGCCCAGGATGGCCCCAAGAAGGGCGGTAATTAGGGGGCCCAAATTCCCCAGGAAGGTCCCAGCACGGTCCAAGAGGGACCCGAGGCGGCCCAGACGGGCTTCAAGAGAACCCCCAATGACGGCCCAGAGGGGCGCCCGGGAGGCCTCCAGAGGTGCCCAAAGCCCTTCAGAGGCACTCGTGAGGCCCCCGAGAGGTTCTCCAAGGAGAAGCTTCCGCAAGCACACCCGCGGCAGAGGGGAGCTGGCTCGCAACGCCAGGCGAGAGCGAGGAGGACTGAGAGAAGTGATATGGAACGACGAGGCGTTGCTTTCCGTTGCCTCGAATTGCGCGACTGGGCAATTTGGGCCACGAGCCACGGGCGAGACCGTGGGGTGGCCACGCGAAGGACCCCGAACGTCATTCCTTCGCATGGTCGCGCGTCTTCCAGAAGGCGTCTTCCTACGAAATATACCGAACTGACCCGAATCGGGGGTATGCAGCAACATTCCCCAGAAGCCCGTGGTGAACCTGGGTTTCGGTGTGTTTCCAAAGCCAAACCGGCATTGCTTGACATTGTATTGCTTTTATTATGCGGCATTGCTTTGCAGTGCGTTGCTTTGATTGGCATTCATTCGCATGGCTTACCAGTGCGTCGCATTGTGCACCCTGACAGCCTGGGCCACAAGCGGACCAGTGTGTGGGCCATACGAGGGATTTCCACGTCGGGGGTGGGCTGCCTCGAAATTCGAATCAAAACGCACCCGAAGAACATATCGGTTGGCGCACGACCATGTAAATCGAGGGCGAATGCAAACAAGGAACGGGTAAGGGGGCTTGAAAGGAGACGGCCAAACATCAAAGGCCAACGAGGATGAAACCAAGGTGCCAACATCTGCAAGGACCAAGATGCGTGGCACGAAGCGCCAACGCAGTCTTGTATAGCTATACCGATAGTTGAATATACATATATATATATATATATATATGTACATATATATATAAACATGTACACATCTCATTTCTCGCTCCTTCCTCTCTCGTTTCTTTCTCCCTCGTCTCTCCCTTCTCCTTTCCGCCCCCTCTCTACCTCCTGCTCCTCCGCCCTCTCCTGGCGCGCGCGCGCAGGCTGAGGCCCCTGGACCAGGCGCACGTCGAGGCCCTTCTTCCCCGTCTTGGGGGCGGGGGGGGTGCCCTCCCCCCCCCCCCCGGGGAGGAGCGTGGAGGGGCGGAGGGAGGGGAGCGAGGGCAAAGGGCGGGCGCCGTCGAAGGCGCGAAGTGATTCGCGCTCCGCGCTTCGCGGTTCGGCTCCGATTCCTCCGCGTCCTCCTCCTCCTCCTCCTCGCCCCTGGGAGGCGGCGCGGGAGCGCGAAGTCGTTCGCACGTCGCGCTTCGCGCAGCGCGACGCGCGGAGTTGGGAGCCCTCGGACAGGGGGCGGAGGCCGGGGAGGGGGCGGGGAGGTCAGGTGGAGAAGCAGGGAGGAGGTAGGGATGTGATCGATGAGGAGGAGGAGGAGGATGAGGAGGAGGAGGAGGAGGAGGAGGAGGAGGCGGAGGAGGCGGAGGAGGAGGAGGAGGAGGATGATGATGAGGAGGAGGAGGGGCCCCCCTGGATGAGTCTCCAGGGCCAACGCCCTGTGGTCGCCCAGGGGCCGCCCACCCCGAACTACAGAACCCCCCTCCCCTGACTACAGAGACCCCCCCTCCCTCCCACTCTCTCCCTCCCTCCCCTCCCCCCCCCCTCCCCCTCCCCTCCCCTCCCCTCCCCTCCCCTCCTCCCTCCCTTGACTACAGGGCCGCTCCCAGGATGCAGATCTATCGGATCGATCGATTCGGTATCGATTCGCTCGTTCCTATCATTCGTCTCGTCCTCGTCCTCGTCTCCCTCCTCCTTTCGCCCCTTCCCTCTCCGCGCCAGCGTCGCCGTCCCACCCTGGGAGAAGAGGGCAAGGACGGTCATTTTTGAAGATTAAAGCTCCAGCTGGCCCGATCCGATTTGATCGCGGTAGTCCGACGATCCGATGTTTCCCGATGCTTGCGTGGCGCTGCTGTAACTATTCAGCGGCGAGCACAGGGGGGCAGGGGGGAGGGGGGAAGGCTTCTAAACGACATCCTATTTCGGCCGATCCGATTCGACTCCGAACCCGTGCCGCTGCTGCCCGATCCGGTGCACGTTCCGATACGATCCAATATCTTGATTCGATGCTGACTGATCCTGCCCCCCCACCTCCCGGGGGCGGTTGGCCACCCCCCTCTCCCTCCTCCTCCTCCTCCTCCTCCTCCTCCTCCTCCTCCTCCTCCTCCTCCTCCTCCATCGTGAATGATGCACCTTGTCTCGATTGTCTCTCTCTCTCGTGCGCTCTTGCTCGGGACTTTGGAGCTGCCGGCTTCTTGCCTTCATGAGGCTTGGGAGCTTGGAGATGGGGAGAGGTTGAGGAGCATGCGATTGGTGGGCGGGGGGAGGATGGATCGGGCGGGGCCAGGACGAGAATGGATCTGTTCCAGAGCTCTCCGGAACGCTCTCAGCGCGTTCCAGAACGCTCTGAGAAGGCCGCGGCGCCCGAGAGATTCTTCTGGGCCGCCGGAACTCGGAGTTTCTTCATTTATCCGCACCCGATTTCATCCTCCAGATCCGCCGGTCTTTGAGAGTCTCGATCTATCCTCGCCCGAACCTGTCCTCGTTCTGGCTGCGTCTCAGTGGAGGTCAGGTAGGAGGGAGGGGCCTGGGGCGTGGCCGCCTCACCTGCAGGTCGCAGGCGAGCTTTCTCCCTCAGTCCCAGAGTTTCGCCGGAGCCAGAAAATATTGGAAAATATGAGAAGTGGTGGGGGAGACGAAAACCCAGAAGATATGGGAAAATATTGGGAATCTTGTTATTTGTGTGTGTATTTATTTGTGTGTCCCAGCGCCCCTTCAGGACCGAGGTACAGAGGAGACCCGTGCGAAGAAACACACTGCTTGCCTCCAGGGTGCCCTGGGTTTCTTGGGTTTCGATGGGTTTGCTGTGGAAGGCGTGACGTTCCCACACCAAACATCACTGGACGTCCTGGGGTCTCAGGGTTGAGCTTCTCGTGGACGGTTTCTTGTGGCCGAGCCCCTACAGTATAAGATCGAGGTCAGTTCAGGGAGGGTGCCCTAATGTTCTTCGGGTTTATTTGATGTTCTCGTGAATCCTGGTGCTGAAGTCCTCGGAGGTTCTGCTTTGATTTGGCTGGCGGAGGGTCTCAGGTTCTTGAGGGGCTTTCTTCTGTCCTAGGGTCCGACCGCAGCTTGGCCATGCAGAAAAGAAGGGGAACTCTGGGATACGCCCCCAGGGAGCTCTTCGGACGCAGCACCATCGAGGATGGACGCCCCCCCATGGCATATCCCAGGGTCGGGCCCCGAGCTTCTGGCCCCCTCGAGGACCCCACGAAGCCTGGGATAGTGGTCGACACACGGTGGAGCATCAGATGAAGAGGTCTTCCCCCGAAAGTCAGGGCCAGGCTTCCTTGACCGACTTGCCGGAAAGCTGGCCCAGTTTATTGAGCGCGCTCGCCCCTCCAGCTTTCAATGCAGAAACTGACCCAGGCTTGCTTGAAGAAGCTTCCGGGAGGCTGGCCCAGGCCTCCTACGTGATACCTTTCTTGGTCGTGCTTTCGGCTGTCCAGTCAACCCGCACAGTAAAGGATGGGCAACCTTCCCAAGGGTACCCGTGCATCCTTGCCTCCTCGGCCCATCCCTGGCCACTTTCGCTGGCCGCACCCCGCTCGAAAAGCTTCGAAACGGCCTTCCAAGGCCCTTGCGTCCTTATCGTGCATCCATATGATAGCATGATGATGATGATGAGGAGGAGGAGGAGGAAGAGGAGGAGGAGGAGGGACCCTGGGGCCGTCTGTGCGCCGCTGCGGCGGTCTTGCCATCCCAGGATCGGCGTGGTGCGCCTGCCCGGCCAAGCAAGGTCGAAAGCATCTCTCGGATCGGCGCTGGATCCCTCTGGCGGCGTCTCGCCACCCTGGCGACCCAGTACCATGGCTTCCGGTTGGAGGCGGCGCGCGGCGTCGAGGACCAAACAGAGGCATAAGCAACAACAACTTTTGGAGGTCCGCGCGGATCTGCCGGATCGGCGCTGGATCCCCCTGGCGCGTTGTGCGCGCCAGGGAGGGGGGTACACTGCCGCTCCAAGATATCCGCGCGGACCTCCGAAAGTTCCTTGGCAAGCAGGCGAGGCCTTCTTGGCACAGCAGCTGTCCACCATCCCTCTGCCTTGGCACCCTGGCGAAGCGCCTTCTGAGGCCATTGGCTAATTCACAGCCAAGCTAATTTCGGATCCAGCCAGCCCGGGCAGGCCTGGCCAGGCACCCACCCATCGTACCAGCGTCTTCCCAGCGGCCCAGTACCGTGGCTTTCTGTCGGAGACACCGCGCGCGGCGTCGAGACATCTAACGCCATCCACCCGCTCCTCAGTCGCACGCTGCGACGCAGCATGCTTGCGGTGCTATGCAGTGCTCGAGGTTGGAAGCATCGTGTTGGTGGTTCGTGCCGTCGCATCAGCGTCTGGTCGCAAGCCGGCTGCAGCGCCTATCTGACCCCCTCCCACCAAGGCAGGGACAAGTGTCCACCTCACCGGTCCTGGCCAGGCCTACTCCGTTTTCAGGGTCGGCGTGGCGCGCTTGTTTGGCCAAGCCAGGAGGGCGTCTGCGCCGTCCCCGTGGGAGCACGAGGGGCCAGGCGAGGATCTGTGAGGCGGACAGTTGGCGCCCACCAAGGTTGGGGGCTGCGCGCAGACAGCCCTCGAGGTGGCCTCGGCTGGCCCCCCCCCCCCCGGGTACCCAGAGGCGTCAGCCCCTGGAGGAAGCCGAATATGATGAGGACGGCGGTGGTATCCATGGCGAATCCACGATTGGTGCTGCACTGCACATGCTTCCAGGCCCTTCGTTCCTTGTCCAAGGGCTCCTTATCAGGTGCCCGCACCTTAGAGGTCGCTGTCGCGCGGTGACCCTCCAGGTCCCCGCGGTGGAGCTGCTGAAGGGCCAGCCCGGGCTGCTGACGCGCAGCGTGCCGCTCCGCATCGACGCGGCGTCTGCGCTGAAGAAGGAGTGGCTCAACGTGGACCCGGACCCGAGCAGGCCCCGCCCCTTCCCCTCCGTCAGCGGGAGGCAGAGTGTGGTTGTCATGCGTATTTCAGCTGTGGTTGCCATTCGTATTTCAGCCTCTCCTCCTCTTGCGCCTCCGTCCCACCTCCCTCGTGTGCCGCCGTTGTGGCCCACAATGGCCCTTGAGTCATCTGGCGCGCAGGCGACGGGCGCGCCCTGGCCCCCGTGAAAGGAAAGAGAACGTGCTCTCTTATAGCACGGGCCCCCCTACTTGTACTTTGTGTCTCTCTGTATTCCACACAGTTACTCCCGTACATACCTCACGGAGGGTCCGGATTCGAGGAACAACCATTGGCATAAGCATACATTTTCTGAGGTCTGCTCAGATCTCTCAGATCGGCGCTGGATCCCCGTGGCGGCGCCTCCGGCGCCGCCACTGGCGTGCTGCGCGCGCCAGGGTGGGGGGCACAGCGCCGCTCCGAGAGATCCGCGCGGACCCCCGAAAGTTCCCCAGCAGACAGGCAGGGCTTTCGGGGCGCAGCAGCAGTCCACCATACCTTTGCCTTGGCCCCCTGGCGAAGCGCCCCCTCAGGCCAGCGGCCTGGTGCCACGGCTCTTTGTTGGCCATCCCGAAGCAGCGCGCGGCGTCGAGACATCTAGCGCCATCCATCCGCTCCTCAGTTTCACGCTGCGGCGCAGCATGGCTGCGGTGCCATGCAGTGTTCGAGGTTGGAAGCATCGTGTTGGTGGTTCGTGCCGTGAGCAAAAACCATCGCAGAAGCATCTGGCCGCCAAGCCGGCCAAAACGCTTATTTGACCCTCCCCACCAAGGCAGGTGAAGTGTCCACTTCACCGGTCCCGGCCAGGCCCATCCTGCGCTCAGGGTCGGCGTGGCGCGCGCGCTGGCCAAGCCAGGAGGGCGTCTGCGCCGTCCCCGTGGGTGCACGGGGGGCATGCGAGGGTCTGTGAGGCGGACAGCTGACGCCCCCCAAGGCTGAGGGCTGCGCGCAGACAGCCCTCGCGGTGGCGTCGTCTGGCCCCCCGGGGCCGCCAAGGGCAGTATCGATACCCCAGCGGCAAGGGGGCCGCGGCCCAGCCGGCCCACGTTGTGGGCGGGGCCCATCTCCCAGGGCTGTCTGCGCGCAGCTGCAGCGTCTCGCCATCCTCGACGTCAGATCCCAGAGGCCCGCTTTCGACCCCAGGACACCACGGTGGGGGCGTTGGATGAGGAATGTGCCCACGAGGCGTCGGACCCAGGAGGATATCCTTGGCCAAGCCTCGATTGGCGTTCCACCGGTCTTCAGACACTGGATTCCTGATGCAAGGGTTCCCATCCAGTGCCCCTAGACTTTCTACTGCAGAGCCATGCGCGGCGCGAAGTCCTGCACGGAGATGATTTCGGTCGAGAGCTCTGGAGCCCCACGTGCTACGGTCAGGAACTGTGGTCTAGCGCACCGCGCCGGTGGCTCTGGCCCACCACGCTTCGGCGCGACACCTTACTCCAGATTTCGTAATATGAGGGAGGGGGCCTGGACCCTCCAAGACAAGCCATTTCGGACCTCCCCCGTGGGAGAACCCTCCAGAACATCGCCCCCAGACCCCCCAGGCCCTCCAAGATTGCCAGGAGGAGACCCCCCCCGAAATGGGACCCCCCTTCCTTTCTTACGAGATCTGGAGCATCCACGTTCCGGTCCCCCGGGGCGTCGGCGCTCCGTGCCTCTTGCCCCGCCCCCCGCTCGCCGCGGAGAGCAGAGCGAGAGGCGCCATCCGCCTGCAGGCCGGGCACAGCTTGTCGCCAGGGCCGCCGCCGCGGCACGGGTCCTCAAGTCAGAGCCCCGAATCATCAGGGATAACTCGGGTCAGGGGGTTCGTTTTTCGGGAATCCAAACCCGAGTTACCCCGGACCCGAGTTACCCCGGATAACTCGGGCGTCCAGAGCCCCGAATCATCAGGGATAACTCGGGTCAGGGATAACTCGGGTTCCTTTTCGGGAACCCAAGACCCGAGTTACCCCGGACCCGAGTTACCCCGGATAACTCGGGCGTCCAGAGCCCCGAATCATCAGGGATAACTCGGGTCAGGGCTAACTCGGGTTCCTTTTCGGGAATCCAAACCCGAGTTACCCCGGACCCGAGTTACCCCGGATAACTCGGGCGTCCAATCAAGAGTCCCCGACCGTAGACATACACATTGTGTTCCCTACTTCTTCGAAATTTCTCTGGGCTTTTTGGGGACCAAGCTCCTCTCATTTCTAACCGTTCTGTCCTGGGCCTCTTCCTGGCCACTGGGGGGCCAAGAACAGTGAGAAACGAGCACCATCAGAAATGAGCACGACTAGAAGTGAACGGCCTGTAGTTCTCTGACATCGCTCGGACACGTGCATTTTTCCGGCGAGGCCCCTCGAAGAGCATCCCGGATCTTCTGGCAACAGAGAGAGAGAGCACGCACGGAAGCGACGAGGGCACGGGGAGGGGACGCCCGAGCGGTGGCAGGCATACGCCCTCAGAGGTCCGTGCGGATTTCTCGGGTCGGCGCCGGTGCTCGCTCCCGCACCACGCCTCTGGCGCGTCGGGGGAGTCCAGCGCCGACCCGAGAGGAGTCCGCGCTGCCCTCCGAAGGCTTCTCTGTCTACGGCCTGTTGGTGATCGGTTGGCGCCGCCTCGGTCTGGTCTGCGCCGGGGCGCCGGGGTGCTGTCGGAAACTGGAGCACGTACATTCCCAGGGGCGGGCTGTGTCTCAATCCCAGGACCTTGAGGGTCGGTCGGAGTCGACGTCGGGGTGGTGTGGTGTCTGCTTATTTTCTCCCCGTCTTCGGGGGAACTTCGAAACAAGTATGCACGAAGATCCCGTATACACCTGGATCCGCTGTCCTGTGCAATTGTCAGCGCAGGCTTAGAAAGAAAAGCGTCTGTGCATAGACTTTGTTTCCCTAGTCTTGCGGCGGGTGGAGGGTTTCTCCGAAGGGCTTAGGCGACCCGTCCTCCTCCTCCTCTTTCTCCTCCTCCTACTCCTCCTCTTCCTCCTCCTCCTCCTCCTCCATAATTACACAGTATGAAAATACTCTCCCACTTCCCCTGATGGCGTCCCGAAGATATCCGACCCCCCCCCGCGTACTGTTTTTTTACACAGGATTCCCGGGAAACGGGTTTTCGCCTGCGTTTTTTTCAAAATGCTGCTCTCGCTGAGGCGCCGGCCTTATTTCTGCTCCCGAATCGTTCCGAATCGTGCTCCCGCTGCAGCGTTGGCCTCATTTTCAGATCGGTGTTTGGCCTCCGTCGTTCAGGATGGCGTTCTCGCCCCAGCGCGGGCCTCTTTCTCGCGCGCCCATCCGCCCGCCACCACCGCGCCGCACCACCACCACCACCACCACCACCACCACCACCACCACCACCACCACCACCACCACCAGCACCAAGCACCAGCACCAGCACCTCCCCACCAGCACCACCACCACCACCACCACCACCACCACCACCACAACCACGCACACCGCACGCACG
>CAUYUJ010018654.1:179661-182161 GCA_963575745.1 Prorocentrum cordatum
CACGCGCACGCGCGCGCACGCGCACGCGCACGCGCACGCGCACGCGCACGGGCACGCGCACGCGCATGCGCACGCGCACGCGCACACGCACACTCACACGCACACGCGCACGCGCGTGCGCGCACGCGCAAGCGCACGCGCACGTGCACGTGCACACGCACACGCAGACGTACACGCTCACGCACACGCACACGCTCACACACACACACACACACACGCAAACGCACACACGCACACGCACACGCACACGCACACGCACACGCACACGCACACGCACACGCACACGCACACACACAGACACACACACACACACGACACACACACACACCACACCACACCACACCACACCACACCACACCACACCACACCACACCACACCACACCACACCACACCACACCACACCACACCACACCACACCACACCACACACACATATACACACACGAACCTCCTTTGCACCTGAATGGTGGTCTTATGTGTATGTATAAAACGGTAGGTGCGCGTGTCTGCTTACACATCGGTTCATGCACACGCATTTTCCCTAATCGGAGCTTACTTGTGTAGGGGTCCTGGCGGATTCATAAGGTTAGGTGGGGTGCGTCGGGAATTTTCCCGGGTGCCTGGTGCCCAGGTGCCCAGGTGCCCAGGGTGCGTGGGGAGTTTTCCCAGGTGCCCGGGTGTCCAGGTGCCGGGGTGCCCAGGTGCCCAGGTGCCATGGTACCCGGGTGCACGGGTGCTGTATAGCCCTATAACCTTACAGCCCTTTAGCCCTATAGTTTTATAGACCTATAGCCTTATAGCCCCATAGCCCAATAGCCCTACAGCCCTATAGCCCAATAGCCCTATAGCTCTATAGCCTGATAGCCTTGTAGCCCTATAGCCCTATAGCCCTATCGCCTTATAGCCCTATAGCACTAGAGCCCAATCGCCCTGTAGCCCTATAGCCCTATAGCCTTGTAGCCTTATATACTCCTTACCCTATAGCCCAATCGCCCTATAGTCCTATAGCCATATAGCCTGATAGACTTAGAGCCCTATAGCCCTATTGCCCTGTAGCCCTATAGATCTATGTGTCTATAACCCTATATCCCTATAGCCCTAACAAGATTATGTTTGCTGTTTTCTCTGGTGCCATTTAATATGAACGTATGTCTATATTATCTCTCGGTCGTTGTCTAGCACCATATCTACCTCTCTGCTCTGTCTCTTCCCGTCTCTGCCTCTTTTTTGTTTCTCTCTCTCTCTCTCTCTGTTTCTCTCTTCCCCCCATCCCACTCCCTCCCTCTCTTCATATCATAAGATTCGCATGTGTAGAAAATTATGTGTCGTCTCTCTTTCTCTCTATCGTTTGTGTGTTCCCTCTCTCTCTCTCTCGTTGTCCCATTCTCTCTCACTCTCTCTCCTCTCACTCTCTCTCTCTCTCTCTCCCTCCCTCTTTATCTCTCTTTTTGTCTGTTCTCTCTCTCTCTCTCTCTTTCTCTCCCTCTCTCCCTCTGCCTTCTCTCCTGGAAGGCGACTCCCCTCCTTCGTTGCCGTCGCTGCCCCCCTTCCCCCCAGGCTGGTGACGTACAGGAACATGAGCCGTTTCGAGAAGACGGCGCGCGCCACGCGAGTTCGGGGGAGAGGGAGGAGGGGGAGGAGGGGGAGACGTTGGGATCAGATCGGATCGACTCGGCAGAAGGAAGCGTCGTGCCCCACAGCGCTGCCTCGGCCCCCCTCCCTGTGGGGCTGCTGCGAGGGAGCTCGAAGTTCAAAGACCAGCAAGTGCAACATGCATGCCCCACTCTGCCCGGCGGTCAAAAAATCACCACGGCCCCGATCGTCCGCCCCGGAGGAGGAGGGTCGTCGTCGTCGTCGTCGAACGTCGGAATGGGCGGTGCGCCTTTGTCGTGTTGAAAGGACTCGCACGACTGACAAAACGCCTGCGGGCAAGCGCCACCGATGCAGGCAAATAGAGAGGCAGAGAGGCATGCACAGAGCGGGACGGAAGCGAACTGCCCAGATGGAGGAGGAGGAGGAGGAGGAGGCGGGGGAGGAGGAGGAGAAGGAGGAGGAGGATGAGGAGGAGGAGGAGGACCTGTGAAGTAACTGCCCGAGAGAGGCGCGGGAGGCTCGCAGGCGCAGGTGGGCGTGCGCGCCATCTCAAAGGAGAGATGGGCGTGCGCGCCATCTCAAAGGAGAGGCGAGCACGGCACAGTACCAGTATATGTCCTTGTGCTTGGGATCGCGCGGAAGCGCGCAGTCTCTTCCCTCGGCGAGAGCCATCACGGAGCATCCTGGGATCATCTCGCGAAAAATGAACGCACGGACCCGACCAGTGCACACGGGATGGACGCCCGAGCGATGGCAGGTGTGCGTCGCACGTCAGGCGTGGCCCGAGGGGGCCGAGCAGTCTGGCTCTTCCCGTGGGAGAGGGCCTGGGGCGACTCCTGGCTCCCTCCCGCCAGGCCCTCGGGTGGCTCATCGGGGGGGTCCTCCTGGTCCTTCGGGGGTTCCTCGG
>CAUYUJ010018654.1:187161-194661 GCA_963575745.1 Prorocentrum cordatum
GCCTCACAGGCCACAGACAAGAGCTCACGAGCAAGCGTCTACCAAATCAACCAGCAAGATGTCACTGGCTGCGACTTTACCGCGGCACTGCCGTACCTGCTGTGATCTACTGCGCAAGACCGTGGGCTCTACCAGAGCCTCTGAGGCAACAGCTGGGCCGATCACCACGGCGAATGCTGCGGATGACCATCGGAACACCAAAACGGCGCACATGACAGTCTCCCACAGCACGCACCCCAACAATAATCAATCAACACAACCGCGACGTCTGCTGCAACCAATCCAACGACTCCAGCGACTTTGACGCGCCCAGCACTACGCATGCGACTTGTGCGGTTCCCTACCCAGCCGATCGACAGACGCTGCAAGACATCGAGCTGTCTTCCGCTTTAATACGGAGGAGCAAGCGAATGGCATAATGATTCATGGAGAAACACGGTGTTCGCCAGCACGGGCTCCAACCAGTGGTTTCAAGGTGATGCAATCTCGTAGTGCAAACTATGAGGTGCAAGCTATAGGGTGAAAGATGTGTGGTGCAACCTACGTGGTGCAATCTATGTGGTGTGAGCTATTTGGTGTAAGCTCTCTGGTGCAAACTATGCGGAGCCGACGTGCTCATCCAGATAGTTATGTGTTGCGAGCTATGCCGTGTAATCTATATGGTTTGAGCTATGTGGTTTGAGCTGTGTGGTGCAACCTATCTGGTGTGAGCTATGATCTGTGAGCTTTGCGGTGTAAGCTATGGGGGCGCAATCTTTATTTATAATCCATGTTGCGTGCGCTATGTGGTTCAATCTATCTGGTACCAGTTCTGCTGTTTGGAGACCACACCTGCGAACATGTGTTTCCCCTACCATCCTGTGGTGTTGGGCCCTCGTTTTGAAGAGACGGTGCCCCGCGTTCCCCTCCTCTCCTCTCCTCCTCCCCTCCTCCCTCCTCGTCCCTCCTCCTTCTCTCTTTGCGTTCCACCCACCCAGTACAGCGTGTCGTGGCCCCATACGGAGCCCCACCGAAGGTCCCAGTGCTACTGTCCGCATGCGTCCCCCCCACTCAGTACAGCATTTCGTGGCTCCCTCCTCCCTCCTCCCTGCGTTCGACCCACCCAATACAGCGTTGCGTGGCCCCGTAGGGAGCCCCACCGAAGGTCCAACCAAAGGTCCCACTGCTACCGTCCGCATGCGTCCCCCCACCCAGTCCAGCGCTTCGTGGCCCCATAGGGAGCCCAACGAAGGTCGCAGTGCTACCGTCCGCATGCGTGCCGCACACCCAGTACAGCTCTTCCTGGCCCCATAGGGAGCCCAAACGACGGCCACAGTGGGACCGTCCGCATGCATCCCGAAAGCACCATTTGGCAGTTTCGCCCACCCAGTACAGCGTGTCGTGGCCCCATAGGGAACTACCGAAACTACCAGTAGGACCGTCCGCATGCGTCCCGAAATCTAATTTGGCATTTGCACCCGCCCAGTACAGCGCTTCGTGGCCCCATAGGGGGCCCCGCCGAAGGCCCCAGTGCCGCCGTCCGCATGCGTCCCGAAAACCTAATTTTGCATTTTCACCCACCCACTACAGCGCTTCGTGGCCCCATACGGAGCTCCACCGAAGCCCCCAGTGGAACTGTCCGCATGCGTCCAACACACCCAATTTGACATTTTCGCCACCCAAGTACAACCCTTCGTGGCACCATAGGGAGCTCCACCGACGGCCCCAGTTCTACTGCCCGCATGCGTTCCCCCCCCCACCCAGTGCAGCGCTTCATGGCCCCACGGGGAGCTTCACCGAAGAAGATATGCACAATTGCGGTACCCACAACTGCGTATGGTTGGGTCCTTCGCCCGGATATTTTTGTTGGGTTCGGCCTGCGACCGTCACACCCAGTACGGCGTTCCGTGGCCCCATAGGGAGCTCCAGGTGAGGCCCCAGGGGGTGGATACCACATGCGCCCGCCACACCCAGTATTGCGTTTCGTGGCCCCATACGGAACTCCACGTAATGCCCCGTCCGCCAAGGCCAATACGGCGCTTCGTGGCCCCATACGGAGCTCCACGTAAGGCACCAGGGGGGGGGTACCAGATGCGTCCGCCACACCCAGTGAGGCGTTTCGTGGTCCTATAGGGAGCTCCGCGTGAGGCCCCAAGGGGGGGGGGGGGTACCACACGCGTCCGCCACACCCATTACGGCGTTTCGTGGCCACGTAAGGCCCCCGGGGGGGTACCACATGCGCCCGCCACACCCAATACGGCGCTTCGTGGCCCCAAAGGGAGCTCCACATAGGGGCGCCAGGTAAGGGGGGGGTACCACATGCGTCTGCCACACCCAGAACGGCGCTTCGTGGCCCCACAGGGAACACCGAAAGCCCCAGGGGGGGGGTACCACATGCGTCCGCCACACCCAGTACGGCGCTTCGTGGCCCCACAGGGAACTCCACGTGAGGCCCCAAGAGGGAGGGGGTGCCACACACGTCTGCCACGCCTAGTGCGGCGTTTCGTGGCCCCACAGGGAGCTCCACCGAAGGCCCCACGGGAAGGGGCCACATGCGCCCGCCACGCCCAGTACAGCGCTTCGTGGCCCCATAGGGAGCTCCACCGAAGGCCCCACGCGGGGGTAACCAATGGCGTTTCGTGGCCCCACAGGGAGCTCCACGTAAGGCACTGGTAGGGGTGGCCACATGCGCCCGCCACACCCAGTACAGCGCTTCGCTGTTCCATAGGGACTCAGTGGGGTGGCCACATGCGTCCGCCACACCAAGTACAGCGTTTTGTTGACAGTGGGGCCGTCCGCATGCGTCCCGCACACCCAATTGGGCATTTTCGCCCACGCAGTGCGGCGCATCGTGGTCCCATAGGGAGCTCCACCGAAACCCCCTGTGGGACCGTCCGCATGCGTCCCCCCCCCAACACCCCACCCACCCACCCACCCACCCACCTACCCACCAACCCCCACACACACAAACACACAACCACACAACCACACAACCACACAACCACACACACGTTCGATTTTGGGATTTCCACCCACCCAGTACAGCGCTCCCTGACCCGAATAGGGAGCTCCACCGAAGCCCCCAGTGAGACCGCCCACATGCGTCCCACACGCCCAATGTGGCAGTTTTCACCCACCCAGTACGGCGTTTCGCGGCCCCATAGGAAGCTCCACCGAAGCCCCCCGTGGGACCGTCGGCGTGCGTCCCGCACACCCAATTTGGCATTTTCACTCACCCAGTATAGCGCCTGGTGGCCCCATTAGGAGCTCCACCGACACCCCCAGTGGGACCGCCCACGTGCGTCCCTGGAACCCAATTTGACATTTTCACACACCCAGTACAGCGCTTCGTGGCCCCATAGGGAGCTCCACCGACGGCCCCAGTGCTACCGCCCGCATGCGTTCCCCCCCGCCCAGTGCAGCGCTTCATGGCCCCACGGGGAGCTTCACAGAAAAATCGATTCACAATTGCGGTAGCCACACTGCGTATGGTTGGGCCCTTCGCCACGATGTGTGTTGTTTCCCCTTTTTCTCTTTCTCTCTCTCGCTCTATATATATATACACATGTCTGAACACATATATATATATATGTATATATATATATATATACAAATACATACATATATATACAGACATACATATATATATATATATACATCGATTCTTATGTATATAAATGTATACGTAGAGAGAGAGAGAGTGAGAGAGAGAGAGAAACAAAACAGAGAAAGAGGCAGAGAAAGAGAGAGACAAATAGAGAAACAAACAAATAGCCCAGCGAAGGACGCAACCATATGCAGTTGTGAGTACCACAGTTGCGAATATCTTCTTCAGTGGCGCTCCCTATGGGGCCACGAACCGTATGAGGGGTGCGCCGGCTTGCGTGGCGGGGTACACAGCACGAGCGAAGACGATAGGTCGAATTACGAGAGACTGAGCGCGGGTGAGTCCGAACGCGAGTGAGTCTGAGTGTGAATCAGTCTGCGTGCGAGTGAGTATATTTGCATGAATGCGAGCACGGCCACGCCTGGTGTGTATATATATATATAGGAATGTGAATGGTTCACGTATGCCTGACCCAGAGTACTCGTGACACTGAGCGTGGCCGCCGCAGGAAGCTTCCCCTGAAACCCCGACAGCGGCGCCTGCACGCAGCGACGCCCATGTCGGCACGCTCCTCACGAGGATCGCGCCTGCTTCCTTCCCGTTTTGTTTGTCCCTCTTTGCCCGTGCACGCCCATGTCCAAAGTTGCGGGCGCGGCGCCGCACGAAGCCCCCGCGACGCGCGTTGGTCGCCCCGGAGAGGTCCTGGCGACGCGCGCGGGTCGTCCGCTGCGCGGAGCAGAAAACCCTAGCTGGCTGGTTGATAGCGGGCAAGGCTGTGGCCGTTGGGCAGAGCGACGACGGGGGCGAGCGAGGCCCTGGGCAGAGCGCAGCGCGGAATTCCCGCGACGCGCGCTGGTCGCCCCGAAAGGGTCCAAGCGACGCGCGCGGGTCGCCCGCGGCGCGAGGCCAAACGGTCAGACCATGAGGGGACGGCGAGGCTCGGGCGGGCCGCTCCTCAGGTCAAGCCTCGCAGGCAAAATTGGCGAGGGCCGCCGCCTCCCTCCTGCACCGTTTCGTGCGCGTGGCAAACTGCTCCAGCTGCTTCCGCGAGCCCTCCGGCGGCCCTGCCAGGAAGAACTCGATGCAAACTGCGCCACTGGGACCTTAGGAGGAGCTCTCGCGTGGCGCGGCCGCCCCATTTTCGCACACCCTCACACGTCTTGTGGCCCCCGTAGGGAACTCCACCTAAGGTCCCAGTGGCGCAGCTCGCATGGCGCCGCCGCCCCATTGTGGCATACCCCTCACACGTTTTGTGCTTCCACAGGGAGCTCCACATAAGGTCCATGTGGCGCAGCTCGCATGGCGCCGCGGCCCCATTTTGGCACACCCCTTGCACGTTTCGTGGCCCCACAGGGGGGCTCAACCTAAGGCCCCAGTGGCGCAGCTCGCATGGCGTCACCGCCCCATTTTGGCACGCCCCTTACACGCTTCGTGGCCCCATAAGGAGCTCGACCGAAGGCCCCAGTGGCGCAGCTCGCATGGCGCCGACGCCCCACTATGGCACACCCCTCGCACGTTTTCGTGGCCCCATCGGGGCTCCATCTAAGGCCTCAGTGGCGCAGCTCGCATAGCCCCGCCACCCCACTTTGGCGCACCCCTCACACGTTTCGTGGCCACATAGCGAGCTCCACCTAAGGCCCCAATGGAGCAGGTCGCATGGCGCCGCCGCCCCATTGTGGCACACCCCTTACACGTTTCGTGGCCCCATAGGGGCTCCATCTATGGCCCCAGTGGCGCAGCTCGTATGGCGCCGCCGCGCTATTTTTGGAACGCCCCTCTCACGTTTCGTGGCCCTATAGGGAGCCCGAACTAAGGTCACATGGCGCAGCTCGCATGGCGCCGCCGCGCCATTTTGGCACAAGAAGTTTGTGTTTATGTCGGCCCTCCTTCCAGCAGGAGCGAAAGAAGGACGCACACGTATGTAACAATTCACGCTGGTCTAGAAAACGCGCTTTGCGCGAACGTTCGTATCACGAGGCTGGTCTTGCGGACTGGGGGGCCGTATTCATGCACGTGGTTGGGCGCGCACGTCCTCTGTAGGCCCCCTCTTCTACCAGGAAGCTGGATGCATGACGCGGCCAGCCTGGCCGAGAGCTGGACACACAGATGGCCACATGCCCTTCCAGCGCTCGGCCCTTGCATGGCCATGCGCGCTGGCCCTCCACACGTTTATCCAGCGCGTGGCCTCCAGATGCTCCACGTGTGAATCCAGCCATGTGTGCTTCCAGCTTCCAGGAAGGATCGGCACCCCTGCGGGCTCTCGCCCGTGCCGTCGGCTGTCGTGCCGCGGCCCCGGCCAGCGGCAGCACCTCGGTGCTGGGCACACGCCCGCGCAGGCTGGCGCCTCGGGGTGCAGCGAGCGGTCCGGGCAGGCGCGTCGGGCGAGGCTTGGCCCCCCTTGGGTGTTCGTTCGGGGACCTTCGTTGGGCCCACCTTAGAGACCATTTCTTTACTGCTTGGGGCATGACGGGCGTCATGGCCCCCGCCTCCCCCCCCCACCCCCTTTGACGTGACGCTCCCCCCCCAGTGCGCTCCGGGCACTGCCGCCGTGCATAGTGGGATCCGCGTAGGTGTCCGCGTAGGAATCAGCATCGGAGTTTGGTCCGCAGTCGTCGTCGTCGTCGTCGTCGTCGTCGACGTCGTCGTCGTCGTCGTCGTCGTCGTCGTCGTCGTCGTCGCTCGTGGCTCGTGGCTCGTGGCTCGTCGCTTGTCGCTCATCGTCGTCGTGCGCGCTGACGCGGCTGGAGCCTGCTTTTTTATTCCGGGCCGATGACGGCAATCCTCAGGGGGGGGGGTGCAAGGGGCCGATGACGTCACGCTTCGCGCCGGCGGCGCCTGGGAATGGACGGAGGACGGGTGGCACCAGCATGTAGGTGGCGATCTGCACCACAACGCCTGTGTGCACTTCAGTGCCTGCGTGCACCACAGCGCCTGTGCACACCGCACCGCCTATGTACACCACAGCAGCCGCGTGCAACACAGCGTCAGTTTGTGCCACCGCGCGTGCGGGCACAACAACTCTTGTGTACACCACATTGCCAGCGTACACCACATCAGCCGTGTGCAACACAGCAGAGTACACCACAATGCCTGCGTGCATTGCAGTGCCTGTGTACACCACGGCGCTTGTGTGCACCACAGCAACCGTATGCAACACAGCACCACTGTTGTATGTATAATGTTAGACGGAATCGTTATGACAAAATGGAGCGTTTGTTGATTCCACCGAAAACATTCGAAAATAATCCGTAAGGGCTTCGCCCCCTGCCGCCGGCCCCCTCTCTCGGAGAATGGGCCATGGAAGAGCTAAGTCATGAGGTCTTGGCGCTGTCGTGAAGCAGTATCGAAACTTCATGCGAAGCCGATTCGCAATCAGCAAAACCAACTGATCACAAGAGGGGTTACCACACCTGGCGATTGGTAAGACGTGTATGGTTTACGGGCTTGGTTACCACACCTTGCGATTAAAGGGCCGAGGGAGTTCTCGCAGTTTGGGTTACCACGCCTTGCGATGGATGTGCGTGAAGGGTGGCACCGAATTTCAGAAATGTGGCAAATCCCATGTGTTTTTGGACCCTGACCCCGCGGATCTGCGTGAGGGGTGGCACCGAATTTCAGAAATGTGGCAAATCTCTTGTGTTTTTGGACCCTGACCCCGCGGATCTGCGTGAGGGGTGGCACCGAATTTCAGAAATGTGGCAAATCCCTTGTGTTTTTGGACCCTGACCCCGCGGATCTGCGTGAGGGGTGGCACCGAATTTCAGAAATGTGGCAAATCCCATGTGTTTTTGGACCCTGACCCCGCGGATCTGCGTGAGGGGTGGCACCGAATTTCAGAAATGTGGCAAATCCCTTGTGTTTTTGGACCCTGACCCCGCGGATCTGAGTGAGGGGTGGCACTGAATTTCAGAAAT
>CAUYUJ010018655.1:0-21807 GCA_963575745.1 Prorocentrum cordatum
GACGATGGGACCGCTCGAACCTGCTGAAGCGTCCGTGCACATGCTTGAGCCTCGAGCACGAGAGGCTATGGAACAGAAAACGGCACCATCCAGTCTCAGGAACCCGTCGATGTTCCACATTGGTCCAAATATGTTGTTGAATGATGCACAACGCGCTTTTGCAGACACCCTGTACCCGGTCGGTAGAACACCCTCTCTCTCTCGTTTTCTCTCTATGTTTGAACCATGTGGCCCATGATTGCCCCACGAGGCCTTCTGGATCCCCCTGGACAGCTCGCAGAGAGCCTGAAGACGTTCTAAGAGAGCCCCCAGAGAGCACCAAGGAGGCCCCAATGAGGCTCCCACGGGGACCCCAAGAGGGTCCCAAAGATGGCCCTCTCACAGCAACAGATCCCGAAGCCCAACTTCTCCTCCTCGTCATCGTCCGGTCCTTCCATTCTCCCTTCCTGCCTCCTTCCCCTCCCCCCCTCTGCCTCCCCCTCCTCATCCTCCTCTCCTCCTCCTCTACTCCTACTCTCCTCCTCTCTCCTCCTCCTCCTCCTCCTCCTCCTCTCATACTCATCATTCTTCACATCAGATTCATCATCTCATCATCTTCATCTCATCATCATCATCATACCCTTCTTCATCATCAAGATCTCTTCACATCAATCATCATTCTCATCGTCATCATCTCATCATTTCATCTTCATCTTCATCATATCCTCAGCGACTCTAGGGCGTCGGCGACATAAGAGCTTCGTGGGTTCCTGCCAGTTGCTGCTAGGGCGATGACGAGGTGCTCGCAGGGGATGCGCGCGCTCGGCGGGTGCCTCCCTCATACCTCCTTCATCCTTCCACCGCGTCTCAGTCCTACGGATCCTCCTTCTCCTCCTCTCTTCCTCCCTCCTCCTCCTCCTCCTCACTCCCTCCTCCTCCTCCTCCTCCTCCTCCTCCTCCTCCTCCTCCTCCTCCTCCTCCTCACCCTCCTCCTCTGGAGGTTCTCTGCCCCGCAGGCGGGCCCGAGGCGACGAGGATCTCGGAGCAGGCGCACAGCTACCCGACGGCGGTGAAGAAAGGGCATGTTCTCGACAAGGCGTCAGAGTGACCTTTCGCAGGTGTGACCTGTGGTGCGGGCACAGATGGGTCCCCAGATGGCCGAAGACGAACAGTGGCAGCTGCTTGCGCGCCCAGGTTTGGCCCCCCCGCGGCCCCCAAAAAGCCGCGCACCAAAGGTCACTCTTACCCAGGGTCACTCATGCGCATAGCCGAATCTTCACGGAGCGCCATACATCTGGGCGTTCGCGGGGCTGATCGAGGCGCTGAAGGGCAGGGGCAGCGAGGCGGGAGGCCCGAGCGCCAACGTGGAGGAGAAGATGGAGATGATCAGAATGGGCCGTCTGGACAAGACGTGCGACAAGGACAAGAAGCGGATCACCTTCGTGCTGCGCGAGGAACGTTGGCGCCATGTGGTGATCCAGAGCTGCGTCCAGGTGGGGATGAGCCGCAAGCAGGGCAAGTCGCCTGCTTCGTTCATGGAGAGAGAGCTGCAGGAGTACGGGCCAACTTCTGCAATAAAAATTCACGTGCGTGAGCCTGCGCCGGGGCACGTACGGAGTCGTGTACCTGCTGCAGCTGTACTGGAGCGGAGGTGCGAGCCCGCCGCCTTTGCGCTCCTGTGGCCGCTCTGCCTGTCGGCAACCCCGCCGTGAAGCCGAGTGCTTCGCCTGAGAACAATGGCCTCTCCTCTTCCTCCGCTCGGACCTCGGTGGCCCTCGGGACTCATCCTGACCTGTTTCGAGACGTGCCTCGCCGTGGCGCCGTGGATCCCCCCTCCTCCTCTTCTTCGAACGCGTTGGGGACCTAGGGCACTTCGGCGCAACCCGCCAAGGCCGCGGCAGCCCCCTGCGGGACCCCTCACTCCTGGTGCCCTTTCGGCGTCTCTCGGCATCGAGCGGGGAAGCACCCGCCGGAACACTCTGATCAGTAGTGACATGTTGCGCTCGACATTGAAACGCACCAGGCAATAGATTTAAGTCGGGCATGTCCCCCTACAGGAGGATTTTGGGCGAAAAATGAAGATAGTTGAAACATACCGCAAAAGAAGGTCAAACATAGTCAAACAAATCGTCCCCGACGTATTTCTTGGCTGTTTTTGGAATGTCACTCCTGTAGAAGGACAGGCCCGACTCAACAATAGATTCTTTCCTTGGCGGCGCGCACAAGGGGGTGGAGGGAGGGGGGAGGGCTTCTCAGAAGGAGGCTGCTTCTTAGCAGGCGCCGGCCGTACATCTGTAGATAAGGAGCGCGCCTTCCAAGAAGCAGGGGTGCTTTCGGGCGTTGGCAGAACTGGGTTTAGTGGAACCTGGTTTAGTGACTTGTACCCGGGGCGCCCCCCCGTCCCATTTCCACTGACCGGAACTGCCGTCACTCGAAAAACACCAGTTCCAGCAAACCTGGTTTCGTGAATCTGGCCAATTGAGGGGCCCCAGGGCCCTACCACTAACCCGGTCCCCTGGCTATACCCGATGCTTCTAAGAAGCCTTCCCCCCTCCCCCTACCCCCCTGTGCGCGTGGCCGAGTGCATCTGTGGCAGCACCCGCCCGGGAGGACGATGGGCGCTCCAGCCGGCCCACGCAGGCCGCCTTCGTGGCAGCGCCCGCCTGGGGGGGGCGGGCGCTCCAGCCGGGAACGAGGGGAGACTCCTCCTGGGAGGGGGGGGGGGGGCGCTCCCGCGGGACGTGAGGGGGAAGGCGTGCCCCCCTCCGCGCGTGGCTGAGGTTCTCCAGTCGGCCGCAGCTCTCGAGCCGGTCGGCCATACACATGTTCATGGGGGCCAACGGCGCAGAATGACAAGACATCAGCATCAGCATCAGCATAAGCATCATCATCATCATCAGCATGATCATCATCGTCATCGTCATCAGAATGATTATCCTCTTCATCAGCATGATCATCAGCATCATCGTCATCATCATCAGATTCATCATCATCGTAATCGTCATCATGATCATCATCATCGTCATCATGATCATCATCATAATCATCATCATCAGCATCATCATCAGCATCAGCAGCATCATCATCATCATCATCAGGATCATCATCATCATCATCTGAAGCAGCATCAGCATCATCATCGTCGGCATCATCATCAGCATCAGCATCATCAGCATCATCAGCATCATTAGCAGCACCATCCTAAACATCATAATCATCACCATCGTCATAATCATCATCATCATCATCATCATCAGCACCATCCTCTTTATCCTCATATCCACATATCCTCATCCTCATCCTCCTCATCATCAGCAGCATCAGCATCAGCATCATCATCATCATCAGCAGCATCATAATCATCATCATCCTTGTGCTGCCTTCCTGCTTATACTCCTGCTTCTCCTCCGTGTCCTCCTGTATGAATGTTCCACCTCTCCCTCCTCCTCCTCCTCCTCCTCCTCCTTTTCCTCCTCCTCCTCCTCATCCCACCCCCTAAGACGGTCCAGGGAGGTTTGCAGACGACTCGTAAGACAAATCGCAGCGGCATCTGTTCTAGCAAACATCTGGTGTTGCACGGATCGGTCTGGGCGGAGAGGCTCCCAAGATAACTTCAAGAGGGTCCCTAGAGAAGACCCCCATGAAGACGTGGTAAGGAATATGTGTTAAACTACAAGTCATCGACATGACCCGAGGAACGAGAAATTCAGGAGCGAAGCCCCGTTTTCCAAAGGAATAGCGCATAGGGAACGAAGCATAAGGACTGACGCACGAGGAACAGTAAATCACGCATGCAGGCCCAAGGAACGACCGAGCCCCTGTTGAGAAGCAAGTGTTCCTCATGCGAGCAGCTCGCTGTCATTGAACCCATGTTCCCGCCGTGCGTGCGGCCCTGGCGCACCTCCAAGACGGCTGCTCCACAGCAGGGCTGAACCTAAACGGTGTGTTTTCGCTCTCGTATTGTGCTCGTTCTCCCTCGCTTCTGTCTCGAATCCGCCTTCACCGCAAAACGAAGTCCAAACGAACACGGCCCACGAAATCGCCAAAAACACAGTTTATGTCCAGCCCTGCTCCAGAGCATGCGTGTGCTCGCTTCCATGATCCAGGCAGCTCGACTGGCGATCGTCACCGTGTGGGCCGGCGGAGATGCGCGCAGCAGCAGGGCTCCGAGCCCTGCCCCTGCTCACGCCCAGACCCCCACGAGGGGGCAGAGCAGGAATTGAAGGGGCCCTGGGACACACAAATAAATACACACTAATAAAAAGATACCCCATATCTTCCCATATGTTCTGGGTTTTTGTCTTCCCCATCCCCCCCACTTCCCATATTTTCCCATATTTTCTTGGGAGTCGACGACTAGTTGTGTCTGTGAACTTTTCCCTCCTGAACCCAGGCAGCTCGCCTGGCGATCATCCCCGTGTGGGCCGGCGGGGCTGCGTGCAGCAGCAGCAGGGCTCTGATGCCCTGCCCCTGCTCACGCCCAGACCCCCACAAGGGGGCAGAGCAGGGATCTCCTCCTCCTCCTCCTCCTCCTCCTCCTCCTCTCCTCTCTTCCTCCTCCTCTCCTCCTCATCCCCCTCCCCCTCCCCCCTGATCCCCCTCCCCTCCTCCACCTTCTCTCCCTCCTCCCCTCCTCCCCCTGTCCTCCCCTCCTCCCCCTCTCATCCCCCTCCTCCCCCCCCCTCCCCCCCCCTCTCCCCCTACCCCTCCCCCTCCCTGTCCTGCCCTTCCCCCTCCCCCTCCCCCTCCGCCTCCTGGTCCTCCTCCTCATCTCCTTCTCTCCTCCTCCTCCTCCTCCTCCTCCTCCTCCTCATCCCCTCCTCATCCTCCTCCTCCTCCTTCCTCTCCTCCTCCTCCTCCTCCTCCTCCTCCTCCTCCTTCACTCTCCCCTACTCCTCCTCCTCCTCATTTCCTCTCCACCTCCTCATCCTCCTCCTCCTCCTCTCCTCCTCCGCGATTCCTATCCTCCTCCCTCTCTCCCTCCTCCTCCTCCTCTTCTTCGTCTTAGTAGTATTAGTAGTGTTGTTATTGTTATTCTTAGTTTTCTTAGTATTAGTCTTAGTCTTAATATTAGCCGGATTATTATTGTTATTATTATTGCGATTCGTACTCGTAGTTTTAGTCTTAGTCGTCGTATTCGCCTTCGTAGTATTATTGTTATTAGTATATGCCTTCGGATTCGTCTTGTTCTTCATATTATTATTATTATACGTGTTTTGTCTTCTTATTATTATGGTTATTCTTAGTATTATCATCGGTTGTCTTCTTCTTCGTCCTCCTCCTCCTCCTCCGCCTCCTCCTCCTCTCCTACTTCTCCTCCTCCTCCTCCTCCTCGTCCTCCTTCTCCTGCTTCTCATCCTCCGCCTCCTCCGCCTCCGCCTCCGCCTCCGCCTCCGCCTCCGCCTCCGCCTCCGCCTCCCCCTCCGCCTCCGCCTCCGCCTCCGCCTCCGCCTCCTCCTCCTCCTCCTCCTCCTCCTCCTCCTCCTCATTCTCCCTCTCCCCCTCCCCCCAATCATGCCAAACATCATGCGGAATGTGGATAGATCGAGGGCGTCCGAGGCCACGCGTCTTATCCATACCCTGCTGCACCTGGGCGCCCAGAGTGAGGGGGCAGCAGCAGGGGTAACACAGGTCCCCGAGTCGGGCCCAGGGCGCAAGCGGAGCGGTGTTCTGGCGATTCAGTGGGCCGTGTTCATCTTGACCTTGTTCTGCAACGAAGGCGGAGCGAAGGCGGAACAAACACCGAACGAGGGACAACGAACACAAACGAGAGCGGACAAAAAACACTCTTTAGCACGCGCCCTGGTTGGGCCTAAAGGAGTGCAAAGCAGAGGGAAGGGTGTTGGCGGGGAGGACCCGGAACGGGGGAGAGGGAGAGGGAAGGGACGGAAAGAAAGACAGAGAGACAGAGAGAGACAGGCAGACAGACAGACAGACAGACAGACAGACAGACAGGCAGGCAGGCAGGCAGGCAGGCAGGCAGGCAGGCAGGCAGGCAGGCAGGCAGGCAGACAGACAGACAGACAAGGGAGGGGAGGAAGGGACGAAGGGAGGGAGAGGGAGAGGGAAGGAAAAGGGAGGAGAGGGGAGAATGCGAAGCCCGAAGGAGAGCGACATCCGACCCGGCTTTCGGGGATCCCCCGGGCGGCCAGCTTCAGCTCGTCCTCGGTGCGCATTGACACCGCCCACGACGCACCGTGTCCCAAGATCCGGCTGGCCCCCGCTCCCGGGGGCTCCGCGAGCCGCGCGAGGGCGTGCGCGGACGACGTTTTCCAACCACCAGCTGAGCATTTTCTTAGGATGGAGGGCTCAGGGTGAAATCCATATGGGCTTTTGCACCTCGAACATCAATCCGTCTTGTGGTTCACCTTTTGTCGGCTACACGCAAGAGTGATCCTGGGCAAGAGTGACCTTTGGTGCTCGGCTTAGCGGGTGCCGCGGCGGGGCCAAACACAGGCGCGCAAGCCGCCGCTAACGTCTCGCACTCGGCCAATATCGGCGACTGGGGGGCCGCATTGGGCCTGCACCAAAAGTCACTCCGGCCAAGGGCCACTCTTTAGCCGAGTTTGCAGATTCAAACCTCGAAAATCAATCGACACGGCATTTCGGATCTCACCCTCCGCCCTCCACCCAACTATCGGGAGCGGCCAAAAGGGGGTGTCCAAGGGGGGGGGTGGGGGCAGATCACGACCGGCGGCATGTGCGCGGCCCAGCGGGGGGGCCAGCGACGTAATGAAATAAGAAGAGGAGGCGCCTTGAGATTTGGGGACATATCATGGCCCACGCCATGAGATCCCCCCGCCCTTTGGTCATCACCCCCCCCCCTCTGCCGCCCCGGAAACACAAGATGCTCGGACCAGTGGCCCCCAGCCGGTGCCGGGAGCGCTCACGGGGCTGCGCTCGGGCAGCCCCGCAGGCCCCGCGAGCGGCGCCACGAGTCGCAAGTCGGGCGTGTCCCCCTACCGGGGGGGTGTTCGACGAAAAATAGCACATACGCGAGACATGCTCCAAGATGCCCCCAAAAAATACTCAACAAATGATCTCCAGACTATTTTTTGACTATTCTTGAATCTTCCCCCTGCAGAGGAACAGGCCCGACTCCACACGAGTCCCGCCGCCCTCCACCTCCAGAAACCGGCGCCGGCCGCCCCGTGCGGCGCGCCGGGCGGGGCGCCCCTGCGTGTCCGTGCGCGTGTCCGTGTGCCTGCCTGCCGGCCGGCCCGCCCGCCTCTCAGAGCTGGCGGCCCGCCGTCCTGGCCGCCCGTCTGCCCCTCGGTCTCCGTCGGTCTCCGCCTGCCTGTCCGTGCGGGCGCTTCGCTTCGCGCCCCGGCGCCGCGTCGACCTGCAGGCAACGCCCCGGCACGTGCAGGGGGGGAGGAGCGCCGTGGGACCGACGATGGCTGCCCAGGGGGAGGAGGAGGAGGAGGAGGAGGAGGAGGAGGAGGAGGAGGAGGAGGAGGAGGAGGAGGAGGAGGAGGAGGAGGAGGAGGAGGAATGCAAGGATGACGGGAGAGGAGGAGGAGAAGGAGGAGGGGAGGAGGAGGAATGCAGGGATGACGAGAGGAGGAGGGGGATGAGTAGGGGGAGGGGGAGGAGGAGGAACAATCCCCAGCCGCCCCCTTTATGGCTGCAGTCGAATCAGGCACCGTGCCAGCCTGCCCTGCACAGACGTCCGGCATCGCACGACGTCGCGGGCAGCCCACGAGGCGGCCGCTGAAGCGCCGATGCTTCCAGCCGCCCCAGACAAGTCGACCACCTGCCTGAGTAGCTGGTCCCTGAACAAATTGCCTGCAGTGGTTCCATATAGCTCTTCTACATGACCAAATTGGTGCGCTGCCGGATCTGGAATCGGTCGGACGGCGTTGTCTCCAACTGCCTCGCGCGCCGTCTCCCATTGTCTACCGCTGTCTCCTATTGCCTTCTCAATTTGGTTTCCACGATCTAGGTATGTCCGTATCCGTTTGCCGCTGTCCCTATCCCTATGTTTGGGTGTCTTTCTCTTTGCATGCTAGATATGTATTATACACACGTATGCTTATACACATACATATCACAAACAACAACCGACAAAACAAACGCAGACCCTGTCGGCGTGTGTGAGGGGCTTGTCCGTTCGAGTCGTCCTCTTCGTCATTAGTTAGTCGTCGTCTCTGCCGGCTCCTTTCCCTGTGGCCTCCATTTCGCAGGGCCCGTCGCCTTTCCCCCCCTTTTCGTGGGCCCTCCTTCCCAAGCGCGCCAGCCAGCCAGGCAAAGCGAAATTGAACGCCGTAATTCGATCGAAGGGAGCCCCCTCCTTTGGATCCCTCTCCCGTCGGGGGGGGGGGGGCGGGGGGTGTACCCAGGGGGGGTCGCCACCCAGATACAACTCCCCCGGGGGGGGGGTCCCGGGGGGGGGTCGCCACCCAGATACGCCTCCCTCCCAGGAGGTCCCGGGTCCCAACAAAAAGCCCAGCGACGGGCCGAGTGCCCGAAGAGTCCCCCCAAGGCGGTTTTTAAGAGGGCCCCGCATGGCCGAACGATCTGTCCAAGACGACCTCACGGCCTCCCGACAAGGGCTCCAGGAGCACTCCCAGAAAGGCCCCGAGAGTTATGATGTTCCAACCTACTTTAGCCTTGACCGCCAGAACGAATTTCGAGCAACAGAAAAAAGTGCCGAATCTCGAGCGTGTTGGCGTGTCGGGACCTGGGAGACACTCGTCCGGCACTGCTTCGACACTCTTTCGACATTTTCCGGGTGCTCGAAATTATTCCTGGGATGTGGTCCTTAAGTACGATGGGAGCAACGTAACCCGAGAGGCACAATCCATCAATCTCCCTCCGGTGTTGGCAGGATGTTGCCTTCTTCGCCCCCCACCCCCCCGCTCCTCGGCGGGCCCACTGCGGTCGTGCCCGCTGAGGGCACGGTCTCCCCCGGGCCGTGGGCGACCCGAGGAGGAGGAGGAGGAGGAGGAGAGGAGGGGGAGGAGGAGATGGAGGAGGAGGAGATGGAGGAGGAGGAGGAGGAGGAGGAGGAGAAGCGGAGGAGGAGGAGGAGGATGAGGAGATGAGGAGGTGAGAAGGAGGAGAAGGGCTGAGGAGCAGGAGGAGGCGGAGGAGGAGGAGATGGAGGAGGAGGATAAAAGGAGGAGGAGGAGGAGGAGGAAGAAAAGGAGGAGGAGGAGTAGCAGGAGGAGGAGGAGGAGGAGGAGGGGTCGCCTCAGCCCTTCGGAGAAACCCGCCAACGCTGAGACCGCAGGCGGACTCCCCCATAGGGGGGGCACGATTCGCGCGAGGGGCGCGCCGAGACTGGCGCGCGGAGAGCTCGGGCGAAGAGAGGCGGGGGAGGCGGGCGGGGTGGAGAGAGAGAGGAGAAGGAGAGAGAAGGAGGAGGAGGAGGAGGAGGGGGAGGGGGAGAGCGGTACGTGGGCCCCACATCGGATGCAGTTTCGAGGACCCGGCAGCACAGAAGGGCAGAGAAAGCGGCAGAAAGACCTCCTCCTCCTCCTCCTCCTCCTCCTCCTCCACCTCCTCCTCCATACTCCTTCTCCTCCTCCTCCAACCTCCTCCTTCTCCTCCTCCTACCTCCTCCTCCCTCCTCCCCCCCTCCTCCTCCTCCTCCTCCTCCTCCTCCTCCTCCCCCTCCTCCCCCTCCCCCTCCCGCGCCCGCGAGCCGGGCCGCCATGGCGCGGGACGGCCAGGAGGCCAGAGCGGAGAGGGCCCGCCCTGGCTCGGGGCGTGATCGGCGGGGCTGCTCCAGCGCATCTTGTATCATCGTGGAGAATGTGATCGCCACGAGCGCCAACCACTCCTCCAGGGCGGGGGTGAGCCGTCCCATGATGGGCCTGTCTTCCACCACCACCACCACGGTAAGTTGGAGGGGGAGGGGGTCCTCCTCCTCTTCCTCCTCCTCCCTCTCCTCCTCCTCCCTCCTGCCCTCCTCCTCGTCCCTCCCCCCTCCTCCTCACCTCCTCCTCCTCCTCCTCCTCCTCCTCCTCCTCCTCCTCCTCCTCCTCCTCCTCCCCCCATCCAACTTCTGGTGGTGGTGGAAAACAGGCCCATCATCCCCATGCCCCTTCCGACCGAGAGGCACAGCCCAAAGGAAAAACGCAGCATGGAAGCATAGGGTCGTAGGCAGGCGGGGAGTCCTTGGGGTCGGCGCGGTCCCTCCCTCCCCCCCCCCCTCCTCCCCTTCCTCCTCCTCTGGCTCCTCCTGCTCCTCCTCCTGCTCCTCCTCCTTCTCCTCCTCCTCCTCCTCCTCCTCCTCCTCCTCCTCCTTCCTTTGACATCCACAGCCACAGACCTCCCTGCAGGGGGCACCACCGATGTCGTAGAAGACGTAATCGAAGAACGGGCACGGCCGGGCGGCGCTGCAGGCGCGGCTCCAGAAGTACCCCCGCGGAGCTCCGAAAGCTGACGGCCGTGCCATCGTTCTGCTGGCGGGGCCAGCAGCGGGATCCGGGCGGGCACTGCCCCGACGGACGCCCGTTGTCGAGGGCAGATCGGAGTCCGCTGGGCTCGTCGGACACGCCGCCGCACGCCCGACACGCACCCCAACGTCTTTTGCACCTCCTTCCGACGATCCTCCCGTCGCCTGCAGCCTACCTGCCGCATCGTGACCGGCATGGCCGCACGGGCGGCATGACCTGATCTAACCGTTACTCGCGATCAAAGCGGTATTTGGGAGCTCGGGATCCTGTCAAGTAACGAGAAAGGGCCCAACATCTCGGAGACGCGGTCCCTCGAAGGCGCAGCGCAACTCTTCCGCCCCGTCTATGAATAACGCCTCGCTGTCACACCCCCAGACGTGTCGGTAGGGCGGGCTGGCCGTTTCGCCTGAGACTTCCTCATCCTCTATGATCCTGAAACTGGACATTTCCAGTAGTTTCATAGATGGAAGGGCGGCCCGTTTTCAAAAGGTGGTTCTCGCCCCACCACCGCGCACATTCGTCGTACAAGCTCGGAAAAAAGAACACAAGGATTTGTATGGGTGAAGTCCATGGAAGCTGGGCGAGGGCTGGCAAATCCGTGGCTACTGAAATTGTCTTCCCGGAATACCAACACAAATCCCGGAATCTAGCCGAACGCACCATCTAGGAAACGGGCTGCTTCCCGGAAGAGACACACATGACTTACCGGAGCCTTGGTTTCGCAGCCACGGGATTGCCAGCCTTCGCCCGGCTCCTGAGCATTGCGCTCTGAGACGACTTGCGACTGCCAGGGCGCAACAGCCACTGTGTACCGCGGCGTTGACGTCCCAGGGGCAAGCTGAATGGGGCCCTGGGACACGCAAATAAATACACACAAATAACAGGATGACCCTATACTTTTTATTTTTGTTTTATTTTCTGGATTTTCGTTTTCCCCCCCACTTCCCATACTTTCCAATATTTTCTGGGGAATCGGCGATTAGTTGTGTCTGTGCTTCTGTTCCCTCCTGAAAGCGTTATGGCACGAGGTAGGACAAGCCAGGACGCGACGGCCACGCCGACCCCCGGCGTTGAAGACCCACCCTTTGTGTGCGAGCACGACTGGAAATGATCAGAATATGTCTTCCGACGAGGCAGCTTCCGCAATGATAGTGCTGTTAGTGCTCACAATTAAGAAACTTCAAAAGAAGATGGATTGCACCATCGTGCACGCACATTGGGCTTACACTGGTCCATTCTCTCGTCCTCAGACGCTTGGTCCTCTCACGCATCCTCATCCTCATCCCCAAACTCACCATCATCACCAGCAGAAGCAGCAGCATCTTCATCCTCCTCCGCCTCATGGCCCCCCATCATGCTCATCATAGTTATCATCATCACCACCAACATCATCATTATCATCAGCATCATCATCGGCATCATCAGCATCAACATCATCATCAGCATCATCATCATCATCAATATCATCATCACCATCACAATCACCATCACCATCACCATCACCATCACCATCACCATCACCATCACCATCACCATCACCATCACCACCATCACCATCACCATCATCACCATCACCATCACCATCACCATCACCATCACCATCACCATCACCATCATCATCATCATCATCATCATCATCATCATCATCATCATCATCATCATCAATGGCGTCCCTTTGCGCGGCAGACGCGCGCCAAAGCGTCGTGCGTGAGCGCTGACGCCAGGATCATTCACCCCACTGCGCAGGCCGGGCGAACACCTCACTTTCCCAGGGCCCCGCGGCGGCAGAACAGCACGGGCCCCAGTCATACGCGCATGCAGCCCAGTGCCCCCCACGTGCCCGCCAGGGGCCCAAGAGACGTCCTCGGCCCGCTGCCTCAGACTGGCTGCAACGGCCAACCCACGGCCCAGAAAGGGCTGCAATGGGCTACAGGTGGGTGCGGAAGGATATCCCCGGGGGTGCCCTCGGGGGCCTCTCAGGGTCAAAGCCTGCCCCACAGCGAGGGGCGGCCCGGGGCCCACAGATCCCGAGGCCAACGCGGCCCTCCTGGACCGGTCCCTGAGACCACATGCCTACGCTCCAACCTTACCCATTACTGTTTCTAGTTTGCCGCACAGTGGCTCCAGGAGGCGTCCAAACAACGATAACAACACTGGACGTCGGGCCCAATCGATGACATCGAATGGAGATCCTCCACGAGAGCCGAAATCGTGATTCAAGGAAAAAACACCCACCACACTCGCCCCATACTTGGCGAACTAGCCGCCCTAACAGCCTCAGACATAACAAATTGACCGCTTCAAGTTCTTGTTTTGTTAGCCGACATCCCATACTCTTGCAACTTGGTCACAGCACCTGCGATGCGGACCCGGGCATTCTTCGCGTTGGCCCAACGCCCAGGCAGGGCCGCGCCGTGAATACCTCCCAGAACTTGGAAATAACGAGTGCCCCCGTCCACGCGTCTCAGACAGCGCGGCTGGTAACCAAACGACGGCACTCCCAAGACGACCAAGGCTCCGCAGAAGAGGCCGAAGAAGGCTCGTGAGGCCTGGGCCGCTAGAGGGTACCAAGGGATAGTCCCACCGAGGCCTTCAGAGGGCCAACGGACCACCTTACGGCCATCGGCGTTCACCACGTCGCGCCGGTTCAACCTGTCGCGCTGGTGGATTAGAACTGATGATGCATTTTCCCGCCCCTTGCGGTAGCGACGTCTCGCTTCCGAAGCGCCAGAAGCACGCGCGCCCGCGGCGCGCACTGGAAGCCGACGGCCGCCGCAAGCATCGCGCCAGCCACCCGCCAACGCCCCCCCCTTTGCGTCATCGGCGGCGCCCGCCTTTGTCCCGAACCGATTTGGCGCACCCAGCTGCAGGCGAGTGGCACCTGGCTCCTGGGGCGCGCCGCTGCATCGCGGCGAAGGCGCACGCGGCCCAACATGCAGGCCCACCATTGCCCCGCAGATGCTCGACGCATTCGGCGCAGCTGATCCACCTGTTCAACGCCATGAACTGGCGGCCAGTCGGACTTGCCACACGCCTAATTTACGAAATGCGCCGCAAAGTCTATGCATCGGCGCTGCGCTCTCTAAACAAGGATAGCGTCGCAGAGCCCGCCGATCTCAGCGCGCGACGCTTTCCTAGCACCCTTCGCGCCAACGGCTCTTACAATGACCTGGGGCGCTCGGCCGGGGGCGCCGGCCGGGCCGTCCGCCGCGCGGGCGCGCGCGAAGAACGGGGCGCCGGAGGTCGCGAGGCAACGGCATTCAAGCGGCGGAGTACAGCATTTACGTCGACGTTACAACAGGACGAGCGGCCCGTCGCGGCTACGGCGACAGCCACCTGCGAGCCCACGAAAGACCTGGCCCATGGAACTCCAGTGCCGCCGCGTGCTTCCACGCCCAGCGGCGCTAGTCCACGCTGTTGCGCGGTCAAGCACAATGGCGGAAACGGATGCTGAGGTCGAGCCGAGCGCCGCTGTCTCGATGACCAGCTCTACGAAGGAGCACCCACACGAGGCCGACCATCAACTGACCCGAGTATTGGTGGAGACGCGGCTGTGCCAAGACTCCGAGCCACTACATGGCCCCGGGCCAGGAAGGACTTTAGCCCGGCGGCGCGCTTGCGATAGATCTCTCCGATGGCTCTCGGCGTTGGCGGGCTCGCGAGCAGCTCGGCGCTGAATGGCCCCTGGTCGACTTGCCGCGCCGTCGCGCAAGCGCTAAAAACGCAGCCGAATCGCGAACAGCGCTTATTCTGAAGCTGGCGCGCCGCCTCGTGATAAAGCACGTTAAGCTCTCGCCTTCCACCCAGCGCGCGCCCTGGCCAATTGCCCACGAGGGCCCCCCGCCACGCTGCAATCGCGACGGGGCACGAGAGCGCCACCTCAGTCACCCTCGAGACGCCGGAGAGCTCGATGTTCGATCAACGTAGCTCGGCGCGGCACTGGGGCAAGCGGTGGCGAGGTGATAACCGGGGGCCGGCCAGCTCCCAGAACGCGTGAATGCCAGCGACGCAACCGTCAATTCCACGGGGATCCGAGCCATATCGCCCTCGGAAGATCGCCCACGCGAGCGCGGGCAAGCGCTGCTCGAGCGGCGCCGGCCACTTGCGATCCTCTGCCGCGCCTGCCAGGGAGTTCAACGAGGTCGACGAGGTCGCATTCGACGACGCTTGCCCCGTGAGACTCCGCGACATGGAAGCTAGCGGAGTCGACGCGGAGCGGGGCGGGGTGCCCAGCCTGGGCCTCGGCCACGACGACGGCGCCCTCGAGCCCCATCGAGGCGACATTCTCGCGGAAACCGACCCAGAGCACGACGCAGAACGCGACCGACCCGCCGCTCGGCCTGCAGCCGGTGCACCTTGAAGAACTACGCCGGCCGCGGGCTCAGAAGGCCTGCCCCCCAAGGCCCGCGGCGCCCGCGCCCTCGCAGAGAGGCCCGCGCGCTCCGACCGCGGCGACGCCACGTGGGCGGGCCCCCAGCAAAACTCGGAGCTCTCGCCGGCCGATCTCAACCACGCCGAACCACTCGACGTCGCCGGGCTAGTTCCTGCGGCGCACTATCCTGGCCGCCGCGTCGGTCTCTGCGCAGCGAGGTGGCCGCGCTGTCTCAAACCTGGCCTCGCCCGGTTGCCGGGGCAGCTCCCCGCTGCAGCCCATCGCCGCGCCCCGTCGCGCAGGCCGAGGGCCCATCGGCGAAGCGCAGAGTTGGAAACCCAGCGGCCGCGCCCACCCACAATTCCCACGAGGGCGGCGGCAAGCTGACCCAACGCCCTCGCAGCAAGCCCCAGCCCGCTTCACGGGGCGCGTGATGTGGAGGAGTGGCGGCGCCCAAGGGGATATCCACCTCGACGCCCTTGTGGAGAGCTCGGACAGATCACCCGATCCCCTTCCTGACCGAGACGGAGCCCTCCAGCGCGATCAGCGACTCCCCGAGGGCCTGCCCGCGGTTTGACACCGCCCCCTTTTGAAGGCAACGGCCTCCGCGAGCTCGGTCTCCTCGGAGTCGCCAGCGCGCGCGCCCAAACGCCGCCGCGGCACCGCTGGGCCCCGCGCCACGAAGGGCGCGTCGCAACTGCCGGCAAGCAGCCACGGCGGCGCCCCCCCAGACCAACGGTCGCCATCTGGCGACGCACTCGCTGCCGCCAAATCGGGTCCGCCCTGGCGCAAACAAGCTGAAGCGCGCGCGTCGCATCGGGGCCGAACGGGCGCCGCGGTTTGGGGCGGGTGAACCAGCGACACCAGTGATGCGGCAGCGTGAGGAGGCGGAAGCAGCCTGAGACGTCGCCCCCCGGGAAGAGCGCGACCTCGTCGCCGGAGAGAACCGCGCCCCCGCGCCCGCAGGCCCCACGCGCAAGGCAGAAGACAATCGCAGCCAGCTCCCGGCCCACATCAGACCGCCCCCGAAAGACCCAATCCCTGCGGGATGGGCGAGCGACCGTCGCGATCCTGGGGATCCCCGGGCAGGGGGCCGCCACGACACGAGCCCTCGATGCCTCTCGACACCCGCAGACGCCACTCCTTTTTAAATAAGCGGGGGCGGAGCCCAATGGAACGAGACGACAGACGAACGACGGACGAGGACGGGGACGACGGCGGAGGCGCAGGGGCGAGGGAGGGAGCAGGGGGGGGAAGGCGCGCGGGGAGCGCCAGCGCCCGGCGCAGCCCCGCCGCTCAGCCTGGGCCGGCGCGCCCGCAGGCGCGGCCGGCTGCGCCCGCCGCCCAGCGCCCGGCTCCGCGCGGCGGGCCCGGCCGCGCCGCCTCCGCGACGGCGGCGCGGGCCGCGACCCGCCGCAGGCCCGCCGCGTCGAGGGCCCCCGGCTCAGCCGCCGCCTCGCGGCCGACCTCGCCGAGCCGGCCGCGCGTCGAAACGCCGACCCCCGGCTCGACATAGCCTGGCCAGCAAGTGGCCCCCATCGGAGCCCAAGAGGACCAAGCGGTCTTTGGATGGGCCTCGGGCGCGGGCCAGAAGGGCGCGGCCGGGCCAACCCCTCCCCCGCCAGCCTCTTGAGGACCGCGCCGTGGCGCCCCAGGAGTGCGAGAGCGCAGCGCCCGCCGCCGCGACCGCTCGCGCCTCGGGCTCGGCGAGCCGCGCTGCGGGCGCAGGCGGGCTCCGAGCCTGACCTTGTCATCAGCTTCTTGGTTGCCGATGTGCCGGGCCCAGGGGCGCCGGCGCTCTCGGCCCTCGCCCAACGGGCGAGGGGTCGCGCCCAGCTCAACGAAAAAATGGCCCCACCGAAATCCTCGACGCGGTCCCAAGCCTAGCCCCGCAGCTCGGCGCACTTAGATGGCTCCGAGCAGCGCCGCGCTCGGCCGCGAGCAAGTCCGAGATCGGACCGAAGCAAGCCGACACGACGTCGAAAGCCGACACGACGTCGGAAGTTCTTGGAAGGGCCCCGGCACGCATCCGCACATACCGCCACGCATGGTGCCGGGTACCTCGGGGCAGGTGGCCGAGCCGTCGACGCATACGATGCCGCTGAAACCCTCGCGCCGCGCCACGCCTGCCCGCAAGCTGATCTCGGTGGCACGTCAAAACCCAAGCAGACCAGCCCGCGGAGGAAGCCGAGATCGCCGGGCGGTGCCGCGGCGCCCCGCCGCCGCGCGCGCGTACCCCATGTCCCGCGCCACCTGGGCGGTGCCGGCGCAGGCAGAGGGGCGGTGGTGCGCGGTGCCCCTTTCCCCCTCGGCACCAGCGGCACAACGGGCCCTGCTGCTTGCGCTCGACGTACAGGTCGACCTGGGTCGGGAAACCGCCTGCGCTCAGCTACTCCAGGAGGTCCACTTCCTCGCGCCGAACCCCCCTGCTCATGACAGCTAGCGCGTGGCGGATGGGCCCCACGTCGGGCACGTGACCCTGGAGCGCCTCGAAGACCGGTTGGAACGGCACGGTCCGCATTTGCGCGCGGCACCGTGCTCACCATGAACCACGCGGGGGTTTGGGGCCCGCAGGTCTGCCTCCTGGCCCGCGTCTGCCCGCCAGGCGTGCCACGCCACGGCCACCCAGCCGACGCGCGCGACGCGCAGGCTCCGCCGCGCCCGCGGGCCACGCGGCGTGGCCCCGTGGCGCGCCGGCCCGATGGCCTGGAGGGCCGCGCCGAAGCTGGCGGCGGTCCTGGCGCCGAGAGAAACAGCCCGCGCCCACGCCACCGGGGGGGCAGGCTGTCGGCGGCGACCGCGGGGCCCTGGCGCCAGCGGCTGCCCTCGCCGAGGGCGAGGAGGTGCCGCGTGCGCGGCCTCCTGCCCGCCTCGCCGCGCACAGCCCCATGTGCGCCTCGCGGCGGCTGCCGCAGCCGGCGTTCCCCGCGCGCGGGCGCCGCGCAGGACGGTCGCGAGCCCGCTCGTGCGGAACACCGCGCCCCAACGGGCGCCCGCCCGCCGCAGCGCCACAGCAACCGTCACCGTCACCAACACCAGCACCACAACAAGAGATCTATCAAACGAAGTAGCGTCAGCAGCAGCATCAGCAGCGACAGCATCAGCATCCTTTTCCTCCTCCTCCTCCTCCTCCTCCTCCTCCTTTTCCTCCTCCTCCTCCTCCTCCTCCTCCTCCTCCTCCTCCTCCTCCTCCTCCAACCATCATCGTCTTCAGCGTCATCGGCGTCATCGCCAGCATCGTCAGCAGCAACATCATCGGCATCACCATAGGAATGGGAATGGGACTCTGGGGGCGTCAACCGAACAGCCGAACAAAAGCGGGGCCGCTGCCCATTCAAAGGTTCGAGCTGGGTGTCACTGTGCCCCAAGGGCCTGCAGAGGGAGCGTGTGGCCCCGAACGCTGGGTGGGGGGCCCCCCGGGCGCGTCGTGGGGCCTCGTTGGTGGGGGACCGGAGGGCCGCGACGCACCACCGATCTGAGAGGGCCTGAACTCGACCCATCATCATCATCATCATCATCATCATCATCATCATCATCATCATCAGCAGCAGCAGCAGCAGCAGCAGCAGCAGCATCATAATCATCATCACCATCATCAGCATCATCATCATCATCATCATCACATAATCATCATCATCATCATCACCACCACCACCACCACCACCACCACCATCATCATCATCATCATCATCATCATCATCGTCATCATCATCATCATCGTCCTCCTCCTCCTTCTCCTCCTCATCATTATCATCATACTCATACTCATCAGCATCATCATCATCATCATCATCATCATAATCATCATCATCATCATCAGCATCAGCATCCGCATCATCATCAGAATCCTCATCCTCATCATCATCAGCATCATCATCGTCATCATCAGCATCAGCATCAGCATCGTCATCGTCATCGTCATCGTCATCGTCATCATCCTCACCATCACCATCACCACCATCCCAATTCCTTGTGGGCGATGCTCACGCTCTGCTGGAAGCCCTCCGACAGTCCCCGTTGCCGGCCCTCCTCGAGGCCGCGCTTGTGGCCCTCCTCCAGCCCCTGCTCCCACCTGGGCTAGGGGAGGAGGACGAGGGCAACGTCGACGACGGGGAAGACGACAACGACAACGACGACGACGACGTCCAAGACGACGAGGACGACGTTGACGGCGACGACGACGACGACGACGACGACGACAACGCTGGCCGCGGCGGCGACGACGGCGACGAAGGGGGGGGCAGCAGCGGTGAGACTTCGGGCGAAGAGCCAAGGTGACTGGACGTCCTTCGCTCTATCTTCTGTTGCATCCTCGGGGGACCTTGCCTGCCCCGTCGCGGCCCTATCCGTGTCGAACCCATGTCGGCCTCATCGGCTCCGTGTCGAATCCGTGTCGAATCCGCGTCGAATCCACGCCAACTCCGTGTCGAGTCCGCATCGAGCCCGCGTCGGGCATAACAAAAAACAATTTGGGGGGCAGGCGAGGTCCCCCGAAGATGCAACGTAATCTATCCTGGAAGGCGCCCACAGAAAGACGTGCGCGCCCAGCCGCGCACAGGAGTACGGCCCCCCCAGTCCGCGAGACCAGCCTCGTAATGCGAACGTTCGCGCCAGGCGTACTTTCGAGACCAACGTGGGCATGTTTGCGTGTGCGTCCGTCTCTCGCTCCGGATTCTGGACGTCCTGCGTCCTGCGTAAACCCTAAACCCTAAACCCTAAACCCTTATTCTTTAAAAGCGCGCCATGCAGCCCTTATGTTTAGGGTTTGGGGTCCTGCGTCCTGGACGCCCTCGCGGCCCGCCTAGACATCCGCCTCGAGGTCCTCGCCAGCGGCCACCCCCCCCTGGGAGGTCCGAGGGCCGAGATCCTCGAGAGGGGGAGGAGGGGCTGGAGGAGGTGGAGGAGGAAGTGGAGGAGGAGGCGGAGGCGGAGGAGAAGCTGGACGAGGAAGCGGAGGAGGAGGAGCTGGACGAGGAAGTGGAGGAGGAGGAGCTGGACGAGGAAGTGGAGGAGGAGGGCGAGGAGGGGATGGGGGCAGGAAGAGGAGGCTGGATGAGGAGGTGGAGCAGGAGGGCGAGGAGGAGGTGGAGGCTGGATGAGGAGGGGGGGCAGGGCGAGGAGGAAGTGGAGGAGGAAATGGAGGAGGCGGAGGCGGAAGGAGGCGAGGGCACTTGCGGCCCTCCCCTGGCCCCTGTTCCCACCTTGGCGCGGGCAGAGGTCCAACCCTTGAGGTGAGGAAGGAGAGAGGACATGCATGGGGAGGACCAGGGCGAGGAGGGGGGGAGGAGGAGGAGGAGGAGGAGGAGGAGGAGGAGGAGGAGGAGGGAGGAGGAGGAGGAGGAGGAGGAGGAGGAGGAGGAGGAGGAGGAGGAGGAGGAGGAGGAGAGTAGGAGAAGGGGGAGGAAGAGGAGGAGGACGGGAATGAAGAGGGGGAGGAGGAGGAGGAGGAGAACGGAGAGGAGAAGGAGGAGGAGGGAGACGGAAAGAGAGAGGACAGGTACAGGCGCAGGGGAGCAGGAGGTGGAGAAGTGCGCTCGCGCCCGTGGAGCGCCACCACTCGGAGGAGGAGGGCGCGGGAGGGAAGGCGAGGCAGCGCCCCCCCTCCCGAACGGAGAGCAGGGACCGGAAGGGTGAAGGGGCCCAGGAACACAGAAAACGAATACAATACGCACAAATCCTCGGATGCTCCATGCTTCTCCATCTGTTTTTGGATCTGCGTCTCCCCCGCCACTTTCAAGATCTTCGCCTATTTGCTGGGGGATCGACGAGGAAGTGTGTCTGGGTGTTTTTGCCCCTCCTGGAAGGGGAAGGGGCGAAATTGTGTTGACGTGTTGGCCTGCAGGAACGAAGACACCCGTCGGCGGCCAGCCCCGGGGGGCCGCCAAACTTTGGAGTCCCGAGACGGTGCGGTGACAGACCGTGCAGTGACCTCGAAATCCCCCCAAGACCTCACCGCACGGTCCGTCGCCGCACGGTCTTGGGACCCCGGAGGCCCCCGTCGCCCGAGACGCCTTCGGAAAACGACCCGGGTCCCAAAACCGCGCGGTGACCCCGAATCCCCACCGACTCACCACACGGTGTGGTCACCACCCCCCTGGGGGACCCCCGAACCACTGGCATCGACAAAACCATGTCAGAAGCTGGGTATTTTCCGCCCCAACGTAACGCGTGATCCTCTGCACCGCGCCGCCGATCCGCGAGGACTCGAGAGACGTCTCCGACACCAGAGCTCTATAAACCAGCACACCAGAGGCTCCAACGACTTTTGCGGGGGGGGGAGCAACGATTCCACTGCAGATGCCCATCTCGGCTTAGGTCGGGCCTGTCCCCCATACAGGGGGATTTTGGACGAAAAATAAAAGATACCCAGCAGATGCTCAAAAGAGATGCCCAAAAACACTCCAAAAATGGTCCCCAGGCTATTCTTTTGACTACTTTTGAATGTTCCCCCTGCAGAGGGGCAGGCGGGCGGGCGCGCGGGCGGGCGGGCGGGCTTTCGGGCGCGCGCGCGCGTGCGTGCGTGCGTGCGCATGCAAGCATGCATGCATGCGGGCGGGCTTTCGCGCGCGCGCGCGTGCGTGCGTGCGTGCGTGCGTGCGTGCGTGCGTGCGCGCGTGCGTGCGAGCGCGCGCGTGCGTGCGCGCGTGCGTGCGCGCGTGCGTGCGCGCGTGCGTGCGTGCGTGCGTGCGTGCGTGCGCGCGTGCGCGCGCTTGCGCGCGCTTGCGCGTGCGCGCGTGCGCGCGTGCGCGCGTGCGCGGGTGCGCGGGTGCGCGGGTGCGCGGGTGCGCGGGTGCGCGGGTGCACGGGTGCGCGGGTGCGCGGGTGCGCGGGTGCGCGGGTGCGCGGGTGCGCGGGTGAGCGGGTGCGCGGGTGCGCGGGTGCGCGGTGCTCCGGGGTTGCGCGGGCTGCGTGCGCGGTCGTGCGCGGGTGCGGCGGGTGCGCGGGTGCGCGCGAGTCCGCGAGTTCGTGGGCGCGCGGGCGCGCGGGTGCGCGAGTGCGCGGGTGCGGGGGTGCGCGGGTGCTGCGCGGGTGCGCCTGTGCGCGGGTGCG
>CAUYUJ010018655.1:21907-34407 GCA_963575745.1 Prorocentrum cordatum
TGCGTGTGTGCGTGCGTGCGTGTGTGCGTGCGTGCGTGCGTGCGTGCGTGCGTGCGTGCGTGTGTGCGTGCGTGCGTGTGAGTGTGTGCGCGCGCGGGCGTGCGTGTGTGCGTGCTTGCGTGCGTGCGTGCGTGCGTGCGTGCGTGCGTGCGTGTGAGTGTGTGAGTGTGTGATGAGTGTGTGAGTGTGAGTGTGTGTGTGTGGTGCGTGCGTGCGTGCGTGCGTGCGTGCGTGCGTGCGTGCGTGCGTGCGTGCGTGCGTGCGTGCCCAGCAGCAGCGGCAGCCAGCGGCTCCCCCCGGTCGACGACGACCGACGACGGGGAGGACGACGACGTCGACGAGGTTGCGGACGGTCGGATCGAAACGGATCCTGGTCGGGGCGGGTCGGGACCCGGGGCCACGAAGAGAAACGGAAGGAGGGACGAGTACAGGGAAAGAGAACCGCTCCTCGACGGCGATCTGGCCGGAACCGGACCGAACCGGAACAGGAACCCGCCGGACCGAACAAGGAACAAAAAATAGACGCACCGAACCGAACCGAACCGGAAGATTACGACACCGAATCGAACCGAACCGAACCGGAGGCACTTCGGAACCTAACCAAACCGAACCGAACCGGAACTTTCCTGCCATTATGATGGAGAGGGGTCTGGCGGCAGCGGGCGAAGCCGTTACGGATAAGCTTTTGGCACTCCGCGCGGATTTGGTGGATCTGCGCTGGAACCCCCTCCCTGGCGCGCGGAGCGCGCCAGGGGCGCCGTCGGGGGGTCCCAGCGCGGATCCAAGAAATCCGTGCGGAGCGCCGAAAGTTTATGTTTGTGGCGTTTTGTCTTCTTCGACTCTGGGAGGTGGCTGCGACCCGAAAGGCCATTACACCGCCCATGTCGCCCACCCTTCTCGCATCCCCTGCTTCCGGCCGTCCACGAAGCCCGACTCGACGCCCCGCTGCCAAGCGTCCTCGGGGAGAGGCACGAGAGAGATCCGTGCTTGCCTCCTCCTCCTCCAGAAGAAGAAGAACGTCCCTCAAAGACAAGAGACCCTCCGCCGGCCCCAACTGAAGGACACTCGAGGGTGCCCTCCCCCAGGATGCACAAGAACGTGCAACAAGCAGAAAGAACATGAGGGTATCCTCCCCGAACGGACCCCGATCCTATACCCTGCGATCCGACGGCACGAGGAAATTGCAGCTTCGAGGAAAAATCACGCCCGTAGCCCTGGACCCCAGTTTTCTGCGTCAACTTTGAGCCGGATCGATCTGTCAGGGTCCCGGAGCCCGAAACGGGACGAGGCGAAAACGCCCGGCTCGGAAGAAGATCGAAGCAAGAGCATGCAACAAGCACGAAGAGCGTCAGGGTGCCCTCCCCGAACCAACCTCGATCGTGTACCTCGGTCCGACCGCCACTAAGTGGCGTAACTTGCACGCGGGCCTCCTCAGCCCCCCTCAAGATGTCCAGAAGAGGAAGAGCACGAGGAGGAGGAGCACCCCCCGAGAGCAGCAGCCTCCTCCTCCTCCTCCTCCTCCTCCTCCTCCTCCTCCTCCTCCTCCTCTGCCTCCTCCTCTGCCTCCTCCTCCTCCTCTTCCTCCTCCTTTTCCTCTTCCTCCTCCTCCTCCTCTTCTTCCTCCTACTCGTCCTCCTGCCTCCTCCTCCTGCTCCTCCTCCTCCTTCCTCCTCCTCCTCGAGACAGGCATGCGATGGTTCTGTTCCCACCACCCACTTGACGGTCACCATGCGCGGAACATGGTCACATTGCTGCTGGCCCGCCTCGACAAGGAGGCGCGCCGAGACAGACGCTGTGAGCGACGATTTCATGATGATGCCGACGACTGCACGTGGCTGTTGCTTCGATCCGGTCATACGCCGATTGTCTTCAACTCCCCAGGGAGACGAACGCAACCCTGTTTGGAAAGACCTAGATGGTCGATGATGCCTACAGACTCAAAGAGGCACTGAGAAACGGAATGCGGGATCGGATCGTCTTCACCTCCCACGCGTCCACGACCGACAAGAAAAAAAAGCTCGGGGGGAACCGGTCATGGCATGAATACCTGCAGTCGTGCTGTGTACGCCAAGGGCTAACAGAGACCGGCCGATGCCAACAATTCGACTTCTGCCGCGCCGTGCTGCCTGCACTCGCTAGTCTGGTTTTGGCGCGGGAGCGAGGGCGATACTGAAGGGGCCCTGGGACACACAAATACGTACACACAAATAACCAGATGCCCCATATTTTCCCATCTCTTCAAGGCTTTTGTCCTCCCCCCCACTTCCCATATCTTCCCTTGTTTCCTGGGGGATCGACGATGAATTGTGTCCGTGCGTTTTGTTCCCCTCCTGCGATACCGAATCTCATCGGCGGGCGGAGGCGCTCCCCAGACATCCCAAAGCTCCGTCGGGGGGGGGGGGGGGGGGGGGGGGCGTGGCCCCTCGGCCCCACGGCGGCAAAGCACCCCAGTCCGCGGTCAGGGGACCGGGCAGCCCAGTGGCGGCCCGCGTCATGCTATCGGGAGGGGGGGGTCAGGGCATCCTCCCCCCCCCCCTCCCATGGATGAATGCTCGTGATGACTTATGAGGAGAAGGCTTGAGACGGGATTGCACATTACAACATTACTGATGCATCCTCCTCATCATCATCATGGTCAGCATCATCATCAACACCACCCTCGTCTTCATTATCACCATTATCATCATCGGCATCACCACCACACCACCATCACCACCACCAGCATCATCATCAGCATCATCACATCACCATCAACAATGCCATCCTCATCATCATCATGATCATCATCATAAACCGCAACAGCATCAACATCATCATCGTCATCAGCGTTACCATCCTCATCATCTTCCTCATCATCATCAGCAGCATCATCAGAACCAGCCTCATCATCATCATCATCATCATCATCATCATCATCATCATCATCATCATCATTATCATTATCGTCGTCATCGTCGTCGTTCGAATCATCATGAGCATCGTCATCATCATCATCATCATCATCATCATCATCATCATCATCGTCATCGTCATCGTCATCGTCATCATCGTCGTCGTCATCAGCATCATCGTCGTCGTCATCAGAACCATCCTGATCGCCGCCATCACCTGCACCAACAGCATCAACGTCAACATCAGCAGCAGCATTAGCATCGACATAGTTCTCATCGCCGCCCTCCCCTTCCCTCGTCCTCACCACCCCTGGGTGGCGGGAGGCGATCAGGCCTGGCACGCTGGGGCCTCTTTGTACGTCACAGAGCGATGCTGAACACAAATTGCACGGTTTCCCCCCGGGCCGTAGGCGACCTGAGGAGGAGGAGGAGGAGGAGGAGGAGGAGGAGGAAGAGGAGGAGGAGGCAGAGGAGGAGGCAGAGGAGGAGGAGGAGGAGGAGGAGGAGGAGGAGGAGGAGGAGGACGGGTCGCCTAAGCCCTTCGGAGAACCCCTCCAGCACAAATCTCCCATACCGAGCCGGCCCACTCCCCCTCGAAGCAGCGGGTCGCCTGCCAGCCGCTCCCCTCCACTCGCGGCTCCCTCCCAAACCAGCCTCGAGACCTGATCCCTGTCCCCAAGATTGGCACGCCCAAAGGCGAGGGCAGTCTTGGGGATGCATCCTCAGAAACTGCGGGAGGCCCTAAGATCGCCATCGAGATGAGGCGATGCCCAACACATAGGGATAGGGACATGGACCAGGCTGGCTCCCTCCAGGCTGCTTCCGCTCCCCGAGGCTTGCCCCAATACGCCCGCCCCCCCCCCCGGACCACGCCCCTCCCCCCCTCCCCCCCACCCCCACAAGAGGGACACTTCCAGACAGTCCTGTGACTCCCCCGACGCTACAAGAGAGCCTATAGGAGAGCGCAAGAGAGGTCCAACAGCCCTCGATATCTCCTCAAGGGGACGCCGAAGGCCCCTCGGGGCCTCCGAAGATGGTCTGCAACTACCCCACAGCACAGCACCCGAATAATTAGCATGCCGGGAACGCACTCGGAGACGGGCGACGCGAGCAGGGGGAGTCCACCGGAGTAAGACTTGCCCTCCGGCAGATGGGAACATCATGCTTATCACATCTAGTGGTTGCCTCCCGCCTCCTCCCCCATGCCCTGGCCCAGGGCTGAACCTAAACGGTGTTTGTCGTGTTCGTTTTGTTTTCGCTCTCCCGAAGCGACAACGGCCCACGAAAGCGCCAAGACACCGCTTCGGCCCAGCCCTGCCCTGGCCTGCAGACATCCGATGACAGCCCAGCTCTCCTTGGCAGCCCGCTGGGCGCCCGTGCTCCGTCCAGGCCGCCGGGCTCCCGCCCCACCTCGGGCCCGGGCCCGAGGCGGCGAGAGGGCGGCGGACCCAGGCCCCCGACGCCGTGATGATTCTCGCAGCGCCGACGCCCAAAGGTCTGGACCCCTTCCCTCGCCTTAATGTCGTTCCCATCCTACTTGGGGACCGCATCCCAGAAATAAGCTCGAGCACCCGGAAAAGTGCCGAAAAAGTGTCGAAAGAGTGTCGAAAGAGTGTCGAAACAGGGCCAGACACGTGAAAACGACCGAGTTTCGGTATTTTCGGGGGGGCTCGAAATTCTTTCTGGTGGTCAAGGCCAAAGTAGGTTAGAACATCATAACCCTCGCCATCGCTCGGACGTCCATTCCCTGTGCTTTTTTCGGTGTCGTGCGTGGTCTTTTCGCCACATGATCAAGGATGCTCCTCGATGGTCCTCGCCGCAGGAAACATGCACACGTCCGAGCGATGCCAAGTTCCCCGGGACTGGTTTTTCATCCTGGGTCTTAAGACGGGAGTGTTCAGAAATAGTCAAAAAATGCTCTGGGGACGATGCTTTGAGTATTTGTTTGACTATTCTAGGGTATGCCCAAAATTCGCCTGTAGGGGGACATGCCCGACCTAACCTGAGTCGCTTCCTGACGGTCCCGAGGCCCGGGAGGGCCTCCCGAGGCCGAAGACAGCGAAACACCTCTCGTCGTTACCTCTTCACAAGCGCGAGGAGAGGTCTGGGCCTCCTCCCCGCCCGTGCTCCCCCTCCCCACAAGGCAAGGCAAAACCCTCGCCGCGGGTCCTCCAGGCCCTCGAAGCCCGAGGCGGTCCATGCCAGCGCGGCCAGGAGGGCCAGGGCCAGCGTGCCGATGCCCTCCAGAGCGGCAGGAAGAGGCGAGGAGAAGAGATCCGGACCGCCAGCGGGCTGGGTTCTCAAATCCGAGGACCTGTGACGGGCAAAGTTCCCACCACCACTACCACATGTAGGACGGCGGAGAGGGGAGGACGAGGAGGTCCTCCTCCTCCTCCTCCTTCTCCTCCTCCTCCTACCTATAGTAGTGATGGCGGAACATGGGCCCATCAGCCTGCTCTCACGCAGCCTGAGATCCCACCAAACCTTCGGAATCTGGGGGGGGCAGCCCGGGGCCAGAGAGTGAGCAGAAATCATAAAGAATCGCAGCTTCCCGTTCGGACATGTTGACCTTACTATGGGGCGCCCAGGTGTGAGCAGTGTCTTGCTCAGCCTCCTCGCATGAACAAGCGCAACCGAATTCGATTAACCAAACTGAAGGTAGGCGCGGCCAAATCGAAACTCGACCAGGCCAGCTGCTGCTGCCCTCGGCCATCGTAAGTTTGATCGAGATTATGTCGAGCGTCCGTCGAGATTGCGATACCGCGCCTGGCCTCGCGAACAACAGGTTGATCGAAACTGGAGGCTGGAGCGTATGAGGTCCTCCTAAACTCCGATGTAGCGCCTACGCTTCACTATCGAATCTTCGTCGTCGTCGCCGTCGCCGTCGTCGCCGTCGCCGTCGCCGTCGCCGTCGCCGTCGCCGTCGCCGCCGCCGTCGCCGTCGTCGTCGCCGTCGCTGCCGCCGTCGTCGTCGACGTCGACCCAGACCCCCAAAAATTCCCAGGCGCTCCCGGGCGCTGTCGGCGCTCCCCGCGCGGCGTTCCCGCGAGGCCTGTGGGAGCGCGGCTGGGAGCGCAGACGTCCCGCGTGCCCCGAGATCGCCCCGCCGAGGGGCCGCCCCGGGGCCGACCTCGGAGGCCCCTTGGGAACCTGGGCGCTCTGCAGGTGACGGCGTCCGAGCCCTACAGTCGGCCTCGATTGGACAGGCCACGCGAGAGGACACGAGACCCTTCCGAGGGCCACATTGCCATGGGGGATGTAGGAGGCATGGGTCGCGAGGCACAGGACACAAGGATACCTCAGGGTACCCTTGATTTGGCAGGGTCGACCTTCTAATCAGGGCCGACTGTACCCCCGCCAAGCATCGATTCTCCTGAATCCACGTGAGTTCGATGTGGCCATGCATTCCACGAGTTCCGAACCCCACCCCCTGGCGTCCATCGAGTTGCCTGAACCGTTGATCGACGACTCTGGGGGCCGGCCCAGCAGACCACAATAGGTGAAAACCTTATGGTTTCTGCAGGAATTCAGCATGACCGCCGTGTCGGTCGGAAGAGCATTCGAGGGGCCAGACAAAGGGGGGGGTATGCAGGGGGGGGGGGCCAGAAAAGCGTTAAGTCGGGCATGTCCCCCTACATGGGGATTTTCGGCGAAAAATTAAAAATACCCTAAAAATGTCCCCTAAAATACTCCAAAAATTGTCCCCCGACTATTTTTGGACTATTTTTGGAAAGTTTTTCTGTTTTTTTTATTTTTCGTCGAAAATCCCCCTGTAGGGGGACGCGCCCGACTTAAGAAAAGCGTGGCGTGAAGGCAGGTGGACGAACGAGGGGGCCAGGCTGGCAGAGGGGGGAGAGCGGAGCAGCTGTGTAGGAAGCGGGTGGGCGAAGGAGGGGGGCCAGGTTTGCCAGAGGGGGGAGAGCGGAGCAACGCTGTGTGCAGCCAGCTCCCTGGCGCCCAGAGGCGCCGGGGGCGGCCGTGCATCCGTGGAGGGCGCCGATGTGGCGGCGGGGCCGAAGGCGAAGGCGAAGGCAGGACATCTCGTGAGACCCCTCCCGGGGGGCGGGGTGGGCCGCCGTGCGGGAGCCGCCGTGGACCTCCGCGGCCCCATGTCGCGACCAGGGTGCCGCCCCGGGGTTCGCACAGACGTCGTCCACACTTCGACGGGAGTTCGACCAGATGTCGTCCAGCTGTCGTCCAGAGGTCGTCCAAAGGTCGTCCAGAGGTCGACCTGATCCGACGACATCCGGACCACACCACCAAATGAGCCCAGAGATCGCCCTTTCACACACACACACACCCACACACCCACACACCCACACACCGTTCACCACCCCGCCTTTTCTCGAGTAGGGGATCGACTGCAGAATTGAGTTACTCTCGGCGGTGGACGCCCTCTCGCGAACCGAAAACGGCCAATTCACTAATCGACGTGTCAGGGGAGGAGGTCTGTCCACCTCCGATACTCCAATGCTGTAAACGAGTTCTGTAGACCATCCCCTGCTCGACTTGCCCCACGTCCCCTCGCCCCAGCCCCCCTCTCGTCCTGGATATCGCTGGGGCGCCCGGGAGCGGCCCCGAGGAGCGGAGAGAATGGGACGCAGAGGGACACACACCGCTGCTGCGCTCAGGTCGGGCCTGTCCCCCTACAGGAGGATTTTGGACGAAATGCAAAAACAACTCAAACAATATTCAAAAGATGGCTCAAAATACTATAAAAAATAGTCGCCAGACTATTTCTTGACTATTTTTGAAATATTCCCCCTGTAGAGGAACAGGCCCGCCTTAGTGCTGCGCGTCCTCCTTCGGAGGCGTGCGCCAAATCCGAGCATACAGCACGATCAGCTTGTCCGGTGTCACCCCACGGGAGCCTCCCGTACCATCTTGTCGGCTTTTTCGCATCGGCGCTGATCGACGCAGTCGATGCCAGAGCCACGCGAAAATTGGCGCGAGATCGGCGCACAAATCGGCACCACATCATCGACTCCCAGACGCCAACCGATGCGAATCGACGCCGAATGCAGAACTTGGAGGGTATACCTAGGGGGCCACGTGCGGACCCTGCCCCTGCCCCCCACGATTGCTGAGGGGGAGGGTGGGGTTCACTTCGTTCGGGAGCTCCCGAGCTCCCGAACGAAGTTAACCCCACCCTCCCCCTCAGACATCGTGGGGGGTAGGGGTAGGGTTCGCATGTGGCCCCCTAATGCCAGGCTCTCGTGGGGAACCGAACTCTATACACCGACGCTTTTTCCGGTCCTTCACTGAAATGCGCACAGGAAAGCGGATCCTGGTGTATACGGATCCTGGTGTATATACATGTGTCGATGCTCCCCTCCCGGAAACGGGACAACAAAAGTATGCACCACACCGCCCCGACGTCGACCCCGTCCCTCAAAAAGCTCTGGGGTTGAAAAACAGCCCGCCACTCGTAATGTATCTGCTCGGGCGTTGGCAGAACTGGGTTTAGTGGAACCTGGTTTAGTGATGTGTACCCGGGGGCGCCCCCCCGCCCCGTTCCGCGAACCGGAACTGCCGTCACCCGAAAAACACCAGTTACGGCAAACCTGCCTTAGTGAATCTGGCCAATGGAGGGGCCCCAGGGCCCTGCCACTAACCGTCCTCATCCTCCTCCTCGAGGACGTCTCTTTGAGCAGGGTAACGAGGAGGAAGAGGAGGAGGAGGAGGAGAAGGAGGAGAAGGAGAAGGGCGGGGAGAAGGAGGGCGGGATGAGGAGGGCGGGGAGAAGGAGGAAGGGATGAGGAGAAAGAGAGGGAGGAGGGCAGGGAAGGCGGAGGAGGAGGAACGGAGGAGGAGAAGGAGGAGGGCGGGAAGGGGAAGGAGGAGGAGGAGGAGGAAGCGAGGAGGAGGAGGAGGAGGGAGAAGGAAAAGAGGAGGAGCAAGGGAGGAGGATGAGGAGGAGGAGGAGGAGGAAGGAGGAGGGAGGAGGAGGAGGAGAAGAAAGAGGGCGGGGAGGAGGAGGAGAAGGAGGAGGAAGGGAGGAAGGGAGGAAGGGAGGAGGAGGAAGGGAGGAAGGGAGGAGGAGGAGGAAGCGGGAGGAGTAGGAGGAAGGAAGGAAGGAGGAAGTGAGGAGGAGGAGGAAGAGAAGGAGGAGGGCGGGGAGGAGAAGGGGGAGGAAGGGAGGAGGAAGAGGAGGAGGACGAGGAGGGCGGGGAGGAGAAGGAGGAGGGAAGGAGAAGGAGGAGGAGGAGGAGGAGGAGAGGAGGAGGAGGGCGTGGAGGAGAAGGAGGAAGAAGGGAGGAGGAGGAGGAGGAAGAGGAGGAGAAGGAGGAGGAGGGCGGGGAGGAGAAGGAGGAGGGAGGAGGAGGAGGAGAAGATTCTGGGAGAAGGGGTCGTCGTCGAGGCGCCGCCTGGACGTACCGCGCGCACAGATGCATCGAGGGGGCCGAAGAGGGGGGGCGCCGGCCGCCGCGGCCGCCGGCGCTGGGGGGCGCCCGCGGTGGGTCACATGGAGCCAGGCCTCGCCGACGCCCTCGCGTCGTCTCCGCCGCCGTCGAGGAGGAGAGGGGGCGAGGAGGAGGAGGAGGGCGAGGAGGAGGAGGAGAGGAGGAGGAGGAGGAGGAGGAGGAGGAGGAAGGGGGGAGGAGGGCGAGCAGGAGGAGGAGGAGGAAGGGAGGAGGAGGGGTCCGGAGGAGCAGGGGAGGCGAGGAGGAGGGGGAAGAGGAGGGGGAGGAGGGGGGGCGAGGAGGGTTCGGAGATGGGAGAAGGAACAAAAGGAGGGGAAGGATATGGGGGGGGGGGGGGGGGCGAGGAGCAGGAGGGGGTCGAAGTGGTAAGGCTTCGGGACGCGCACAGACAGCCAGCCCCCCGAGGTAGTCCCAGCTGGCCTAAACAGGCCCCCGAGTAGTCCAGGGCGGTCTCAACACGCTGGCGCCAGCGGTGCCCCTCAAACTCTCCGCGCCCCAGGGTTGGGGTGTTGAGACCGCCTCGGACTACTCGGGGGGCCTGTTGCGACCAGCTGGGGCTGCCTGGGGTGGCTGTCTGTGCACAGCCCGAAGCCTGAGCCGCGAGAGGCTTTGCGCTTTTCAAAAATGATAAGATATTTCTGGCGCGGGCTTATTGGCGGATTTGGGAGCCCAAGCAATACCTGGAAAATCATGATTCCCCCGCGGCAGCCACCGCTCAGGCATCCGCCGTCGTCGCCGTCGCCACCGCCGTCGTCGGTCGTACTTGCAGAAGGCCCACTGCGTGGGAGGGCGAGGGGTAGGACGAGGAGGGGAAGGGCGAGGACAGGACGGACGAGTTTGATTGCCAGCCGAAAGTTTCGGGTGGGGGGGGGCTGGGCAGCAGTAAAGACTCCTCGCGGTCGCCAGGGCGGCGATCGAGATCCGAGGTCCGATCCAAGTCCGAGGTCGGGGGCGAACAAGACTCCAAGACCACCACATCAGAATCGTCGATTCTGGCAAGCTCTCACATGTCGTCAACAAACTGGTTGGCCCACGGCGTGGACTGTGCCCCCGCCCAATCCCCCTCTCCCAACCTCGAGACTCCTCTTGGCGCGTCAAGCCTGGACGTACCAACACCTGCTACTAAAACTGCTCCGCGCTACCATCGTGATCCGCGCGCCCATCTCTTGTACTATCGTGTCCCGCGCGCTCTCAGTGCTACAACCGTGCGCTATAACCGCAAGCATCGGAGGACATGCAACGTGTTGGTACCACGTATGATCCCGCCTTCCCTTTACCAACTAATCCTCCCCCCGTCCAGTGTCCGTAGGCATTTACCTAATACGCTGTCCAGTACATTTGTGTGCGTCTGCGTAAGCGCCAAGGCCACAAAGGCCAGGAACGTAAGCCATTTGATCAGCTGTGGTGTGCTCGATGATCAGATTATTCCACACCGCCACCAAGCAATCCTGATAGCAACAATGCGTCGTGTTCTCTCCTGTGACTGTTGCCCTGCTGGTGTGTATGGCCCCAATGCGCTCATTCCTCGAAGGGCACTGCCTTTCAGTGTTTTGCTCCGCCGAGTCGTCGTGTGGTGCCAACTCCACGTCCACATAAAGTGGACACGGTGGTTGGTCGTGATGTTGTTCACTCCCCAACCTTCGCTGGCAAGTGTGTTGGGGAGTCGCGTAGTGGTGCCGTCCGACAGTTTTGGCGTTTGTTTATGTTGGTATGTTTTGCGCTCTGGTGATGCGGTCGATGAAAGACGTTGATAGCTAGATCGCGCGTGTCCTTCCGCTGCGTTGAGCGTGCCGCGTAGTTGTTGTAGCGGGTCTGTGGGCTCCTGGCTCCAACATTTGGAAGCGTAGAGGTTGCGCGCGTCGTTGAATTGACTTGGGCACAGCGTGAGAGGGAGGACGAGGAGAAGGCGGAGGAGGAGCAGAAGGAGGAGGAGGAGGAGGAGGAGAAGGAGGCGCAGAAGGAGGAGGAGGAGGAGAAGGAGGAGGAGGCTCGCTCACTCACTCGCAAAATCTGCGACGGGCCGCACCTCGCGATCGTCCCGACTGGCGGTGGCCGCCGAGGGCGGTCGGTCGGCGAGCGCCGGGCACGCACCGCCGCTGTCCAGGAGGGCCGAAGGGCCCCTCGCCCAGGCAGTCAGCGGGGGCGCTCCGTGATGGCAGCACAGGTATGAAGGAGGAGTCTAGGCTTACGTTGCTGCTTTCGCACTTGAGGACCACCTCCCAGAAATAATTCTGAGCGCCCAAGAAAAGATCGAAACGGTGTCGAACGAGCATCGCCTCCCAGGGCCCGGCACGCGAAAACCCTGCGAATGTCGGTACTTTCCTGGTGCTCGACATTCTGTCCGGTGGTAAAGGTTTAAGTAGGTTGGAGCACCATGAATCTAGGCCTCCTAGATGGGATCGGAGTAGATGGGGTCGGAAGATCGTGCCGCATCGCCGATGCATCGACGATGCGCCTCGATGTTGAGCCCGCCTTTCTCCACGCCGACGTCGCTGGTGCATCGGCGACGTCGCCAGTGCGTCGTCGATGCATCGCCGATGCATCAGCGATGCATCGGCGATGCGGCGAGATCCTCCGACCCCATCTCCTCGAACCCAACCCAGGAGGCACACACCGGTGCGTCAGCCTGCATCGTTTCTCGCACGGCCCAGGGGCCAACGCGAGGGCCTCCCGGAGGCCGAGCATGGCCAAGAGCCTCCCGTCCACTTTCTGCTCCCGCGCCGCGATCCTGCCCGGAGGCGTCACCCTCGTGTGGGCGGCGCGCGCCAGGGGGGGCGGGGCAGGGCGGGGGGGAGCGGCCTCTCGGAAGGAGGCTGCCCCTCGGCAGGCGCCGGCCCTGCATGTCCGGACGACGCCCGCGCCTCCTCCTGAGAGGCAGCCTCCGTCTGAGAATCCTTCACCCCTCCCCCGTACCTCCCTCTGCGCGTGGCCGACTTGTGGTCGCCAAGGGAGGTGGACGGTCCTGGGACCCGGCGAGGGCCCCCCGAGGCCGAAAATGGCAACAACAACAACAACAACAACAGCAGCAGCAGCAGCAGCAACAGCAGCGGCAGCAGCAACAGCAACAGCAACAGCAACAGCAACAGCAACAGCAACAGCAACAGCAACAGCAACAGCAACAGCAACAGCAACAACAACAGCAGCAGCAGCAGCAACAGCAACTGCAACAGCAACGGCAGCAACA
>CAUYUJ010018655.1:39407-56907 GCA_963575745.1 Prorocentrum cordatum
CAAAAAGCGATTCCGACAGCTCCGGGGGGGGGGGCTGAAATCGAGGACCCCCCTTCTTTTTACCCATGGCCTCAAAGATCGCCGCAAGAGGCGCCAGGCGGCCCTCCAGGGCTCTCAAGGCACACCTAAGAGGGCCCCAAAAAGAGCGCCAAGAGGACAAGATCCCCCCAAAAAATACCCAACAGTGCTCCAAGAGGCAATTTCGATGGCTCTGTCCTCGTCTTAGTTGTCCTCCTCCTCCCCTCGTCCTCGTCCTCGTCCTCGTCCTCGTCCTTACCCTCATCGTCTTCCGTTTCCTTTTCCTCCTCTTCCTCGTCGTCGTGGTCGTCGTCGCCGTCCTCCTCCTCCTCCTCCTCCTCCTCCTCCTCCTCCTCCTCCTCCGTTTCTCGCCCCCACACGGGCCCCAGGGATGGCCCGAAAAGGCCCTCCAAGGCCATCCCCTTGCTCCAAGAAATGTGCACGTTCGCTTTGGTTGTCTGCGTTCCGTCACTACATGTGTCGCTTCATCCCTTTCCCCTGTCAGCTCTCATAGGCAGGGTACGCGAAGCATGACGAAATCATCAGCATTGCGGCCGTCATACTGCTGCGCGTGCACTCGACATCTATATCTGTACATACACACATATAGATATATAAATATGTGTGCATGTACATGTATGTGTGTGACTACAGATTAATGCACATACCTTATATGCGTATGCCTCTGTACATATACATGTCGTGTTGCTCCTGTATATGCTGTGATGATTGTTCTAGACTGGCAAGCAAACAAGCTCACTAGACAACGTAAGCTATCGAAAGGGCCAGTCAAGATGAACCAGATCGGATTTACAGAACTGATGAACTACGGATACCAGCCAATCGAGCGAGTAACACGAGCCTGACAATGAGCCACACACCTCGAGGTGGCTTAATGATGGTTCCAAGGTCGCCCAAAACAGCGCAACAAGGCGCACGAGATCTCTTTAAGGAGCGTCCGTACAAGAAATGAAAAGGAGAGAGATGACGAGCACACGTTTTTTGATCCGCCCTTATCTGCGAGGCACTCCTGCGTCACCCCTCCTCCTGTTCGTCCTCTATCTCCTCCTCCTCCGCGACAACGAAATTAAACGTGTACAAGGAACTGCTGAACCAGCCAGACTAACCAGAGCAGCCATACCGCCAGACCAGACAGGCCAGCTACAGAAGCCAGACCAGCAGGACCAGTTCCACCAGCCGAAGCAGTCAAACCAGCCATACTAAGTTAAACAAGCCCGAAACGGCGTTGGGCAACACTGGCCCTGCACTCGCACGAGAGCGGTCCTCGGACGTGCACTGCGATAGCGCCTGAGCGCCTCTCACACGCGTGCACTCTCTCACTGTGTGTTCTCTCTCTCTCTCTCTCTCCTCTCAAGCTCCAGATGGGCACGACAACATTGTGACAGATTCGAAGGGCGCGAGGGCTAAACAGGCGCTGAAACCAACATGTGGGGCTCCTCCCGGCCACGCCCCGAGAACGACAGCCGCCCTGCTCGTGGAGGCTGCGCGCACACTGCCGTGACCCACGGCGGGCACCGCGCGGCGACCTGCCGCTCACCGGGCAGCATGCCGCAGAGCGCGAGACGCCGCTCGAAACGCAGGTCTCACGGGGCAGGTGCGGGCGAGCGATGCGGGGGCAGACCCTGCGTGTCTCGATGCTCCGCCCCTCGCCCGAGCTGGCCGCACGCCCACCTGGCCACTCGACCCGACAGCCCTGGCGGCATGGAAAGCCCTGCGCGGCACTGCCGGACCGGCAGCCACTGGATCCAGCAGGCGACCCAGCAGCGTGCCTCTGTCCAGCAGCCTTGCCCGGGACAGCGACAGGAGCGGGGTGTACTCGTGCGGCGCCAGCCTGATCAGCGGAATGTCGCGCAAGACAGAGTCGGCGCGCGGGTCCTTGCTCAGAAGGACGGCAGCCGTGGACATGCCAGCCCGAGCTGCTGCCAGCTGAATGCGATAGGCGGTACTGGTGGCTTCAGACATGATCCACGATCCTTTCGAGCTCCCGCACGCAGGCGGGGAAGCTACGCTTAAAAGCCGCTGACACATTGCATTCACGGCCACTTCAACAAAATCTATGGGTGCACCCACTCTCTGCTGGACAGGCAGGTGGAAGTGCTGGACATCGATACCTGCGAAAAGAGGATGATCTCGAATGCCAATACCGTCAAGCCGATTGTGGAATAACTCTCGGAACAGATCACGCCACTGAATAAAAAATGGGTTCCCCGGCATACAAGCAATGAAGAAACTCTCCATGGAACAAGTGCCGTCAAAGGCTGTTCCACCAGGGCGGGAATTGTAAAACAGGGCGGCGGCATTATGGCCATCAGAGACTGCATTCCAACAGAAGTTGTCAAGATTCATACGAAGAATTACACCAATGTCCATCCACACACCGCCGTAGCGTGCCATGATCGCCAGTTTTACAGCATCAGATGCAATCTGTTCGGGTAATATATATCTGAACCGGTTCGGTAGATCCACGGCAGACAAGAATTCATCGACTGACTGCTTATCGAGAACCCGAACCTCCCAATCAGGGTTGAGACGCCGCGCCGCGTCAAGACACAATCTGAGGAACTCGGGCATTGTCCGATGGCCACGTGCCCAATAGGTCCAGATGGTGCGCTGGGCAACGTCTCCAGCAAGAGCCCTGGGAGGCGTGGATGGGACGTTGTGATCGACTCGGAACATTCCCTCCAGCACGTCAGCAGGATGGCCGCTCATCTCCACAATGAAACGATGGCCTCGAAGGCTTAGGTCGGACATGTACACCTCCAGGCGGACGTTGGCGGCAAAAGCAAAAGATACCCCCAAAATGCTCAGAAATAGTCGACTTGAATTAAAACATCGTCCCCTGACTATTTCTGGACTGTTTCTAAATATTCCCCCAACATGCTCAGAAGTATTCGAATTGAATCAAACATCGTCCCCTGACTATTTTTACCTGACAGCGAAGACTGATAGGTTTCTAGTGGTGTCAAAAGAGAGCATCATGACTCCTCAGGGGGGTCGGGGCGGGACCCGGGGCGGCTGCCGCCGAAGCCGAAATCGCTTGGGACATCCTCGCAAAATCGCTCTTGGCGCTCCCAGAACTCCATTCCCGGGCCACATTTTGAATGCCCGGAGCCAACTGTAGGCCACTTCGTGCTCTTCGACTTCCCAGAACTCCATTCCCGGGCCACATTTTGATGCCCGGAGCCAACTGTAGGCCACTTCGTGCTCTTCGAGTTCCCAGAACTCCATTCCCGGGCCACATTTTGGATGCCCGGAGCCAACTGTAGGCCACTTCGTGGTCTTCGAGTTCCCAGAACTCCATTCCTGGGCATGATTTTGAATGCCCGGAGCCAACTGTAGGCCACTTCGTGTTCTTCGAGTTCCCAGAACTCCATTCCGGGCCACATTTTGAAGGCTGAGGCAGGCTGATGCTGAGGCTGAGGCAGGCTGAGAGCTGAGGCTGAGGCCGAGGCTGAAGGCTGAGGCTGAGGCTGGCAGGCTGAGGCTGAGGCAGGCTGAGGCTGAGGCTGAGGCAGGCTGATGCTGAGGCAGGCTGAGGCTGAGGCTGAGGCTGATGCAGGCTGAGGCTGAGGCAGCCTGAGGCTGACGCCGAGGCTGAAGGCAGACTGAGGCTGAGGCTGAAGCAGGCTGAGGCTGAGGCTGAGGCAGGCTGAGGCTGAGGCTGAGGCTGAGGCTGAGGCTGAGGCAGGCTGAGGCTGAGGCTGTGACTGTGACTGCCGTTGCCACTGCGACTGTCATCGCGAATGCGACTACGACTGCGAGAACAGCAGAAGTCTACAACTGGATTCTCATCTGAATCTTAAGGGGAATGCTTCCAGATATGCTCCTACACATCGCTGTTAGGTTGCTTTGCCGGGATAATTTCAAACAGTTTCTCGATATTCCTCCTGTAGACGCACACGCCCGGCTCCATCGAAGGCCGACGGGACGCGAGGCGCTGAGGCCAACGTCGGGGCGGACACCCCGCCTGAGCCGATGCGGCTACGGAAGCATGGGGCGGAGGCAGACAAAGCCTCGACTCCCCGTCGCTCGGACGTCCAGTCCCTGTGCTTTGTTTGGTGTCTTGCGTGGTATTCTTCGCCAAATAATCAAGGATGCTCCTCCATAATCCCCGCCGAGAAAAAGCGCACACGTCCGAGCGATACCAAGCAACTGACGAACCCGTGGAATGGTCAACAGCTGTTGCCACAAGCAGGGGAGCGAAGCATGACATGGACACAAAAACTCGGAGGTCCACGCAGATGTCTCGGATCCGCGCTGGACCCCCCTGGCGGCGCCTCCAGCGCCGACCTAACGCGCTCCGACCTAACGCGCTCTGCCCTAACGAAGGGGGGTCCAACGCCGATCAGTGAAATCCGCGCGGACCTCCGCTCGGAGGGCATCGTGCACCTGCCTGCTGAGGGATGGGTCTACCGCTGCTGGTGCCGCCTCTTACGCCTGCTTCGTCCCCCGTCCATCGCGTGCCGAAGCCTCTGGGCGCTTGAACGAGCTCCATTCCTCTCTGGGCAGCAGGCAATTTCGGACCACAACCTCTTCAGGGAACCAGATCTTTTGGATGCCGCGTGAATGGTCCGGCAGTCAGTGCGAAGCGGGAATGTGCACATGACCACCGCATGCAGAATAGGCCTTCGGGGGCGTCTGCGGGCTGTGGATACGGATAGGTGTTGGCCCGTGCAGGGCGCGAATACACCTAGATCCACCGCCCGCCGAGACCGCCGAAGCTCTATCCCCGCGGCGGTGGTTATGGATAAACCCTTGCTTCGGATGAACGAGCTGGACTCCCGCCATGGCAACAGGCCCTGCCTTGGGAGCCATCTCCTGTGGATCCCGCGTGCCCAGTCATTGAGCCGGGCTCTCGAACATACACACACACACACACGGAAACCATCCTTGGGGGTCACAACGCGGTGCGGTCACAAGCCGTGCGGTGACCTCAAGATCCCAAGAGATCTCGCCGCACGGTCCGACACAGTACGGTCTTGACACCCTGGATCGGGGGCCCCATGCGAACCCTACCCCTACCCCCCACGAGTTCTGAGGGGGTGGCGAAGGGAACCCCACCCTCCCCTCCAGAAATCGTGGGGGGCCGGGGGCAGGGGTAGGACTCGCATGTGGCCCCCTACTGGAGGCCCCGAGCGCCCGACACATCCTCGGAGAGCGAGCCACACCCCCAAACCGTGCGGCCACCCCGCACCCCCGAGGCGACTCGCCACACGCGGCGCGGGCGCCGCACCTTCCGAGGGGAGCCCTGCCGCTGCTCCGGCCACGCCTCTCGGCTCTCCAGCGGCCGCTCGAGGCGATCCGGGGGCCACCCCGGGGACGCCCTCGGCGAGGCGCAGCTGCCCGAAGGCGTCCCGAGGCTCCGAGAAACGGCCGGGAAGCGCCGAAGTGGCCAGGCGCTGTTTTCGTCGGCGGCGGGGCAGGAGAGCTGCGCCAGCGGTGAGCGATCGGGGCGACCGAGAGGCGAAGTGGGCTGGCATGCAGGGGGGGGGAGGAGGAGAGACAGGGCGGCCGCGAAGGACAGGAGGAGGCGGAGGGCACTCAGACGCGGAAGAAGTCCACACGGAGCGCGCCGGCGCGGCCAACAGCGGCAGTGGGGGCCGGGGCAGCAGCGAAATGTCCGAGCACATGTCGGGGAGACGTAGGGCTTGGGTACGAGGGACTCGGGTTTGCCGGACGGGGCCACCATGAAAATGACGAGGCCCAATCTGAAAGGTGGCGCGACCTCCCGCTGCAAGCATCCCACGAAAACGGGGCCGCCGAAATCCAGGACGCGCTCGCCAAAAAACGTCGGCCAACCCGAGTCCTGGCGCACTCGAGTCTTACGTTTAGGTCGGGCATGTACCCCTACAGGAGGATTCTGGACGACAAAAATCAAACATCCTCCACAACTATTCAAAACATATTGAAAACAAAATCGTCCCCAGACGAATTGCTTTGCTATTTTTGAATATTCCTCCTGTGGAAGGAAAGGCCCGACTTAGTCTTACGTTTCCCCGCACATGGAACCAGCCGAGCGGCACGCGGTTCGGCCTGGGCAAACGGGGGGGATAGCAAAGGGGGGGGGGGGGGGGAGAATCAGCTCAAGTAGCTAATTCTCCCGGCGCCTCCCGGCGCCGGGAGGCGCCCACGTATCGAGGAATGGGCCTGGCGGCGGGGCCGCAACCAGCTGCATGCAGCAGGTTTCGTAACCCCCCCTTTCCCAATCCCCTCCTTTCGTCCGGCCCGAGCCTTCTGTAGGGGGACACATGCCCGACGCAACAGCAGGCCTCCCCGCGCGGTGTCCGCCAACGCGCAGTCTTGTCGAGGCCTCGAGGAGGCCCCAGGTCGGAAAGGGCCCCCCGAGCCCCAAAAGCCCCCGCGCCCGGGCGTGCGATGCCCTCCTCCTCCTCCTCCTCCTCCTCCTCCTCCTCCTCCTCCTCCTCCTCCTCCTCCTCCTCGTAACCTCCCCTTCCCTATCCTTCTGATGTTCCAACCTGCTTTGGCCTTGATCACCAGAGAGAACTTCGAGCACCAAGGAAAGTACCGAAACCTCGAGGGTCTTCACGCCTCGGGCCCAGGGAGGCACTCGTGCTCCAGCACTGCCTCGGCACTGCCTTGGCACTCCTTCGACACTCTTCCGTGTGCTCGACGTTGTTTCTGGGATGTGGTCCTCAAGTACGACGGGAGCAACTTAAGGCAAAGGGTCACATCTGAAAGGCTGTTTCGGTTGATCTTCGAGGTTTGAGTCTGCAAAAAGGTGAACCACAGGACGGATGGATCTCCGGGGTGCAAGAGCCCCTGTGGAGTTCACCCTGAGCCCTCCATCCTAAGAAAATGCTCAGAGTTGGTGATCCCCCCTGTCGTTCGGCCCGAGCGGTGCGACGCCAGGCGGAGAGGACGTCGGATTACCAGCCTGGAACATATCCCTATCCCTATGCTGGGCATCTCCGCATCACGATGCCAATCTTAGGGATTCCCTTAGTTTGTCATGGCGAATCCCTGAGATTGTCATCGCCTTTTGGCGTGGCAATCTTAGGGATAGGGATACGTTCGAGGCTGGTGAGTCGGAGGACCGCGGCGGGGAGCGGGCGCGCGGGGCGGAGCGGCGCGGCGCCGCGGCCTGGCGGGCCGGGCCGTCCCGCCGCCGCCCTCGTGAGCGCGTCCTCGGCACGCGCGGGGAGCCGAGTGGGCCGCGGCGGCGAGCGGCGGCGGCGGCGCCGCCCACCTGGGCCTCGCCACGCTTCCGCGGCCCCAGCCTCGCTGCGAGTTTTCGCGAGGGCGGCATCGCAGGAGCGGGCGATGCGGCCGATGTACTGGGTCTTGCGCCTCTGGCAGGCCAGATCCGCAGCGAACAACGCCTGCTCGTTCCATGCGGCCTCCGGGAAAATTCCCCGACTGCCCGCCCACTGCCGGCGGCGCAGACGCAGCCGGAGGCGGCGGCGGACCTGGCTGAGGGGGGGGCCGCGGAGCGGGGAAAGCTGGCGCTGCAGGCGGCGCCGCCCCGAACGCCCGACGTAGCCGCGCGCAAACCTGGAGCGAGCGAGGTGTATATTCGCACCGCTGCCGAGGCCCCTCGCGAAGATCAGGCAGTCCAGGGAGAGCCAATGCGGGGGGCGAGGAAGAAGCAGGAGGAAAAGCACGTCCTGGATCGCAGCTGCCGCGAGGAACCGGGCCCGCCGGGGCCGGCCAGAGCTCGAAGACGGGATCGATCGAGAACGTCGTGCGCCCCCGGCGTGAAATCGCCCGAACCCGCGCGCCGCGCGCCCCGGCAGCGCGGCGCGGCCCCCGACCCGAGCGCCTCGCGGAGGCGGGCCGCCGGGCCCCCCGCCCCCGCCGATCGCGCCCCGGCACGTCGGGCGCGTCGCTCGGGACCTGCAGGGCGAACTGGTCGAGCCCCACCTGGACTGTCTCCCCGCGGGAGCGCCTGCCAGATCTGACTCGGGTCGGGCGAAAGGGGGGCTAGCAAAGGGGGGGGGACAGAATCAGCTCACGCAGCTGATTTTCCCGGCGCCTCCCAGCGCTGGGAGGCGCCCATGCATCGAGGAATGGGCCCGGCGGCGGGGCCGAAACCAGCTGCACGCAGCAGATGATTTCGCACCCCCCCCTTTCCCAATCCCCCCCCTTCGTCCGGCCCGAGGAGCGCCTGCCAGACGGCCTGACCTCCTCCCACCCCGAGCCGAGAGGAGAAGGCGGGGTCGCCCCGGCGGCGCAGCGGGCTCCGACGCCGCCGGCCGGCGCCCGCAGCCGCACCCCCCCCGGGCGCGTCGCCGGCAGCCTCGGCGAGCTGGATCCCCGTCGCCTGCCCGACGCAGCTGGCGGCAGACTGCCGGCGCGTCGTGCCCAGGAGATCCGCACGCCCGCACATCCGTCAGGCTGGAGACGGGGGCGGGCAGTCCGGCCCTCTCTCCCTCGGCCCGCTGGGTTGCGGCCAACGCACATCCTGGGTGGCCTCTGGCACGGCCACTGCGCGGCCACAGCGCGGGGAGGGGCGGTGCTTGAGGCGGAGGACGGCGGTCTCCGGGTCCTGCTGCAAAAGCGTCGTCCGCCGGGCCTGCAACACCACTGGAGATGCATCCGTGTGCGACAGGAGCTCCTCCCGTTTCACCGCCACCAAGTTCACGCTCAGCTCCCAGGCGTGCACCGCCGCCGACGCGTCAATGAGCTCGCAGAAGAGCGCCGACCCATCGGTGTGCAAGCCAAACGGGCCGAAACAAGGCGCCCCGCGGGGGTGAGGAGCGACGGAGATGCCGCCACCGCAGCGCAATCTGCAGCTCCGGTGTCCCGGGGGGGAACGTCCACTCCATGCTCATCCTCCTCTTCGTCACTGCGGAGAGCATGCTCTGGAGAGGGGCGCTGGCGTGCACCCGCTGGAGGCCGGGGTCTTCGAGGATGCGGAGCACCTGTGGCAGCGCTGTCGCTGGAAAGTCCAACGTGTAGGCTGGCACCGCCGTGACCTGGAGCACGGGGGCCGCGGTCGGTAAGATGCGCGGCGGGGTGACGTGAGCGCCGCCGCCAGAGAGAAGATCGCTAGGCCGCGCAAGTCATGACGAGGATCACGGACTCCCGGCAACAACATGTCGTAGGGAGTGACGGCGTATACTCCACTTTCTTCACCACGGGAACTCCGCGTTCGCTCAGGAGCGGGTGCCACCACAGGTCTTGGATCGCCTCGACCGTGTGGCTCCCTGGGAAGAGCTCTGGAAGGACTACGAATCGGATGTGCTGCGGGGCTGGGAGATCCATGTACGAGTTCAGCAGCCTGCCGAGAGCGGAAGCGTCCGTCGGCGCCCAAAGGACGGCCGGGCGGCCACCCAGCTCCGTCCAAACACGAGCGTGCTTTTTGACGGCCAGAGCTGCCACGCGGCGACACGTCTCCGGCCCCAGCGTGCCCTGGTGCGCCGCTGAAGCTGCACCGGGGGACAGCTTCAGGGAGGACCACTGCGTGAGCACCATCTCCTCAGCTGTAGGTGCCGTGGCGCGGAGCAACTGCTCTATCTCCCAGCTCGTGCCACAGCAGGAAGGGTGTGCGTGATCGGCGGCGCACCTTGACGATCTCTGGGAGGAGGTCGCTGCACTGCCGAACCCCGTCTGCGAGCGCTTGCAACGCAGCCGTCGCCTGCGCTCGCTCTTCCGCACTCCACGACGGGGACTGCGACGTTGAGCACAGCAGCCAGGCTGTGCGGAAGCGCGCCCCCAGGTCCGGCAGCGTAGGCTCGGGGCCCTCGAGCGGGAGAAGCCCAGGCGACGCCGAAGACAGACGGCATCGGGCTTGTACGCGAAGTGCCGCAGCAGCTCGCACAACGACGTCCATGATGAGACCTGGCCGCTGGTGATCACCCGGCCCGCAATGGCGGGCCCGACAGACCGCTCGGCGCTGACGAGCTCCCGGAATTTGCTGGCGGACTCCTCCACCATCTCCTACAAGATGACTGCGGGAAGCTCCACGGCCGCTGGGGCCGCAGGAGGGGGCGGAAACCCTGGGGCGATCGGCGCGGCCAGCGGGTCAAGCATCGCAAGCCCGGCAGCGGCCTGCGTCAGCCCGGTGCCCTCCTCTGGTAGGTCGTCGTCCATGCCATCGGCGGTGGCCAGGGCTGCCGCGTCCGCACTAGCGGCGGCCACAGCTGCGCCGGTGGCGGCGTGCGCGGCGCACAGGGCGCCGCCGGGAAGCGCGGGGGCCTCCAAGCCTGAGGCGAGGCACACGGCGCAGCGCCTGGCCATCGCAGGCCGTGCTTGCGCAAGCAGGAACTGGAGATGGGTTTACCCGCTATCGCAAGCACGGGACCAGTCTTTCGAGCCACGTCCAGCCGCGGCGGCGAGGAGAGGGGCACTTGCAGGGTCCCCTTTATTACAGCGCGCTGTTTCCGCCGGGAAAGCGGGCTGCTAGGTGTTGCGCCCCGCTTGGATTTGAGGAGGGCAGAAGCTACCACATGTCGCCACACACACACACAGCGCTGCGATGGCACCGTGGCGAAGTCAACGCGGGCACTCTTTTTCCAGCTGGGCCCTACCTCGAGGACCAGCCATCCTCTCTCACCATCTCGAGTGCCGTGCGCGGCGGCGTGGGCACAAGATGAGGGAGGGGATGCAAGGAAGAGAGGAGCGAATGGACCTGACCAGCATCGATGGCAGGAGAAGGGGCGCGGAGGAAGGGGCGAGGGAAGCAAAGACTCAATCCTCCTTGCGGAAGAAGCTGGACGCGGCTGGAGCAGGAGCTGCCGCGAGGAGGAGGCCGTGGAGCGACGACAGGCCGACGACGGGGCAGAAGGGCAGGGCCAGACGGAGGGGGATGCCGATGCACGAAACATGCGCGCGCGGGGGGGGGGGGGGCGGCCTTCGAAGAAGGCATGAGGCTCCTCGACGGGGCCAGGGCCTCTCGCGAGACTCGAGACTCATCAAGAGGCAGGAGGGCCTCTCGGAAGCCCCCCTGCCGTCTCAGAAGCCCCTCCCCCGTCGCCCGCACCCCCTTGTTCAAAAGGGCACAGGGAAACACACATCGATCGACCGCTGTTCCAGAATCTCCTTTCGGTTCTGTATTACCTGGACCTCCCTCCCCCCCTCAAATTCCCAAACCTGCACATCTCTTCACGAGGAGCCATGCTTACTTGTGCTTGTGCCTGTTGTTCCCCCCTCATTGCTGGCGCCGCCATTCCGTGGAGGGAAGACGGGACTGGGGAGACCAAAAGGTACCAACACCGCTACTCCCCGGACCTCTCCTGGGGTGCGTCCTGACCAGAATCTCGAGGCGCATCCAGCGGTGGCGACGATGGCCTCCCAGGAGGCCCAAAAAGTGGACAACTGGGGAAGGGTAGCGGTATGGGCGCCGCTGCCTCCTCGGCAATCCAGGGGGTGTGGGGGAGGGACGGGACGGGGAGGGCAACGCCGAGACGCCCTTTTGCCAACGAGCGGGGTGCCGGGCTGCCGCGCACAGCTCGCTGCGAAGCCCCGCCGTCGGGACCCCCGCGGCCTACGTGGAGGCCGGGCGCGCGGCAAGCGCTGGGTGCCAAAGCGACCCCTGCGCCCGTCGCTCCCCGGCCCGGCGCCGGCTGGAAGATATGATGGGCCGCTGTTCCACCACCACTATCAACAGGTAGAGGGGGAAGGGAGAGAGGGAGCGAAGGGGGAAGCGAGGGCGGGAGGGAGGGAGGCAGGAGGAGGAGGAAGAAAAGGAGGACAAGGAGGAGGAGGAGGAGGGGGAGCAGGAGGAGGAGGAGGATCAAGAGGAGGAAGAGGAGGAACTCCCCATGATCCGTTCCGCCCCGGCCCAATTGCCTGTGGTAGTGGGGGTGGAAAGTTGGCCCATCAAGATGAAACCCGCAGAGCGCACGAGCTGCCGATGTCGTGAACTGTGCAGTGCCTGGCGTTCCCCCGGCCTCGGCCTCCAGAGGCCCGCCTTTGAGCCCTGGGGAGATCCAAATGGCTCGCCGGTTTCGGCAATGACCTCCTCCTCCTCCTCCTCCTCCTCCTCCTCCTCCTCCTCCTCCTCTTCCTCCTCCTCATCCTCCTCATCCTCCTCCATTACCCTCCCTCCTCCCTCCTCCTTTTCCTCCCCCTCCTTTTCCTCCTCCTCCCTCCTCCCTCCTCTTCCATTATCCTCCCTCCTCCCTCCCCCTTCTCCTCAGGCTCAGACTCAGAACCCATGGAACCCGCCGCAGTCTTAACAAAGAGAAGCACATCTCCGACTTGGAAGCTCGTGCCAATTTGGCCCGGGATTCTGAAAAAGGCTCTCTACGAAACCGACGCAATGTTGAGTAGAGGCCAGCTGCACACCACACGCTGGCGGCACTGGCCTGGCCGGCGACCCTTGGGGCAAACAATCCCGCTCGGGGCCAGCACCCTCGGCACAGGGTTCAACATTTGATACTGGTTACGTTCCCTTTCCCCCCACCCAAACCGTCAGAACCGCTCCTCCCACCCCGTCCTTTTCCCTTGCCTCTGCTTTTGTCCTGGCTCCTGTGGCGCGTGCGAGAGGGCATTATCACCACAGGGCGAGCGGGCAAAGAGGCATGATTATACGTCTTAGCGCTGCTGCTGAAGGCACTGCTCATTAAATGTGGGTCCGCGCGACCGCTCGCAATCAGCTCTGCCAGGCGTCTGTTGCGACTCAGATGGCCCACCCGCCGTCACCGAGCAGCCTCGAGATCTCGCGTTCCAAGGACCCCCGCGGAGCTGCTCCCTGAAGCCCCCCCCCCCCAGCTCGATCGTCTTGAGAATGAGCGGGGTCAGCACTGCCGTCAGCGAGTGGCTCAGGTCGAACTGGATGATGATCGTAGCCTTCTGTTCCTGCCCGTCCTGCTTCTTCTGAAGCTTCACGCGAAAGTACTGGACGAGATCGCACGCGTCTTCCACTGTCATCTTCTCGAGGCGGTCTGCGAATAGCTGTTTCATCTCCTCCGGGGTCTTGGTCATCTCGCGGTCCTGTGGCGCGGGATCCTCCATATTCGATTCCTTGTTGGCCGCGCACTCGCAAGCGGCCATGAACGCTCTCGCATGGGGCGGGCCTCTGCTTTTCCAGTCCGCGGCGTCGCCTTTGCTGGCCGGCGCTCGAAGCTCTTCGGGTTGCTCCTCGTATTTCTTGCAATCCGCGACCACTGCCACCGCGAAGCCCGCCCCGGCGCCGTCGCCGTAGCGCGCGCGGGCACGAGGCCAGGTCCGCCGGCCCCCTGGCGCTTGTCAGCGCGAGCCTAGACATCGCGTCGGTGGGCTGGCCTCCTTCGACCTGCGCTTGCCCTTGACTTTGCCATTCGGAACCCCTGTCTTGGGTGCCTTGTCGCGGTCGCCTTCTTGGCCCGAACCGCGTCGGCGTTGCGCTTCCTGGCCATAAACAGCGTCGGCGTAGCGACAGCTGGTCTGGACATGCACGCGCCGCCCCCGGCTGCACGGCGCAAGCTTCCACGGAAGATGGCCCGCCAAATGGCTGCAGAGGTCGTCAACTGTCGAGCGCGAGCGCCCTCTCTGCAACGAGCGAAGCACATGGCAAGCGGCGCCCTTCTGACCACAGAAAGTCTGCTCTCAGCGGATACATAAGCTACCTGGCGAGAGCACACGGATGAGACTGCGCATGTCATGCAAACCTCCAAGATGGCATAGCAGAGACCGACGGGTAGCAAACTTACAAGTACAAAAAACTCCATCCGTAGTAATCCAGCACGCGCATCGCTCGAGGCCTTCCTCGGACCCAAGTCCCCCGGAGAGACGAGGCGGAAGGGGGGGCCTCGAAACCAGGGGGGGGGAATTGGGCCGAGAAGACCTTGAGCGCGCAAAACTGTGACATCTACCCTACTAGACTCGTCGGCGAATTCTTCATCTCTGAGCAGGTTAACATTGTCGGCGAGCGTTTCATGGGCCTCATTATCCGATTTGCCCGTTGCACACGGTAAAATCGGCGAGAAACTGGCGGGCCCAGGGCGATGCACATTGGGCGGATTGCCCGTTAATATGGAGGGGGGGGGGTGGGGGGGGGGGGGGGGGGGCGAGCGCGATCAACTTCTATTTGCCCGGAGAGATAGCCCAGGACCTGAGAGTTAGTAATGGGGGTCCCGAGCCCACCTCTGGTAGAGCTCAAGTCGCCGAATGACAATCTCAAGCCAACAAGACGCAAACCGCCCCCACCGAAGAAGTTGGCGGTTAGTCATGCCGACGGGGGTCTCACCATCCCACTCCACGGCTCTTCCTCGCATGGCGACCGGGCAACGCCGCGCTGGCTGTCGATCGAGCTTCTCACAATCTTCTGCCGCAATCACAAAGCTCTCGAGCCCGCTTAGGAGCGCGTGGACAACGAAACAGAGGAGCAAGCATCTCTCGAACTGGCGCGGCAGAGACATTGTCTAGATAGCGACGAGGGAATGGAAAGCGGCGCGGGCCGCCCGGGCCCTTCTTTCAATCTCGTGGGCCGGCGTGCTCCGCTGGGCCAAATGGGGGCCCGAATAGCGGACAGAGTCGAGAACTCTACCTTTAAAACCGTGCTGGTGGAGGCCCTTCAGAAGTTGTTCAAATCTCGTGCTGCCCGCCCCCTGAAAGTAGGAAAGAAACTCCTGCTTACTAGGTTTGTAGCCGCACTGCTCTAGCTGCTCATCGAGGGTGTCGCCCGACGATCGGACATCGCGCATAAGCCCGCTGCAAGTTATACCATGGGGGGGCGGGGGGCTAAGATAAACTTCGCAGGGTCATCTTAGAGGGAAGAGAACTACGCACATGCACCGATTCTGGTCAGGCCCATCCTGAGCCCAGGATCGGTGCATACGCCCTCCTACCTTGGCCAGGAAGGCAGATGCACCGATCCTGGGTCAAGGATGGGCCCTGCCAGGATCAGTGCATGTGCATAGTTCTCTTCGCCCGACATCTGCAAACTTGCTTAAACTCGAATCAGCTCGACAAAGTCCCATTTCAGCCGTGAGGGCTTTTCCTGCGGGGTCGTTTTGCCAGTGCCAGTAGCTCCACTTTGAGTCGGGTGGCTTAAAGACTCCTACACAATTAGCTCTAACAAACGGCACCCCACTCACACCCCCAACCGCGGGCTTCATGATGAGCGGGCGGTCGGAGGAATCCAAACATATGACTCCTTGACGATAACGCTGGCGGCAGAGAACTCGCCCCTCCTCGCGGGTTCCTAAATCCACGGCAGCGCCCATGCAATCCCAGTCCGAGCTGTCGTTGAATCTTTCAAGCATAGCACGTGGGTCTGATGGGGAGCTCGCAGCCGCCAGCTAGTTAGCACCGCAGTCAAACTGGCATTTTCTCGGCGTCGGCCTTTGCAGAAGCCGCGATCGTCTACAGTCGGCGTAGCCTTGAACTTACATGCAAGGAAACTCGTGCCTAAAGCTGGAAGCGCGCGCGCAATGCGGCGGCCCTTAGGCCCAGGAGATGCACGTTTATAAATCGCGGCCCCATCGCTAGCGCGCCAACAGAGCGGAGTGAGATTACACGAACGAATTTCCCACAGTCCTAGCTCGAGCAGACAACAAAACGCATCGCAACGAGGCGTCTTCTCACGAGATCCGGCACCTCTTCTCATCTTGACCTTGCGGTTTGGAAGAGGGCACATGTGCCAAAGCACCAGCGAGGCCCCCCCTTGCGGAACTTGTTTCCGTCGAGGGACTCGCCTAACATATCCCATAATATGTCGCAAGTCGCCTGCGGCGCCCCCCTGGAATTCAACAGTTCGGTCGAAATAGAAGACCTGAGTGTCGCGATCGGATCTCCCATCTTGACGGTTAAACTCAGTAGCGCCCATCCCCCCTCTCAGCCCTCCAGACTCAAAGCCTCCATTCATTCCTCGGAGGTCGGCAGGGCCGCGCAAGCAAGGCGGCCGCCCTGGTGCTTCGGTCCGCGCCGACAGCGCGCGGAGGCGCGCGCAGCTCGCACGGCTTCTGAGGGGCGACTCCTGGCCCGCGCTTCCCAGGCCTCGGCCAGCGAGCCTGATCTTCTATACCTCGCGCGCGCGGCGATCATTAAACATTGTGCTGCTTAGTTCGGCCAGCTCCGTCTCGATCTGTTCAAGTAGCGGCTCGGAGCCACGCGGGCGCGATTCTCCGAGGTCAGCACGTTCCTTCCAGAGCAGGCGGCGTCGAAGTGCGACTTGACTGTATTCGTGCGTTGCCGTCCTGGGTTTAAAACAAGATTGCCCGGCGGTGATCATGCTCCGCGCGAGCGTTTCAAACATTTCGTCTGGCGACGCGTTATCTTTTTTAGCCACAAGGGGTCAGCTCTCGAAAGCTCGCCCTCGACAGCTGCTAGGTACTGCTCAAGACCAACCCCCGTCCTCACCGCCACCATTATCTCGTCGCGCTGCCGAGCTTCCTCACGCTGCGCCGTCTGCGCGGGCTCTGTCGAATGCTTCTGGTCGCGGGGGCACGCGTGGAGCACCAGGTGATCCTGGGGGGGGGGGGGGGGGGAAAGGGGGCCCGCGCGGCGGGGGCGGGGGTGAGGGCGCGGGGGGGGGAGGGGGGGGGGGGAGGGGGGGGGGGGGGGGGGAGGGGGGGGGGGGGGGGGGGAAGGGGGGGGGGGGGCTTGCAAGGCAAGGGGCGCTCCTGGCTCGGTTAAAACTCCAGTCGATGTAATAGCGCGTCGCGTACGACGCGGGATACACAGATAGCCGACGCGACTCGAACTCTCGGGTCCAAGAAAAAAGCGTGGACCAAAGTGTCCGAGAGGGTATTACAGGCTAGAACCAGGCGCCGAGCCGACAGCTTCCGAACGCAAGTTCCGCCCCCCCCCCGCCCGTCAGACGTTCCGCCGACCCTATACCCGCCGCCCCATAACCAGCATGTTGCAGCACGGCCAATGCCGTCATTTTAACATCTACATGTATATACATAATTGGCGTAGCGCGGGCGGGCAAGGCCGACGGCAGTGAGTTAAGCCACGCGGTCATACTGCGCACAACTCCAAAGTACTGTCCCTTTTGATTTCGCTTTGTCAGGCTGCGGCGGAACGCACATCGAGATGGGAGTCGCATCTAGATTTCCTCTTTTGACGCGGACCGTAAGACATCTGCCCGAAGTTCCGTTCGGAGGGGCCACATCTGCTTCACATGAGATCTATCCTGGCCAGGTCCTAAAATAATCGAGGCTCCACAGCTACGATTACTAAAAGGCGATCCGCGTGCCCCCCACGGGGCTTCATTTACTGTTCTGCCCTGCGCTCTGCGAGACAAGGGAGGTTCTGCTACTGCCGAGTATGTGTTCTGCTGTGTCCTTGCTAGCATCACAAATTCAAAGTTTCCGCATTCGTCCGCGATCTCGGAGAGTCGGTCCTCGCCTGCCGACTGCGGGTTGAACCCCAAGATGCGGAGACGGTCAATGGCATTCATGAAGTTCCCGATGTAGTCCTGCCAGCTGCCCTCCTCACTCCATGGCGGCGCGCATCGGAGTGTGGCCCCTTCACAAGGGGCTGTGTGGAACGTGTGAAAAACCTCGCTCTCTCAATCTCTCGATCCCCGGGGCTTCCCTGCTTTTCCTCTTCTTCCTCCTCCATTATCCTC